>JAPMOS010000035.1:47500-217500 GCA_027972325.1 Paratrimastix pyriformis | reverse complement strand
AAATGCTCGTCGCTTGGCTGCTGCCCGTGCCCTGCAACGATTTGGAACAACGGTGGCTCCTGCCCCGGCTGTACAACCACCGACCTTACCCCCCACTTCGCGAACAGTCTCATCCCTTGTCCCAACTCCTGCTCCTGCTCCAACTGCTCCGACAGCCCCTCAGCGGATCGAAGATCCAGAGGTCTGCATCGAGCGGTAATTTTCCCTGCTGATGCAGCACTCTGGACAGGAATTTGTGTGCCCCATCACACATCGCATCATGGAGTCGCCATGGGTCGCCAGTGACGGTCATTCCTACGAGGAAGAAGCACTAAAGAAGCACTTAGAGGCCACAAACATCAGCCCGGTCACAGGGTCTGTCCTGGGCGGCTACCCTGACGACTCATGACTCCTCCTCAGGAAACCTCTATCACCCATCATTTTCCCCAATCAAAACCTCCGCGATGCAATTTTGCGGTGGAGAGTCCACGTGGCGGCCACCCAGCGCCGATGAAATTTTTCATGGCCAAGGTTTGGTTCGAAAAGAATCAAAATAATCTGATATTCACACGGTCGTGTCAGCTCCCGCTGGCCGGTCAATGCCCCTGATCCCGTCGTCGGCAACGCCAGAGAAACATGTGATCGGGCTCACTCAACCCTCCCAGGTGTAAAGCCGTGTCCAGTGGCTCCCTCGTGAACTGCTGGTCGAAGAGCGCAAAGAACTTTTGTTCTGAAGGCGGGTGACGCTCCTCCTAAGGTATGGACCGGGGATCAGCCAAGTTGGAGGGAGTGATTACAGACTTGTGCCAATAAAATCACAGTGTTCCTGTCTGTTATTGCCCCCAGAGCTGCGACCAAGGCGGCATGGGTGTCGTCACGGTACACCAAGTCAGAGCAAAGAACGACTTGAAAGGGTGGGTGGAGGTGCTTGGGGTCCTCTCCCCAGCTGAATGCGTGGAATGAATATGTCGTTCCTTCATCTGTCGAGTGCGATACATCGTCAACTTCAGTGGCTTCGCCGGTCGACAGGTTGGCGGTGAGATTGCGCCGCGCCAGGTCGATGCTGGGCGGCAATTGATCGGTCAGAGAAACATGTCGGGCGCCAGCCTTCAAGGCTGCAATACTGGCGAGCCCAATACCGCAGCCAAGCTCGATAACTGAGAGCCCACGAACAAATTCCGAATTGGCCAGGAGAAAGCGGCTCAACACAATAGAGGAGTCCCAAAGCACCGTTCCAATCAAATCGTCCTCGATTTCTTGGTAAAGAAGAATATTGATCTCGCCGATTGGGACATTGAGGGACATCGTCGGGTTCAATTGAACTCCTGCAGAAAAATAGAACCCCGGAGAACTCACCAAAAACCCGTTACTCAGTCAACTTTCAAATCGATGGTAAAGAAGGGAGGACCACGCCACTCGGCAGCCCACGCCCCAGAACCCGAGGGTCCCGAAGCCGAACGATTGCGACAGGAAGAAAAGGCTCTCCGGGAAACATATTTGATCAAAAAGCTCCGAGTCTGTCGATTATCGCTCACATGTTTCTGATTTTCCCGTAGGAGCAACACGACCAAGAGCAAAAACTCTCCCGACAAAGTCTTGCTTTGAAAACTGCCGAATGGCGCGCGAAGCTCCGTGCCACCAAGGCCAAAGAACTTTCTCAAGAGATCGATATTCTCGCGCAGACCCACAGCCGACAGGTCGACCGAAGAGATGCTGTCGTAGAGATGCTCGATCGTGATCTGGATGAGGTTGAGAATCAGTACCAGATGGCCCTTCGCTCTCATATTAAGAATGTCGATAACCTGATCGAGATTCAAAACCAGCGACTTCAAATGCTCGAAGAGGAGCTCGAAGACGACATGGACCAACTCGAGAAGGAATTTTCAACAGAGCGCACTGAAATTATCGAGCAGCACCGGGTCAAGAAGGAGGAACTCCAGAAAATCAAGCGCGCCATTGAGGAGCAGTACCTCGCTCAATGTACTCGTGAGAGGTCTGCTCAACCCACGGGGGATCTCCACATCCTCCGATCCAAATCATCACACTGTCTCAATCACCCAGGGAGGCATGGGCCAAGGAGCTCAGCGACCTGAGCCAGAAGCTGGACGGGGATCGGTCGACCCTGAAGACCCGCCTGCAGGAGGATCTGGGGTACTGGACGGACCGGATGGGCAAGGTCGGCATCGACACGCGGATCGAACCCCGGGTTCGGGTGGCGGGTGCAGGTGGATCGAACCCCGGGTGGATCGAACCCCGGGTGGATCGAACCCCGGGTGGATCGAACCCCGGGTGGATCGAACCCCGGGTCGCTGTCATCCTACCCCTCATCCCATCGTTTTGTTGCTCCCCCCCCCGTAGCTGCACCACGACTACACGATGAACACTTCGGCCCTCTTCGATAACTTCTCGAAGGACTCGCTCAACGAGCAGGTCGTGATCCCCCGCCGCCATCCTCCTGTGCCCACCCCCTCCGTCCCGCACGCATGCACCTCACCACCCACCACCCACCCACCCCCCGTTTGCTGCTGTTTTTTTCTTGTTCACAGAAATCGGCCAAGGACATCAAGAAGTACCTGCTGCAGATCCGGCTCAACCAGGAGAAGCTCAACGCCCTCAAGACCAAGATCCTCAATAACAAGCGGGAGTTCGAGGGTCCGCTGGGTGGAGATGGCCCCGGGTGGAGATGACCCCGGGTGGAAATGGCCCCGGGTGGAAATGGCCCCGGGTGGAGATGACCCCGGGTGGAGATGACCCCGGGTGGATGTGGCCCGGGTGGAGATGACCATGGGTCCTATCCACTCCCTCATCCCTCGCCCCATCTCGCCGCTCCTGCCGAGAGCGCACACAGATCCGGCAGATGGCGGCCGGTCCCATCCGCACATACCGCACATCGGGGTTGCCGTCATCACCCCACGTCGCCCTCACCGCACGCCCGTCATCACCCCCCGCCCATCATCACCCCCGCCCATCATCACCCCCGCCCGTCATCACCCCCGCCCGTCATCACCCCCGCCCGTCATCACCCCCCGCCCGTCATCACCCCCCGCCCATCATCACCCCCGCCCATCATCACCCCCGCCCATCATCACCCCCGCCCATCAGCCCGCTATCACCCCCGCCCATCATCACCCCCCGCCCATCATCACCCCCCGCCCATCATCACCCCCGTCACGCCGCGCCATCTCACCACGTGTCATACTCACCCTGCGTCATCCTCACCCCCTCCAGAGCGCAAGGCCTCGCTGACCGAGGAGAAGGAGGCCGTCACGCGGCACTACGAGGATCTCAAACGTCGCATGCTGCGCTTCCGGTCGGCCGAACACGACCGGCTGAAGGAACTCACCATCAGCTCGCGCGAGGTCATCAAGGAACTCAACGATAAGTTGGCCATGGTCCGCCTATCATCCAATCATCATCCTGATCATCATCATCAGCATCAGCATCATCAGCATCATCATCATCATCCAATCATCACCACCCATCACCATCACCATCATCATAACTCACGCGAGGTCATCAAGGAATTCAACGACAAGCTGACCAGCCTCCATCACCCCCGCACCCCGTCGATTCATTCACGCATCTCATTTGCACCTCTCGCCCGCCATTCATGCAGCCAACCACTTTGCCTCTGTCACATCTCTTGTTGCTGGTGTGGGGGCTGTGGTATGCGGCACCTCAGGCGAGTCGGATTCTGCCTCTCGCCCTTCATTCATGTTCTGTCGTATCTCTCGTTGCTGGTGTGGGGGCGTACGGCGCACCTCAGGCGAGTCGGATTCTGAAGGCGGGCGAGCTGAACAGGAAACTGGAGACCGAGCGGGAGAAGGTGCTGCCCTTCTTCCCAACAGCGTCCGAGGACCCCGACATCCAGCAGGTCCGCCAGCCATCATGGGACATGCTCACGCTCACAGACAGACACTCCACATCCATTCACCCACCGACATCCAGCAGGTCCACCAGCCATCATGGGACATGCACAGACACCTACACACACACACACACACCTCATTCCACTCACATTCACTCAAATCGCATTCATTGCATTCATTCATCGTTCGTTCGTTGCACGCACCACAAAACAACACCAGCTCACATTCCCCTCTCTCCCCTCTCTCTCTCCCCCCCCCCCCCCCCACCTGCCCCTGCACCTGCCCCTGCACCTGGCATCCGCGGCTCTATGACGCGCAGGAGATCCAACAGCGGCTGCAGCAGGTGGCGGTGGAACTTGGCGAGGATCCCCACGAGCGACCCGAGTGGAACCTGCTCACAAACTTCTACAAGCGCTTCAACAAGGTCCCTCCCCATCCCCCGATCCCCTCCAAGGTGATGGGTGTGGGGTCAGGATGGCATGCTTGCATTCCCCCCCCAGGTCCTGGACAAGGTGGCACATCAGCGCACTCACCACACATGTCGGGAAAGCGTGGAGGGAAAAGAGAAGAGAAACCACTCACAACACTTCCCCCCCGCACATACATGCGTGGCTATCCCCCCAGGTCATGTTGGACAAGGTGGCCATGCAGCGCGAGTTCGAACGCCTGCAGAAGGAGAACCAGGACCTGCGCACCATCCTGAAGCGATACCTGGACGGGATCTCGGTCAACGAGGCCGTCATGACCCAGTCCAACCCGCTCATGATCGTCAACGGGAGCTGAGTCGACCGAACCTCGTGGGTTGGAGCCGCCTTGATTATTTCGGTCGAACGATCTTTTTTTTCTCTCTTCTTCTTACTCTTTCTCACTGAACTGCGGTCCCCTCGGACCCTCGGAGTCGCAATCGTTTTTTCTTTTCTCTTCACGCCCATCATCTCATGTAAGAATCCGTTGCCTTTGCCCCGGAGCCGCCTGGTGGGAAAGGAGGATGGTGGTGTCTGTCTGTGTCTGCGAAATCTTGGAACGTTCCGGAACGACCGTAACTCAGCTGCTTGCTGGGCTTCCCATCCCTGTCCCTTGTCCTGGTGTGTGTCCCGGCCCGTCGTGGTGGTTTGTGGCTGGGGGGGGGGGGGGGGGGGATGGAGCCCAGAATGCCCGCTCAGTGGGTGCTCATGCGCTGTGACCTTTTCCGGATCTAGAGAGAGAGAGAGAGAGAGAGAGAGAGAGAGAGCCCCCAGGCGACTGCCTTCGTGGACCTCATCAAGGCCCAGTATGACAAGCAGAAGCTCCACTTCTCCCGACACTGGTGGCTTGCCCGGATGTCGACGTGCCTGATGTACTACGCGGGCCAGTTGGCCGGCTGGTGGTGCCAGGCCGCTGCGGAGGCGCTTGCTCGCGCTCGCGAGCCGGTCACCTCCTGCCCGTGCCCCCCGTGCCAAGTGCGCGAGGTGTTCGACGCAAACCTTCTCGTGCGCGCCCGTTAAGGGGTGTGCGGGGTGGTGGGGTCCTCCCTCCCTTTTGTTTTCCCTTTTTGTGTCTTGGGTGATTTCGGTCTTTCTCGTGTTCCCTTTTACGGGCCCCGGTGGCTCGGTTTTCGGAATATGAGAGAGAGAGAGATAGCGTGTCAACCGTACCCCGTCTCGTTGGGAGCCTCGTCCCGACCCGATCCGACCAGTCGACATCGCCGTGTTATCCCCTGGCCCCTTGCCTGCACAACCTGAGAGCTCACCACCCTTCCTTTGGGTGTGACAACTGCCTTCGTGTTCAAAGGGAGAAAACGTTCATCTTCAATCGTGTCCCGAAGAGAAAGTCAAGCAATATTCACAAAAAGGAAGAGGAGCAATAAAAGAAATAAAAAAAAAATGCGGCAAAGAGAAGAAGAGGTTGAAAAACCTCGTGCGGTGTTGATCTCACATACCGAGACGGAGGAAGGAAACCTCCCCGCCGCGTTTCCTCAACAGGGCCATCTCATCGGCATACTTTGTGACAGTTGAGTTGCGAATTCCTTGCGACATTTCAGGAGAACGAGGGGGGGCTTGTTCGATTTGCCAGCCGATCTGGAAAATGTGTCGTATCGAGCCGAGACGAGGATTTGTGCAGACCTCCATAGCAGAGGTTACAGGTTTAGCAAATTTCTCATTGGGACCTTCGGTCGAGCGAGTATGCCGTCTCCATCTATCATGGAATGCCGCGTACGAACGCTCAACAACAGCTTGAAAAGCGGCAGTTTGTCCTTGTGGACCAGGATCAGAGGACGCGAGGCTCCTAGTTTTTGGCGACGGAGAACGAGGAAAAGCATCATAATACTATGTTAAAAATGGGTAACGATCAATTCCAGAAAACTAACTGTTCAGACACGAGGAAAAATATCATGTCCACGCGTACGATAGTCAGGGGCACGAGGACGCTTTGTCGGGGAGTCCGCACGGTTGCCAGCAGTCGTTTGCATTTGATCACCGAAAAAAGAACTTTGTGATGATTTCCGGGGATGATCGGCTTGAAATGATGTCAAAAAAAAGAGTCGAGAGCGTAAATAGTACGGTAGTTTACATTATTTAGGATGGAGGTGCGTGCGATCCGTGATCTCGGTGATCGAACCCCCCGCGGCCTCCCCGACCGCCACGATAGCCACCGCGATCACATCCGCCACGGCCACCGCCACGGCCACCTCGGCCACCAAAGTCGGAGTGGTAGTCGGGGCGCTGAGGACTCTGCACGTTGTACTTGGAGTCCATCAACTCGATCGGGAACGGAGCGGGGATATCCCACCTGGGGAGTGCCGTCAGAACCGGGGTCGGATCGACGGTCCGGGTGACCCACACGCGGGCATAGCCCTGGGCAGGGTCCGCCGGCAGGTGGATATAGCGGATCTCGTCAAAGTCGTCATGGGTCGGCAGAGTGTAACTAACCCCATGGAGCGAGAGATGAGTCAAGGGGTGTCCAAGGGCCGAGGACCAGGGGATACAGACGTGGTCAGCATCTCGGCGACGATCCCCCGGGGCACCATCTTCCCGGTCGTCTCCGCCCGGGCGCGCGCATGCATCTCCAGGCGGCGTGGCGTCACCAAAAAGACCACAGCCACCCGCCGGTAGGGAACACGGCCTGTCCATGTGCGCGGGGGTTGGGTTGGGGCAGAATCAGGAATCAAGGACAAGAGATCACCGCCACCACAGCAGCCAATCCACGGGCTACATTCCACAAAAAAAAGCAACACACAACACACAAAAAAAAGCAACACACAACACACAAAAAAGCAACACACAACACACAAAAAAGCAACACACAACACACAAAAAAGCAACACACAACACACATAAAAAAGCAACACACAACACACAAAAAAGCAACACACAACACACATAAAAAAGCAACACACAACACACATAAAAAAGCAACACACAACACACAAAAAAGCAACACACAACACACAAAAAAGCAACACACAACACACAAAAAAGCAACACACAACGCACGCACACACAAAGCAACACAGAACACACACAAAAAAGCAACACACAACGCACGCACACACAAAGCAACACAGAACACACACAAAAAAGCAACACACAACACACACACACAAAAGCAACACACATCGCACATCTCACTCACCCCCCCCCACCCCGGGTGTGTGTGAGTGTAAAGCAGACCGCGATTCTCCTGCTGGAGCTGGCGCAGCTTGCGGAGGCGCGAGTTCTCGGTGAGGTTGGTCTGGTCGATGATGATGTGCTGCCCCGCCCGGATGGCCCCCAGCAGCCGGTCCTGGAAGATCCGGTTGATGGACGAATCACCCTTCAGCCGCTCGAACTGCATAGCCGGGGATGGAGACCGTTTCAGGAGGGGGATGGAGCCACGAGGGGTATGTGTGCGTATGCGTGGAGCGGTAGCTTCAGGAAGGGGGGAGGGGATGTATGCGTATGCGTGAAGGCCGTTTCGGATGAGAGGATGCGGTGATCGGAACCACCACCAAGTCGTCCCCCTTTCCCAAGATTCACACCAGCCCAGAGCCTCCCCGCTCCTTCAACCACCAGCCCAGTGCCTCCCCGCTCCTCAACCGCCAGGCCTCACCAGCCCGTGGTGCCTCCAGCTCTTCAGACCTGCTGGGCGTAGGTGAGCCCGGGGTACATCTCCGCCAGCAGGTCATCCGTGCTCGCAATGTGCACCCGCTGTTGCTCTTGCTGCTGCTGCTGCTGCTGCTGCTGCTGTTCATGCTGTGCCGGACCGGCCGGCGCGGGTGGCGATGCCGGCTGGGGCTCCTCGCTGGGGGTGGTGGCTGTGGGGGCCGCCGGGCTCGGGGACGGGGAGGCGCCGGACTCGGGGACGGGGGTGCCCGCGGGGTAGGCGGGCTGTCGGCAGGGGGTGAGTGAGATGGTGACGCAGATGAGCTGGAGTAGGTGACCGTGACCGTGACCGTGACCGTGGCCGTGACCGTGATTGTGACCGTCACCGTGGCCGTGACCGTCACCGTGGCCGTGACCGTCACCGTGGCCGTGACCGTCACCGTGGCCGTGACTGTGGCCGTGGCCGTGACCGTGACCGTGACCATCCCAGTGTCGGTGTCAGCGTGCGTGGAAGGCAGGCGGCGTGGAATCCCGACAGACGCTCGCACTGACGCCCCCGACCGGCTCCATGTCCTCCGTCCGTTCGCGCTTCGTGCCGTCTGCCTCTCCCTCCGCCTCCCCACCCGGCGCGCCTGCATCCCCCTGGGGATGTTTGCCTGGTGATGACGGGCACCGGGCCGGGGTGGGCGGGGGCGATGCGCACGGGGTTCGGCCCTCCAGGGTGGCCACCAGCTGCCTCAGGAAGGTGCTTTTGCCACAGGCCGGCACGCCCACCAGCACGATGAAGTCACGCTCGGGGCCCTGGGGCGGTGCGAAGCCGCGGAGGGCAAGCGGGGGGTACAGGAAGGCGGGAAGTTGCTGTGGGGGCGGCGGCGGCGGCGGGGATTGTGGGGGCGAGGGACAGGTCGGGGCGGCGGGGGTGGGGGCGGCCTGAGGGACGGCAGGGACGGGGGAGACAAGAAGGCCCGGACTGGGCAGCAGGGAGGGGGATGGTGCCTGGGTGGATGGGGCGCTATCACCGCTGCCTTGGGTTTGGGATGGCTGGGGATGAGGCCGGGGCGGCGGCATGATGCGGCTGCGGGGCGGAGGGGGCCGCGAGAGGAAGGCCGAGAGCCACGAGGCAGTCTGATGGCGCATGATGGGCGGGAGACAAGGGGGGGAGGAGGAGGAGAGGGGAGGCAGGTGAATGACGGCTTTTTGCGTGGCATCACAGGGATATTGCGAGACAAAGGTGCCATCATCACGAAGAGGGCGTGGGTCGGGAGAGGAAGGGTGGGCGGACCTCACCCCCGGGCGTGGAAGACGGGTGCGCCTGGCTTTCCAGCCAGCGCCACACCTTGTCCCAAATCGGCCGAATGGCGGGATGGAAGGTGGAGGCGTTGAGGGTCGCGTGGTGGCTGGCCTTGGCCAATGTGACCAGGAGAGGATAGTTCCCGGGATGGGCAGACACCAGCCGAGTCAGGGGGACGCAGGTCGGGAGGGGTCGTGGCGACCCGGTCGCGTAGCGGACCAAAACCTTTTTTGACCAAAGTCAAACGAGAGTGTGAATGTGGACAGGGGTGGTGGATGCAGACTGTATCCGTGGGTGGAGAAACGACAAGGTGCCAGTCGAACTGGTTGGCGGCCCAGATCAGATTGAGGACTAGAACCCAGTCCAACGAGGCATGGACGGTTGGTGCCTCCGAGGGTACAACGACATGCCGAAAAGAACCCGCCGAAAAGGCAGTTGGCGGGGGCGTGGCCCAGCCATGCGTCGCCGCGGGATCAAGGAGAGCAGTTTGGAAGTATGTTTCAAAACTTTCGAGGAGCTCGAAGATCTTTCCCATCCCAAGACCCAGAGAAGAAATCTTCGCACCGATCGCGGCCAGAAGAAGAGGAAGTGGTTGATTGGGAGGAAGATTCTGGAGGGTCAAGCAGAGGTGTGTCCAGGCATCCCGCGATAAATCATCACCGATCGGAAAAGCCTGCAGGTGACCAACAATCTCCGGGAAATCACGCCGGAACCACTCAAGAAGAACCACCGTCTCCATTTGACCTGCTGATGATCCGACCCGGCCGTGGTGCCGAATGACAGAAGATGACAGATGGGTTTTTTGGGGTTTCGCCGGAGACTGTCGGACCCCAGATGCTTCCACAACCGTCAGATGTGGCGGTGGAGGGAGGAAAAGGCCAGCATTGATCTTTTTCTCGACATTTACATCAAGCTTGGTTGACCAGCCCGCTTGTAGTACGAATTGAAATTCAACATAAGTAAGAAGGTGTGGAAATGTGGGTGCCGGGTGGCTCGCTGGTCGAGGAAAGTGGCGAGGAACTTCATGCAACTCTCAAAGATGCGCTCGCATGAGGCCACCCGATCGCCCAGCGCTGCGTTCGCTTCAGGACTCTGATGATCGGGGAGAAAAAAAATCAATTAGAAAGGTCTCGAGAACCCCGGTTCTGCAGACCTTGGGCGCCTGCTGGTAGCGAGTGAGAATTTGCAGAAGGCGGGGAACCTGCTGCAGGGCCTTGGCGAGGACCCGCCTGAGGGCATGCACCTCAGGGTGAAGGAGCGCCCTGCAGAAGGGAAAATATGAGAGTCAATACGAAGGGAGCACCCGACTCCCAGCAATCAGCCTCTCTTCCCCCGGCTCCCAACACCACGTGCCTGCCGCCCCATGTAGGACACCCACGCATGATCACATGGCAGGCGGACCCTTTGATCGCTCGTTCCATAAAGGTGTGTAAGCACGTCACCAGGCCCTCGATCGAGTCAACCTGGATGGGAAAGCATGGCCCCAGAGAGATAGCCCCCATTGATTTCAAATTGGTGATGAGCATCCGACCGGGCGTGAGGGAGGGGGGTTGCAGACATTCTGGAGGAGGTGGCCCTGGAGCTGTTCCCACGTGTCCAGGATGTGTCTGTGGATGTAACCCTGGAAGATGCCCACGAAGTGGTCCAACTCGCCTCTGGTGGGCAGCAGCAGCAGCAATACCAATCAGACGCGGCATAAAAGGATGACACCAGAATGAGCAGATGCGATGGAAAGGGCGGGGAGGCGGGGAGGGCGGGGAGGCTGGATGGGGGCGGATGGCGAAGGACGTCACACGGACCGGAGGGCGACAATGCGGGAGAGCTGCGCGACCGTCAGCGCGCCCTGCTTCCCCGGGTCTGGATCCACACATCACCACACAACGAATCCAGAAATATGAGACACTGCATCCAGCGAGACCCCGGACAAGCGCGCGCGCGCACACACACACAACACATCAGGCATAGTCATCCCTCCCAGGGGTGATGCAGACTCTTCCTGAGGGCGCGGCAGGCGTGCCACAGCGCGCCGAGCATCTGCCTGAGATCAGAAAGTCGCACCAGGAGGTCGTGCAGATGCCGATATCCCGCAAGTAACCCCTCATCCAGCACCAGGCCAAGAGGCCCCGGGCCGGGCGGGCCGTTGGTGGCCCCGAGGCGGTAGGCCAATTGGGCCCGCGTTTGGTGAGGGCGCGCGGGGGAGGCCGTGGCGGCAGCGGCAGCGGCAGCGGGCAGGACCGGCAGAGTCGCGGATTCGTCGAGGAACCGCCAGTCGACGCCTGGAGGGCGCGGAAGTGGGGGAAGGGAGGCATGTCGTAAGGGGCGAGGGGAAGGCGGGCAGGACATGCGAATAACCACGCGCACAAGTCCAGCAGCACCGCAGACCGACAGACAGGACGGACGGAGACGGAGACGGAGACGGAGACGGAGACGGGGCGGGGCGGGGCGGGGCAGGGCAGGGCGGGGCAGGGCAGGGCGGGGCAGGGCAGGGCAGGGCAGGGCAGACAGACGGGATGTCGCATACTCGCCCCGCCCACGCGCATTCTCCCACACACAACACCAACGGACCACTGAGGGCAGTTGCCGGCCGGGGTTCCTCGACGGGCGCCTGGTCAAAGCAGAGCCGCCCCGCATACGAATCACCCTCCAGGTCTGTCACACCCACCCCCCGCGCACAGCACCGAGCAAGGCGAACACACACAGGCGGCCGGAATCAGTGAGAATGTCGCTCTTCGCCTGCCCCATCTGGATTGAGGTCCGCGCCTTTCCTTTAAAAACGGGTACCCACTCTGAAAAAGCGTGCCGATCACTGCGAGTTTGTGCCGTGTGTGTGTGTTTTAGAGTATGGATGGCATACGGACCGGCAGCCCTGAGGACGCCTTCCAGAAGCTGCTGCAGCCGCCACGGGCTCAGCTCGCGCCAGCCCTCCTGCCACTCGGCCTGCCCGACGCGGGACCCCTATATTGCAGAATAGCGGATCGTACCCCCGGGGGTGATGAGGCAATGTTCCCAAAAGTGAGTGGGGATGCGGGTGAAGAAAAAAAGGATCTGGGCGTGGATGGAGAGGCGGAGGGGCTGGCTCTCTGGGCGGGTGTGTACCGGACTTGATATTATTTATGTACTAAATTAGGTACTAAATTATTGATATGTACCAAATTATGTCGAAGACGGTCGTCGTGGGTGTGTTTTTGGAGAAGTCACGGGAACATCAAGGAAAGCCAGAAAAAATTGGGAGGGTGCTGGAAGACCTCACGAAGGGCCTCGCAGTACGTGTCGGCGAAGCCGGGGTGGTTGAGCAGCATGAAGCGCCAGAGGGCCCGCAGATGCCCAACAACATCCAGCTGACGGGCGGGTCGCCGGAAGGGGAAGCGGGAGATGAGCCGGGACGCGTGACGAACCACCACCATCACCCTCCACCCCCGTCCGCCCGGCAGTCCACCGCTCCACAGACAGTGCCATATTGAGACAACCCGTCGCAGACAGACGCTGACACGAGCGAGCGTGAGGGACACAGACACGACATTCGTCAACACTTATCCGTCTCAGGCACACAGACGCCCACAGGCAGCCAGACAGCAGCACGACGCGCACACACGTTGGACTGCCGACCTCCTGCACAAAGTAGGCGAGGGTCGTCGTGGCCACGAGGCGTTGGTGGGTCCGCAGAGGCCCAATGAGCACCCGCTCGACATAGACTTCCACCAGGCCATCCTCCTGCTGTCCGCCGCCCGTCGTGACGGCCGTCTCCAAGGCGCCCACGGGGTCGTCGGCCAGGGTTGAAGCCACTGCCGCCGCCGCCTCATCCGCAAAGCCGGCGAATGGCGAGCTCAGCAGGAGATCCAGGGAGCGGGCCGGCAGGACGGGTGGTGGTGGTGGTGGTGGTGGTGAGGGCGGGGGAACGGGAGTGGGTTCGGCTGGGGCAGGTGGGGGTGGGGGTGATGGAGACGGTGGGCGTGGTCCGGGGGCAGGGCTGGAAGGGGAAGGTGTTGCTGCTGATGTGGACGTGGGCTTGACATCTGCTGTCGTGGCATCGGTGGCGTATGGGGCGATGAGGTGGTAGGGGACATTGGCGGGCGGCGGTGCTGGGGCAGCCGCGGCAACGGCAGAAGGTGGTGATGGTGGTGTGACAGATGGTGGTGACAGTGGTATTGGAACAGGAGGAGGTGGCGGTGGCGGAGGGACGACGGTGGCAGCAGCGGGGGCAGTGACAGCAGCCGAAACCGGAATGTCACCCAGGGGTGTGGATGACGATTTGTCGGTTGTGGCGGCTGTCACCCCGGCAGCGCTGTCCGCCGCCACGGGGACGGGACGACGAGGGGGAGTGGCAGGCTCCGGGGTACGCGTCGCATACGGGGCCACCAGAGGGGGCGGGGCCGGGGCAGGAATAGAGGGAGGGAGAGGAGGCGGAAGACTCGTGGACTCTGGTTGATCGGCTTTATGCCATTGGGCCCGCGGCGCTGGCGGTGCCGACGGGGCGGGCGGGGCGGCGAGAGGCGAGGTGGGGGGAGGGGGAGATGGGATCGAAGGTAATATCGGGGCGGCACTTGTCGTGGCTAGTGCCGGGATGGTGGTGGCTAGTACGGGGGCGGTGGCGGCTAGTGCCGTGGTGGTGGCTCGTACCGGACTCGTAGTGGCGGCTAGTGCCGGGGTGGTATCTGGGAGTGCCGGACTCGAAGTGGCTGGAACCGAGGTGACGGTGGCTCGTACCGGGTGGTGGCGGCTGGTGCCGGGGTGGTGGACGGGACTGGGCTCGTGGTTGCTGGTGCCGGGGTGGTGGAGGGCATGACTGAACCAGGGGTGGTGGCTGGTCCCTGGGGGAATGGTGCCAAAGGAGGGGAACGGATGACCAGGGTTGGAGCGGCCACCGCGGGAATCGATTCAACCTGGGCGGTGGATGGCACCGGGGTGACAGCGGATGGTGGCCGCGGAGACAGCGAGCTGTCCGAGGTGGGGAGCGGTGAAGCCGACAGGGGTGAGGATGGTACCGGGGGCGGAGCCACCACGATTGTCGGTGCGGGGGTTGTGGAGACATCGACAGCCGTGGGGACGGGTGGCAGAGCCGGGCTGGAGGGGGAAGGAGACGAGGGGACGACAGAAGCGACCACGTCGGGAGGGGGTACGGGGGAAGGGGACGAGGTTGAAGGGGCGGTGGGATCTTCCATCATCAGAATCTGGGACCGCGCGCGGGCCGTGGGAATGGGCATGTCATCCCAGGATAGTGGATTTGGGGCAGCTGCAGCAGCTGCAGCAGCGAGAGTGGGGGTGGGGACGGGGACGGGGAGTGGCGGGGTGACGGAGACCGGAGGTGGGGTGGTGGCGGGGCGGGGATTCCGACGCTGGGGAAGATCCGTCACCTCCAGGGGGGGGGATGGCGCCGCCGGGGGAACCTCCGCCGTATGCTCCTCCGGGACCGGTGAGGCAGGCGGTGGAGGTGATGATGACGGGGCGTCTCGATCACCCCTTGGTTTCTCCTGCTCCTGCTGTTGCTCCTGCTGTAATTGCTGCCGCTGCGTGGCGATGGTGGGCAGTGGTTGTTCATCCCATGCAGAGGCGGGTCGGCTTGTGGGCAATGGCTGTTCATCCCATGCAGAGGCGGGTCGGCTCGTGGGCAACGGCTGGTCGTCCCACGCGGAGGCGGGTCGGCTGACAGCCGGCAAGGGCTGGTCGTCCCACGATGATGATGCTGTCGTCGAACCGGCGGCGGCAGCGGTGGGCAAGGGCTGGTCGTCCCGCGGTGATGGGGCCGTGGCGGTGGGGGGGCGGCTGGCGGCTGAGAGGGGACGCTCGTCCCAGGCGTCCCGGGGCGGTGCCTGCGGAAGGGTGGGGAAGGGAGGCGAGGATGGTGAAGATGACGGGGTGAGTCGGGTCGGACTTCGGCGGGACATCACCACCAGATTGCCACGCGGCATCGGAGAGGAGGGAGGGAGGGAGGAGGGAACTGGGCCCGAGGGGACAATGCGCTGTTATTTTCCTTTTCAGGAGACGCCTGGGGCCCGTGCCTCCGGGGGCGGGGAGGCAAGGGAGGCAGGGGGGGAATGGTGGAGGGCGTCGGGTACACACGACCAAGGACATGAGGGCAGCACAGACCTCTGCTGTCTCTGTCTCCCCGGGACTCCCGTTGCCCTCGGTCACCCGCAGCATCCGCCGAGCGGTCGCGGGCATCTCCGGCACAGCCGAGTCTGCATCCCCCCGGGGAGGCAGGCTGTCGCCGGGCCGACGTTTCCCACCACGGGCCACCACGCCGGCCATGGCGGCGGCGGTGGTGGGCAGGGGAATGTCATCCCAGGCCGGGGCGGCGGGGGTTGGAGCGGCGGGGGTTGGAGCGGCTGGGGTTGGAGCGGCGGTGGTCGTCGAGACAGGGGTTGGAGCGACACCCGCAGGAGGGGAGACTGTCGGAACCGCCGGGGCGGGAGCGACCCCATCACCCCCCGTCGTGGCCCATCCAGGCCGCACTAACCCCAGCCTGAGCCGCCACGAGGCCAGCTCGGCAGCATCCTTGCGGAGGAGCGCATGCCGGGCCGCCTGGTGTTCAAGTCGCCGCAGGCGCCACTGCGCGTGCGCCTCGCGGGCCGCCAGACGCGACATGCGCTGGGCGTGGGCCGTGAGAACCTGCGCGCCGCCGCAGCCAGCCGAGGGGGCATCACGGGATGATGAAAAAGAGAGGATTTGTGGGAGCAAAATGATAAAAAGAGCTGGTCCTACCTGGACTCGAACCAGGATTCTTGGATTCAGAGTCCAATGTCCTAGCCATTAGACTATAGGACCGAGCGATAGGTTTTTCGACAAGGTCGCAGCGGTCACACCGATCATGCATATGAACGCAAAACAGAATCCACACAACACCGTCACCATCATCAAAAGTAACATCTTCGCGTGGGACGGACCTCGCGCATGGCTCGTCTCATCAGCCTCGCCTGGCGCTCCTCCACGGCCGCGCCCTGGCCGCCCAGCGGATGCCGCCATTCCCCCGTCTCTTCCGCCTGGGCAGCAGCAGCGGTGGCGACGGCGCGTGACCGTTCGTCTTCAGCCTGCATCCGCTGCTGCTCGGCCTGCTGTCGGACCCGCTCGGCCTGGGCTGCCCGCTCGGCCTCCTGCCGGGCCTTCCGCTCGCGGCACCGCTGGGCCCGTTCCAGATCGCGCGGGTTGGGGGCGCGGGCGAGGCCTTGCTGGCGGGCCCGATCGATCGCCGATCGGATGAACTCCCGTCGGAGGGCGTGTAGGGCATCGGCGTCCAGGTCCGTGGCTGGTACCCCGGTGGCTGGTCCGGCGGCTGGTACCCCGGTGGCTGGTACCCCGGTGGCTGGTACCCCGGTGGCTGGTACCCCGGTGGCTGGTACCCCGGTGGATGGTACCCCGGTGGATGGTACCCCGGTGGCTGGTACCCCGGTGGCTGGTACCCCGGTGGATGGTACCCCAACAATCGGCTCAGCCCCGGTGATGGAAACGGCGGAGCTGATGGCGGCCTGGGTGGCGTGGCTGTGGCGTGCGATGAGCTGGGCCCAGCCCCCGGCGTGCAGAAGGAGCGGCAGGTGGGGCTGGAGGAAGCGCGGCAGCTTGAGGCTGGTCGAGGGCTGGATCGTGGCAGGAGGGGTGGGTACGCAAGAAAAAAGAGCAGATGAAGATGGTCCGGTGGTATTCCCGAGCGGGGAGGAAGAGGTGAAAGAAAGAAAGTGAGTGAGGGTGGTGGTGGCGGTGGTGGTGGAATTGCAGACCATTTCATCAGGGCGGCCATCACTTCCCTTCTTGGGCGGTGACATCCCCCCGGCATCCGTTGCTGCTGCCTCGCCATCCACCTGGTCGGCTCCGCCCTCCCGGTCCGCCCCGCCCAGGTGATTGGACGGCGACACAGGTTCGGGTAGCATCGCCGTGCCAAGTGACTCTAACCTGGGGCCATCAGGTCCCTGGGTCAGCCAGACTGGGGCCAGAGCGCGGCTATCCCCCTGGAGCAACTCGCCGTGCGGATCGGGGCAGCTGCCCTCCGCCAGCCACAGGGCCAACATCCGCAGGTAGGGGGCCAGGGTGCATCGGAAGAGCCAGAACAGGAAGGGCCCGTTCTGGAGGTCGCTCTCGGATTGGGTCATCTGGTACATGGTGTCAAGCAGGTCGACACCTCGGGGGGGAGAGCCGCATCGGGCCGGCGAGGTCACCGGGGAGCATCTTGCAATACGAGCCGCCAGGAAGAGATGCAAGGACGGGAGCCGGACGCGTTGCAGGAGTGTCAGCAGACTCAACGGGGCCGTCTTGTTGGCTAGGAGGGGAGTGGGATGCTGTCCAGGGTGGATCAGACGGGGGACTGGCAGACCGGGCGACGGCGCCGAAGGCACCAAGGCCAACACGAATCCGCGGAAATATTGAAGGTACATCTCCACAGATTGGGCATACGCTTGAAGCACGAACCCGCCCACAGATGCGTCGGAATACTGGCGGATGAACCGATCCAGCCTGTGACAAACAGTTCCGATTGTGGAGACCCGCTCTGCACCAAGAGCAATGAATCAAAAATTCGAACCGGAGAACCACAGACGAAGAACTCCCCGAATAGAACCCGACGCCGCTGGATGGACAGTTAAGGCGTCAGTCGTCTTGTCCAAAACAAACAAAGCCGATGGAATGCCGCAGAGGGCATTGGCTGAGTACGAGACAAGCTGAAAATAGGCCGGAGAGTGATTCAACTTTTTGAAAAGGACAGCAAAAGGACGAGTGAAGAGTCCCCAATAGGATATGGATGCTCGCTCCTGGATTGCCTGTGTCGATTCCCGATCTCTTGGCGGGTGATGGCGCAAGGGCTAGGGACTACATTACCAATAAAACCATGCTGCGTGTTTGGGGCAATCTTTCCGAAATGGATTTCACGAATGACCGCGTCGTTATCGCTAGTCTAAGCGGCGAACGCCTCCGGATCTGTATCACAGATCTGACGGCAGTGCCCTACTCAATTGGAACGCATTACCAATTTTGGGGGACCCTGAAGCTGGACGAGGAACATGTCTGTCGGCTTGAGCATCATGGCGCACTGCCCCTTCTAGGAATTCTGCCTCCAAGCTCGGACAGTCTGGCGTGCCGAAGGGCTTGACGCGGGTCTCTTCGAAGAGGCCCTGCGGGAGATTCAACATGCTAATTTCTAACGGGTCGACAGAGCCGGGGCGCCCATGTTTCGTGAAAAATGGTCACTCATTGGGAAGGAGCGAAAAAAAAGCATTGCGGCCTGCCGGTGTGAGCGTGTAGTCCCCGGGGGTGATGTAGGCTGGGGAACCCTCTTTGGTGGGGGGAGTTGGGGAGGTGCGGCTGTAACCTCGAGGTGATGAGGGCTCCCGCCAGGGGGGGAATGATACCAAAAAACAGACAAACGCAGAAGCGTCTGTGTGCCCCAGGGGGATGGAGGCATCGAGATGCCCGACCGAGTGCGTGCGCACGCGTGGTGTGAAAAAAAAAAAAGCATCCGATGGGGAGGCTCTTTAAGAGGTTGGGACGGGGGGGGGGCGGGAGCCGCCGGGGGCAGGACATCCAGCCGGGAGACGTTGGCCTGCAGGGTCTGCAGCTTGCGCACCTGGCGCAGGAAGTACTCGTGCTGGCCGCGAGGGGCGCGTGGAGGCTCCACCTTGACGGTGTCCTGTACGGGGGCGTCATATCGGAAATGAGCAGGTCAAGGAAGTGTCGCATGTGTGGGTGGGGGTATATGGTCGGAGGGGATTATGGCAGCAGGTGGGGGGGGGGGGGGGTAGGGGGTATGGCAGGCGGGGTATGGCAGACCCCATCAACGGTGAAATCGATGTCCCACAGGAGGACCGGGTGGCCCTCGGTGATGCTGCTGTGGACGGCCGGGTCGTAGACCAGCATCTTGGACTTGTCCTTCAGCATGGCCAGCATCTCCCTGGGGTGGGTGCGAGGGGTGGGGAGAGACATGGTTAAACAACGGTGAGTGGATGGGCCAGAATCACCGAGGACCGCTGGCAGATCCCCTTGTGGCAGATCCCCCATGCGGCAGATCCCCCATGCGGCAAATCCCCCATGTGGCAGATCCCCATGTGGCAGATCCCCCCATGTGGCAGATCCCTCATGTGGATGGTACCCAAGTGGATGGTACCCAAGTGGATGGTACACGGCGGCGCATGCCTACCCAAGACGGACCGGCACTTGGGCTCATCAACATCGAGGAACCGGGCCAGCTTGGGCACGGCGATCGAGGTGTACAGCTTCAGGTAGCTGCGCACGGCGGCCAGCTGGAGCTGCTCCTTGATCTCCTTCATGAAGCTCTTGGCCTGCAGCTTGTGGGCGTCCAGGGTCGTGTTGGCCTGCAGGTCGTCGTAGTTCGGCTGGGCAGGGTTGATGAACTTGGGGCAGGCGAAGCCGAACATCTCCTCGAAGGCGCTCTCGTCACTGGTGGTGGTTGGCGGTTGGCGGTTGGTGGTGGTTCGGTGGGTGGTTCGGTGAGTGGTTGGCGATGAGGTCAATTGACAAGAGGAGCAGATGCGAACAGGGTCAAAACCGACACACACCAAACCAGCAGCATTCAGCGTTGTCCCCACCTCACACCAGCACCAGCCACCAGCCACCACCGGTGTCCCCGGGCGCGGGTGGAGGGGAGGGAAAGGGGAACATGTATGCGAAGGGGATACAGGGGGGGGGGGGGGGGGGTTCAGGCAGGGTGATGCAGACCCGCGCTGGAGGCGGCTGATCTTATCGGCAAGCCGCTCGCGGAGGACGGCCTGCAGGTTTTCGTCGATGCGCTGGGGGTACAGGGCCAGGCAGAGGGCAAGCAGGGCATACATCTGCTCGTTCTTCTTGACCAGGGTGTCGTATTGGTACGACCGGGTGTGGTAGAGACGGGTGCGCTGGAGGGGGGATATACGAGGTGGACGGAACCCCACCGGGAGAGAAAGGGAATCAGATTTCGGCAGGGGGATGTGCATTTTTTTTTGGGGGGGGGGGGGGATTATACGAGGTGCGAGGTGGATGGAACCCCCACCGTGAGAGAAGTTGTCAGATTGTAGTGGAGTTGGGAGAGAGGAGGGAGGGGAGGGGGGGGGGGGGCGCCGCTTCACGGACCAGGATGCCCTGGAAGGTGCGGATGGCGTCCAGGTATCGTCGCAGCATCATGAAGGAGAAGCCCATGTAATAGCAGACGGCGCTGTGGCAGGCAGGAACCCGGAGGTAGAGACCCTGCGCCAGAAAAAGAAAAGAAAAAATGTAAGATGAGAGGACAGTACCGAGAGGGGATGTCGACCGACCTTGGCCTGGATGTTGATGGAGGAGAGGGTCGTGAGGGCGGTGGTGTAATCGCCAAGCAGGCACTGCACCCGAACAAGCTCGATAATGGCGAAGTAGCCTGCAGGGGGCAGCGAGAAGAGAATGAGGACACAACCCAGGGGTAACGACCACCGCAGACCAAGCTGGCGCCGGAGGAGATCGGCGTTGGCGACCTTCCCGGGGGAGGGGAGGAGTGACTTCCTACCAATGCAAAGAGACCAAAATCATAAAATCGATGAACTTGGATGATGGAAAAACACAGACTCGCCCTGATCGCGCAGCATGACAACGATGTTCGACCGCTGCATCAGGCGCTGCAGAATGTCCAAAACAATGGGAAGATCCCAAAGCTACAAAAAGGCACAAAAAAAAAAGAGCATGAGCACCGAAAGGGACGAGGAGCGGCCTAAAAGGAGACCTGGGGATGAGCCTTCAGGAGACAGATCTCCTCCTCGGTGCGCTGCTTCAACTTGGGGCGGTACTGGTGGAAGGTCTGGAATTGATAGATGAACTCGTCAATCATGTCCCAGAGCCAGTGGATGGGGAGGACGAGAGGGAGAGGGGTATCTGCGGAATGACATGTCGGAGGGTGGGAATGAGTCTGCGAGGGGCGACCGAACCAAAACAGACCAATGATAACCTGGAAAAGATGCTGATAGTTCTCCCAGCTGGCAATACGGTCGTGAATGGTGGGAGTGAGCTTCGCATAAATGTGGCGGTAGTAGAGCTCACGGTAGAGGGTCATGAGGAGATCATCTTTGGAGATCCAGTGAAGATTTTGCAAGGACGCAGGGGAAAAAAGGATGGGCGTGTTCAGTGGTGAGTGGGGTGATAGATAGGGGAAGAAAAGAGACCGTTGGAGACGAGAGGAGCAACAAAGTCAAACGCGGGCCACACTTGAGCCTTAAAGTAACGGTCGGTGATCGCGTTAAACCGCACCTCGTAGAGGGAATCGAGAGTGGTCATGTCCTGATCGCGGATGGCCCGAGCCAGGGCGACCATAAACTCCGAAACGACCTTTTGAGACTCGCTCGGGTCAACCACGTCATCCTGAGGATCGTCAAGAATCTCCTCCTTTGCGTCCATTTGAAGGGGAACAAGCGAAAATGCTATCACTCCCGCGGAGAGATCTGCTAGCTCTCGATTAGAGCACTCCCCTTCCCACCCCACAACCACCTTGGAATTCCGCCCTTTACTTGATCTTAGGGCAGGGTTGCCAACCGCCGATCGACCCCTTTCCCACTCGGCCAACCCCACGATCTATCTCATACGGCGATTAGGAGCCGAGTATCCCTTTTCCCATGAAGATCGGCCGACGTTTCCCGATTATCTGCGCGTTGTTGGACGTGAACGTGGCGGGTTGGTGCTCCAGGCCCGCGTCGAAACTGACCACTTCACACACGCTCGTTGTACCTTCATCGATGCCGTCTACCCCATCAAATCCCTCTCCTCTTCTGCGAACACTGCGACCACCAAGCAGCTCAAAGCGCACTTTCCCACTGCCCGATCGCTGCTCTACATGGACGAGATTCCGCTCAACATCATCTCCGCATCGATGAACTCCCACCGGACCCTGCTTTCCTTCACCACCGCACACTGGTGCCCGGCCACGGCACCCCCTGCGGGCACGCCCAAACTCGAGCTGGTCTACGAAACCGTCATTGTCCATATGGATGTCTCCGATACCCTGGCCCAGTTGGCTCATGCCAACTTCGCCAGCCCGGCCGCTCCGCCCCCGTCTCCAGCCCCGCTGGGCCTCTCGATGCACTCCCTGCGCCGAGGCACCCGCCTGCAGGAGCTACACTTCTTGGCCGACCCGACCCTGACCCAGGACGAGGTTGAACTGGCCAGCAGCTCGGCCCGCAAGAAACATGCCTGGTTCCTGCTCTTCGAGGAGTACGCCCCCCTCCAATACGCCGAGGTCTGTGTGTGTGTAAGGTGCACCGGGGCGATATCCTCTCCATCAGGATGTCAGCATGCACCATCCTGGGTGTTGTCGACATCACCCCCATATCCCCGCCCTCATGTTGCCTCTCCCTCCTCCCCCACCCTTGCAGCTCACCCCGGACTGGAAGGGCCCCCGCGGCCAGCGCGTCTTCGTGCCCAGCATCTCCTGGCACAGCCTCACGACCGGCCCCGCGGACCTGGGGTGCTTCTGGATGCAGTTCGACGCCCACGATGGTCGCCTGTACTGGCTCGACCGCCGCCAGGCCGTCGCCCATGTTCCACTGCGCCCGGCCCCCGCCCCCGTGAGCGCCCCGCGGCCCGTGGCCCAGCCCCTGCCCGAGATTGTCGATGAGTTTGTGGTGGTGGGAGGCGGCGAGCGAACGGCCCGCTCGGTGGCCGCCTCGCCCGATGACCGCTCCTCGGTCAGTGTGGGCAGCAGCAGCAGCGGGGTCCCGTTCATCAAAGACTCCTTTCCCGAGGGCCTCTCGTTCAGCTCCACCCCGCCGGCACCCTCGGGCGCCCCGCCGCCACCCCCAGTCCTCCTCCTGCCGCCCACCCCGGCCACCCCCGCCCCCCTGGCCCCTCCTGCCCCGGCCGTGCTCCTCCCCATCCCGATGGTGACCAAGGTGGCCCCGCTCGGCCCGCCCACGCTGCACGTGGTCCAATTCGGGGTCGCCAAGCAGCCGGCCAGCATGCGGCGGGTGCACGAGGTGGTTCTGCCGCATCTCTATGTCCCCGCGCCCCCGCCCGACCCCTTGCCGCCCACGGGCTGGTATGACCCCATGGCCCATGACCCCTCGGGGTCATCGAGCGGGGGGCTATCCCCCCCGGGGTCCTGGTCTCCATCCCCGGCACCAGCCACCCCGCCATACCGGGGCCATGTCGACCACCTGGCCATCCCAACCCCGAGTCCCCATGACCCTGCTGCCTCGGGGGACCCCGCCGCCAGGTGGTGTGGCGTTCCGGGGTGCATGATGCATGGCGGGTGGACCCGGGAGTGTTCCACCATGGGCGGATGGTGCCCCCTGGGCGCGACCACCAATCCCTACCTGGTGCTGGCCCCTGTCCGGATGCGAGCGGTCCGTCTTGGGGACGTGGGATCATGAGCGACGGGACTTTGTCGTGGTGTGTCTGCGTGTCCTCGCACAGATGCATTGTTGCAGATGGATTGTCCCCTCACCCATGATGTAACCGAGCCGATCTCCATGCTGGAGGGTCGAAGCATGGGAAATGACTGCTGATCTCATATCGCGCTGGCTCCACTGTCACCTTCCGTTTTCCACTTTTTCCCCGGTGTGGACATCGCCTCAACGTGTGGACGTCACCTTCGTGCCTCTCCCAGCCATCACATCATCACCGGCAAGACCCTCGGCTGGATGACACCATCAGGTAAGCTCACCTCTTCCCCTTTCCTCACTCGGGTCTCTCAGGGCGGCCTCTGCCTCTGCCAGCAGCACCTCGTGGCCCCCGCGGCCCGCCACTCCGGCGCCCCCGTCTGGGACAAGCTGCTCCTCTCGATCTTCGTCATCCACCACCACTGCAAGATCGACCTCTCCCTGCCCCTGGAGAACCCCCCCGACCCCGTCGCCCACCACCCCCCGGACAGTCCCGCCACCAGCCGGCATCGGCACCGCCACGGGACACCCGCCTTGCCACGGCCCGACTCGGGGGAGAGCCTCACGCTCGCCACGCCCAGCACGCCGCACCGCCACCATCGGCACCATCACCACCATCCCCATGCCCACCCCAAGACGCTCAGCGAAACCCCCTCGACGACTTCGCTGCACAGTCTGCCACACTCCCACAGTTCCGTCAACACCACCGCTGCCGCCGCCGCCGCTGTGACCTCCGGCCGCCACGCCCCGGCCCTGTTCGCCAACCTGGCCGAGCCGCTCCCACCCCGGGTCCTCTTCGCGCTCTTCGCCGACTGCCTGCTGATCTACCTGCCCGCCCAGTGCCTGCACCTGGTGGACTGCGGCCCCGAGCATGAGCCACTCGATTCCGTCCATCTGCAAGGATCCCAGCACGTTCCTGGGCTGACATACTACCGTGAACTGCGGCTGCACGGGGGGCCCCAGTTCGATGCCCCCCAAACTGCGGGTGCGCGCGGCGGCGGCCCCGGCGGTGGTGGTGGCGGCGGTCCCGGGCCCTGGTCGGTCGAACAGCGCGTGCCACTCCTGACCCCGTACTACGAGCACGACATCGAATGGGGACTGGTCTCGCCCGGCCCGACGCTGCCCAAATGGGCCCGGGCGACCCCCGGCCCCCAGCCCTTGCCCGATTACGAGCAGCTCCGACGGCCGGACACCTGCTCGCGGCTGTTTCTCGACCAGCACGCCCAGTGTGTGGTCAACTTCCGACTGGACTCGCAGCGGTTGACGGAAGCCCTGCTCCCGGCCCGGGTGCCGCCGGTCCTAGGGGGTCCGCTCCGCAGCGCCCCGGCCTCACCCGAGTCCGTGTACGCAAGCGCCGCCAAGGCCGCCACCACCGCCGCCTCAGCCCCGCTGGACGCCTACGCCATGGCTCGCGTGCGCCGCCAGCTGGTGCATCTGCTGCTGACACATTTCCGGGAACCTGATGGAATCGCCCGGTTCTGCTCGTACTGTGCGTCCCACTGCCCCGACGCCCTGAATTCGGACACCTTTCGGGAGCTGATGCTGGCCCGGCCGTATGCCGATGTCAAATTTGGGCTGTGCGCTGGGCCGGAGGATCTGCAGCTGCTCTATTTGATGCCCATGACCCAGATGTCCCCCGTTCGGACAACGGGCGATGATGGACGGTTTATCCGGGGGCTCCGTGGGTTCACGGACGAGGGCGCCCCGCGGACGCCCGAGCCGCTCTCGGGGCTGGTACCCGGGGGCAATCCATCTCGGCTCCAGCCCGTGACCACCGGGCTGCCCCTGATTGCCACGGTCCCGCCCTCGGCGGACGCCCTGTCACCTCCAGACAGCCCCCAATTTCCGCCCGCCTCGCCCTCCCTGGCC
Organism: Paratrimastix pyriformis; assembly: GCA_027972325.1. Classification (NCBI taxonomy): domain Eukaryota; phylum Preaxostyla; family Paratrimastigidae; genus Paratrimastix; species Paratrimastix pyriformis. Next base: position 192,125 of record JAPMOS010000035.1, on the reverse strand, counting down.
GGCCCCAGCGTGCAGTCCTACCCGCCCCACCGCTTCGCGGGTGATTTCGTCCAGAGCTGGACCATCGGCCCGCGGTTCCACAAATTCCTCGAGTTTCTGGGGCGGTCGGAGGTACCCCTTGGGCCCCAGCCGGACCGGCCGCCCCAGGAGCGCTTCCTGATCGCCCTGCTGGCCCACGTGAGGCTCTTTCTGCCCCGGTTGCCCGACGCCGTCCTGGCCCAGTACGGCGAACTGCAGCGACGCTGTGTGGCCGACCTGTTCGCAACCCTGAGCGCCACCGTTGGTGGGCTTCTGGAGGCCTACCGCTCGGCCCTGGCCACCCAGCTGCGCGCAGCAGCGGCAGCCCCACCGACCCCGTCACAAGACACCCCCGTCCGGACCCCGCGTCGCTCGGCCTCGCCACCACCACCCCGGTCATCCCCGCCGCCACGGTCACCCCGGGACACGGTGGCTACCCCCCCGCCGACAGCCCCCATGCCCCACCGGCTGCTCAGTTCCACCCTGCGCACGCCCCTGGCCCACTCGGCCTCCAGTTTCGCGTACCCGTCGCCCTCGCCCGCCATCTCGCGACATGCCTCCGACCACCTGCCTGCCCAGTTCCTGACCGGGGGCGTCGTCTCACGCACCCCCTCGGCACCTGCCACCACGGGGGGACGCCTGCAGGGCGGCAGCACCGGGGAGGAATCCACCGCCCAGCTGGTCCGACAATGGCGCGGCAGCACCAACAGCGAGCAGCAGCAGCTGTACCAGGACTTGGGCAAGGCCATCGACCGGATCTACTTTGGGCTGCTGCAGCACTACCAGGGGGCCCTCGAGGCACTCTCCCTGCCCGCCCCGGTCCACTTCGCGGAGACCATGCTCCCCCTGGCCCGGTCACAGTTCTGCCCGGGGCTCTTCCTCCAAGCCGCCCGGCGCAACGTGTTCACCCTGGTTCCGGCCTGGCTCGAGCGGGACATGGCGACTGTCGGGATCCGGACCGGCGCGGTGCCACAACCATCACCACACCCGGGGGGAGGCGACCCTGCCAGCGGCTCCTCCCCCGCCCCGTGTCCATCACCCGCCGCCAGCCGCCCTCCGCCCTCCCCCCGGACCCCCGCCCTGATCCGCGCCCAGCTCCCTCCAGCCACCCCCCTGTCCACCCCGGTCGCCCGGCCACCACCACAGCAATCACCCGCCCCCGCACCCACCAGCGCAATCATCCCGCTGTCCTTTTACCCGACCGGTACCCACAGTCGCATGGGATCCACGGGGCCCCCGGGCGAGAAGACCCCAGCGCCGATCAGCCGGCTCATGCCCCCGCCCCTCTCCTTCTCGCCTGCCCCACCCCGGGTCGGTCCACCCTCATCATCATCCTCCTCCACCACTGCCGCCATGGCCTCGACACCCCGCCTCCCCCGGCCGCGCCACTCGGGTGCCCTGGTTCCAGCCCCCATGCGTCCCTTCCCCGGGTTATACCACCAGAGCCACCCCTTCGACCAGCTCCTCCAAATCCGGGCCCTGTGTGATGTGCGCCTCCTGGCCATCCAGTCGGCCACCCTGCCCATCCTGCTGCCCCAGGCCGAACGCGTGGACCCCATCCGTTCGCTGCGTCTCAAGTGCCTCGAGTTCTACCCGGCGACCCGGGTAGTGGCCGACCCGACCCAGTCTCCATCCCCCTCGGCCACCGTCCTCTGCATTGGCTCGCACGCCATCGCCCAGGGCCAACCCGCCGACCCCGATCGCCTCCTCCGGCTCCAGGCCTCCCCCGCCAGCCTACGCTACGTCCGGGCCGTGGTCGAGCACTTCGTGCATATGTTACCCCTGGTTGGAGCCACTGCCCCCGGGGCGGATCCCACCGGGCCCCAGGGCGGGGGCTTTGCCCCCCTGGGGTTATACATGGGGCAGCTGGCGCGTGTGGCTCCAACCCAGGACATGGTCCCGCGCCAGGTCGTCCTGGAGTACGGCCGTCTGCTTGTTGATCTGGAGCGGGCTGTCCAGCAGGGGCGCATCCAGGCCCGGGGCGTGGCGCAGGAGGAACGCACTGCCCGGGCGGGGCTCGGGGTGCGCGCCGGGTGGAGTGCCTGCGCGGCCCGGGTGGAGACGGACTCCAGGTGGGCGGCGCTGGCCAGGGAGGAGCCGACCACGGGAAGGGGACATGCCGCGACCTGGACACTGTGAGGTGGCCCCCACACACACACACACACACGCACACACACACACGCACACACACACATTGTCACGCATTGTCTTCTTTCATTTGAATATCAGCGCGCTGTTTTTCCCTTTTTGTTATTTTGTTCAGTTTTCGTTGTTGTTTCTGTTCCCGCCTTCCAACTGATCCACCTGAGTGCTTTTCTCCCATCGCCCCTTGATTTTCTGTGTTCCTTCTGTTTTGGTTCTTTTTTTTTGTTGTTCGACTCTTTCTCTTTCTGAAGAACTTGCCCTGATCCGATGAGATTTTTCCAACATCACTCGCCTCTTCGGGACCAACGGCATCTGCACGGGGCATCGTCCGATTTTCTCATTTATAGTTCGCCCCACTAGCCTGCGCGAACATGCGACTGACCTGCCCTCGTCCCATTCTCCGGACCATCTCAAGTCCCCATCGGCAGAGTCGCAATTTCGTGATGACAGGGTTTGGGTGGTGGCTCCTGGGTTTGTGCGCAGTCGGGATCTGTTTCCCGACCCAAGCCCAGTATCGGCTGAAGGATCCGATTGCCGGTCTGGACCCGACCACTATCATCCCTCGCTCATGTCTGCGCATCACGAACAGGGAGCGGGTCGCTGTCGGGGACCCTTGAACTCATGAACGGTACGCATGGACCATACAGCGACCAAACACCCGACATGACCACCCTGCGTCTCCGGGTGGAGTGTCTCCCGACCGGTCCTCATATCAGAATCGACGACCCAGCACAGCAACGGTACGAAGTGCCGAATATCGCAATGCCGGCTGGCGATCCTCTGAACCCGTGCCCATTTTACGAGCTGAGCTACACTGAGGAGCCGTTCACGCTGACCCTCGCTCGGCCCGGAATGCCAAACGAGATCATCTGGCAGTCACTCCCGGGGTTGTGTTTCGAGGACCAGTTCATTGAATGGGCCACGCAACTTGGGTCTCGAGACACGGCTATCTATGGCCTGGGCGAGCGTGCCGGCGCATTGAAAGCCAATCTGAACAAAACATACACCATCTTCACGGTCTGTTTCACCCGGGGGCCACAGAGACACGATATTTTCCGCAGCGCGACAATGGAGGCGCCATCGCAGATGCCCCGCTCTACGGGGCCCATCCTGTTTGGATGGATATCCAGCCAAATGGGAAGTCCCATGGGGGTTTCATGCTCAACTCCAATGCCATGGTCAGTGGTCGCCATCCCCCCAGGGGACCAGTCTCACTTCACGAACATCTGTGCCCAAAGGATGTGGTTCTAACCCCGGGTTCTGCAGACAGCGACACCCCGGCCACCATGACCTGGCGCCTGACAGGTGGGATCCTGGATTTGTACTTGTACGTGGGACCGACCCCCCATGACGTCATCCGACAACACGCGCAGATCGTGGGCCGGCCGGCCTTTATGCCCATGTGGGCCCTCGGGTCTGCATGCGGGGCGGATGGAACCTCGGGTCAATGTGGGTCCTCGGGTTTGCATGCGGGGGAGAGTATCCTTGGGTACGCGTGGATATGACCCGAGGTTCCATCCACCCACCAGTCACCACCTGCAGGCCACCACCCAATGACGTGCATGATGATCTCGGGTGATGTCGCAAATGCCCGTTTTTTATCGCTCGTCCCCGGCGCTCTCCTTTTCCTGGCCTCTGTCGCGGGTGATGGCAGTTGGCAGCAGTGCAAATGGGGATACGAAACGCTGGATCAAGCGCGGGCGGTGGTGGAGGCATACCGGGCCAACGACATCCCCCTGGAAGTGCAGTGGTCTGTGGTTTTGGTGCCCGCGTGGTGCGCCGGGGCGCCGGGGAGATGAGGCCAGTCGGTTTTCGTCCCCCTCGAGGGGTCTGCCTGTCTGTGTTGGGCATGGTGGGATCTGCATCTGGCAGTCTGGTGGGAAAAAAGTGTCTTGTGTACCACGTGAGGCACGGCCCTCGAACATGACACATCCAATCTCTCTCATATTCCGGAAAACCGAGCCACCAGGGCCAGTAAAAGGGGAACAAAGAGAGAAAAGAAATCACTTAAAATACCTTCTCTGCTCTTTCTGTCTGCTCTCGACCCACAGGGCGGACATCGACTACATGGCAGGCTATCGGGATTTCACCTTCGACCCCGTTCGGTACCCCCAGGCCGAGGTGGCGGCCTTTGTGGCCGAGCTGCACAGGCGCGGCCAACGCTGGGTGCCCATCGTCGACCCGGCCATCAAGGTTTGACACACACATGCACGTACTGCCCACACACACAGCCCTACATCTTCAATCTGATTTAGCGTTCTCCTCTCTGCTCTGATGCGCCTGAAGAAGACTTGCCACCACACAGACTTGCCAGACATACTCGCTCCTTTCCACCTGACACACCACACCTGACGCAGACACACAGAACACACTTTCTTTCTCTTATCACGCACCTGACACAGACACCCACACAGACATGACACACAGACATACACATGACACACACTCCTGCTACTGACACTACTGACACCTGACACCTGACACACCTCACCTGACACATACACACTTGACGCGTACACACCTGACGCACACACATGACACACACACATGACATTTCTATCACACAGGCCGAGGCAGGCCACGAGCCGTTCGTGGAGGGTGTGGCCAAGGGGCTCTTCATCCAAGATCACAGCACCGGGTTGCCCCTGGTGGAGGTTGTCTGGCCGGGCAACACCACCTTCCCCGATTTCTCAAACCCTGATACGCACACCTACTGGAGGTCCGTCCCCACACGATGCCACGAACCCATAAATCATCCCATAATTTTCCGTGAGTCCTCTCGTGTTCACCCCCGGCGGGAGGCCGAGGGGGAGATGATGGATGATGCATACACCTGTATTGGGTGATATCCCCCCGACGCATTCTCCCGTCCATATGACCTGCTCCATTCCCTTCCTCCACCAGAGAGACATATGCTGTGCATTTGCTACCAAAGCCTCAGCCTGCTTATCCACCGGATCGACCCACGCAAAGAGAACTATCCACCCCCCCAATGACCCTTTCGATTCTGGACACACTGTTTTCCGACCTGATCGCAATCCGGGTTCGGAGGGGGTGTGTGTGCAGCAAAGGGACTGATCAATCGGAGAGGAAGGTGTCTCTTAAAATGACGCACCGCTTAGCGGACTTGGGGCCCGTGGCAAGCTAGAATAGGCCCTCAGGGAAGGAAGTGCGCGACCTGTCCCCTCATGTTGGGCGGCGATGGCTGGGCTGGGCTGGGCTGGGCTGGGCTGGGCTGCATGGTGCAGCAAATGGCTTCGGCGTCTGTATGAGATGGCGCCCTGGGACGGGATCTGGATCGATATGAACGAACCCGGTCTGTAGTCCACCCCCCCCCCCCCCCCCCCTCCCCCACCCACCCACCCACACACACCACACACGAACCACAACCACCAGCCTTCATCATCACCAATCCAATCACCCTCGTCATGATCACCAGTCACCACCACCACCAGAATCATCATCCAATCATCATCCAATCATCATCATCCATCCATCCAATCATCATCATTCAACCATCATCCCCCCCCCCCCCCCCAGCCATCTTCGGCGACCAGCACGTCGGCGACTTCCTGAATCTGTCGGGCGGCGCCCGGCCACCTGCCTCCATCCCCGAGCCTGCCCGCGTCCCCATCTACCCGCCCCCATACGCGGCCGGGGGCCACCCGCCCTTCGAGGGCGCCATGAGCCCGTTGGCTGTGCAACAGGTCAGCCGGGCAATGCGTGCGCGTTCAGGCGCTGGTCATCAAGACTCAGTATGTGGAAAGAAGGGGGGGTCAGCCGGGCAATGCGTGCGCGTTCAGGCGCTGGACATCCATTCTCAAGAAAGAGGGGGGTCTGCAATGCGATGCGTGCACGTTCAGGCGCTGGACATCCATTCTCAAGAAAGAGGGGGGGGGTCTGCAATGCGTGCGCGTTCAGTGTGCATGGCGCTGGACATAGATTCTCAATCAATGGGAAAGAAGGGGGAGGACATATATTCCCATTTGTTCGACTCTTTCTCTACAGAAATTACTCACCCGTTCGCCCCGTCGTTGACCGTTCATTGGGAAAGAGGGCGCGGCTCTTGATTTTTGAGAGGAGGTGGTATGCGTAAATTATTATCACCCCGTGGTTGTGCTGCTGTGTGGGGGGGTGCCTGAACCATCCTCCACCCCCGTCCGTCCGTGCTATTGTTGTGCTGGGGGATGGGGGGGCGCAGGGTGGCTGGCAGTATGATCTGCATTCGCTCTATGGCCATATGGAGGCTGTTGCCACCTGGGAGGCAATCACCGTCCGTCGACATCTCCCCCCACACACACACACTTTACACGACACACACCCTGAAGCCCTGCATCCCCACAGCCTTTGGCATGATCTGCAGTTCCCATGCTGCGTCCTCCACCCTCCGGCCCTGACCCCGGGATGCGAATGTCTCTGACTTGCCTCACTTGCACGTCTCCCTGCGCATGTCTGTTTATCTGATTTGCTTCAGTTGTCCACTGGCCGGCCAGGTTGCGATTCGTCTTCATCCTTCACCTCCTTCCTCTGGTGCAACCCTCCCCCTCTGCTGTGCTTGTTGGCTGGCTTCAGGACATTCTGCCCGGCCAACGGCCTTTCATCATCAGCCGGTCCACATACGCAGGTCCGGTCGACAGTCCCCCTCCCTCCTCCACGCTGACTCGTCCCGATGTTGTTCATGTCCGGGTGGGCGAGGTGTGCGTCAACAGCATCGCAACCACCAGTTCATATTCTTCTCGCTCATCTTCGTCCGTCTTCCTCTCGCCCCTCGCTCCCTCCCGCAGGATCCGGTCGCTACACCATGCATTGGCTCGGTCTGATCGAGTTTACTGGTCGTTTGATCGTTATGGTGTGTGCGAACACATCATTTTATTTTATCAAGTCGCGATGGCCGAGTGGTTAAGGCGAGAGACTAGAAATCTCTTGGGGCTTCCCCGCGTAGGTTCAAATCCTGCTCGCGACGACTCATTTTTCTTACTTGCCTTTTTCCCCACAGGTGACAACTTCTCGACGTACACGTCGCTGTGGCACTCGATCACGGGCACCCTGGCCGCCCAGCTGTTCGGGATCCCCTTCGGTCTGCCGTGGAGCCGATAGTGTCATCCCAATCCCACACACAAACTTCACTTGCCCGCTGGGGAATTGCCACCACCACCCATCATGTCTCTTCCTCCTCTTCTCTCCTTCTGGCGTATGCAGTGGGGGCGGACATCTGCGGGAACCAGTACGATGCCACCCCGGAGTTGGTCTGTCCAACCACCGCCCACTCACGCCCACTCACGCCCACTCACGCACAAGACCCACAGCGGGCTCCCCGAATGGAGCATGATGGACAATGGCGGTGATGATTGGATGGTGGTGGTGAGCTGCTGGGCGCTGATGGCTGGGCATGGTATGGTGCCTGGATGGTGTGCTCTTGACTCACTGGCCCGCCACACGCACGCACGCACGCACCGTAGTGTACTCGCTGGATCGCCCTGGGGGCACTGTACCCCTTCAGCCGGGACCACTCCACCAAGGGGACCAGCCCCCAGGAGCCATACGCCTTCGGGGAGCCATACACCTCCATCAACAGGCAGAGCATCAACCTGAAGTACTCGTTCGTCCTCGCGCACACACCGTCACGCTGTCTCTTCGACCTCTCTGTTTTTTGTTTTCCCGTTACTCCTTTCCTTCTTTACTCGACACACCGTCACGCCCAGACATCATTGCCACATCAACAGACAGAGCAGCAACATGGAAGGACTCGTCACCTCCATTGTCAGGCACACAGACTTGGGCACGCCTGTCATGCCCAGACCGCATTGACACATCACACTAGCACACATACCGTGCACACATGGCACGCACACATGACACATGACGCACACACAGACCACAGGCCACGCAGGCCACGCATACCACATGCAACACACACAGACCACCCGAGGTCCGTGAACAAAACACATCCTTCAACGTGGAGCCTCGGAAACGATCCGACAGTCGATCTCAAATTGACACACACTTTCCGCCATTCCATCGCAGCCTCCTCTCGTACCTGTATACCCTGCTCGAGGCAAGCCATCGCACCGGGGCCCCCGTCTGGGACGCCTTGGCGTGGGTCTTCCCCGAGGATATGCAGACACACGACCAGGACACCCAATTTATGGTAGGCGAGGCCCTCCTGGCCAGCCCCTGCCTTGAGATGGGTCCGTCTGTCGTCCGGCATTCTTCGTTCTCACCGCCACCATCATCATCCAGTCATCGCATCAGCATCAGCATCATCAGCACCAGCATCATCATCAGCTCATCATCATCCACGCCGTCATCCAGTCATCATCATCATCAATCATCATCATCAATCATCATCATCAATCATCATCATCAATCATCATCATCATCAGCATCAGCATCAGCATCAGCATCAGCATCAATCATCATCATCAATCATCATCAATCATCATCATCATCCAATCATCATCCAATCATCATCATCATCATCATCATCATCATCATCATCATCATCATCATCATCATCATCATCATCATCATCAGCAGCAGCAGCATCATCATCAGCAGCATCATCATCAGCATCATCAGCATCATCATCATCATCATCCGAACATCATCATCATCATCATACCAATCAGTAGCCAGTCAGCACCAGCATCGTCATCGTCATCATCCAGTCATCACCGCCATTATCACCGTCCGCGATCACCCCAATCCGTCTCGACTCCCCACTAGGCGAGACCACAGTCGATGCGTATCTCCCCCCGTCCGCCCGCTGGTACGACTTCGCCACGGGACTGGAAGTCTCCGCCCCCGGGGGTTGGAAGACTCTGCCGGCACCCCTGTCCGGCTCCCTGCCGCTCCATATCCGGGGCGGGTTCGCCATCCCCATCCAGTCGCCTCGGCCCACAGTGGCGGAGACTTCCGCCCAGCCCATCAAGCTGGTTGTGGCCCTAGATGAGGTTGGAGCCGCACAGGGGACCATCTACCTGGACGATGGGACGACTGCCGGGGCGGTAGAGACGGGCGCCTACCTGAGGGTGAGTTGGACGGTGGCCAACGGAAGCTTGGAGGGGGCCGTGAAGCATAGCGGGTATGCCCCCGGGTGGTCTGTCGACTCGAGAGTGGTGTGAACATGTGCCAGTGCGTTATGTGAGTCGTCCTGGTGGGCAAATGTGTGCTGCAGTCATTCCATCGATGGATGAATTTTCTCCGTGTCGGCGGGCGGGGCTGTTGGAATGCAGCCAACGGATGCTCCAGAACGTGACGATCCTTGGGTTGTATCCACCTGCCGGGGGCAACTCCACCCTAGTGGTCGATCCCACCCCATGTTGGGTCTGTCGTCCTTCCTGCGCATTTCCGGCTCCTGACATCACCCCGGCACATAGTTTGCATACGGTCCTCAGACAGGTGTCCTCGAGCTTCGACTGCCGGACAGCGGGCGGTCACTTTGTCAGGACCTCCGCCTGGCCTGGAGCTTCTCCAACCCCGGGGGCATGACGACGGTCCCCCTCTGGGCCATGATAGTCATTTCGGATGCGGCCGTGGTGGTGGCAGGGTCGGCCATTTGGCTCATGTGCCGCCTGGTGTACGCGAAGCGTACGAAGGTGGCCCAGGGTTATGCACCCATCCCCGAGGCCGGGACGGGCGAATCGACATCCACCAATGTTTAGTCCCCCGTGGGGCGAGTGCCTCTGTGATCTCTTCAAAGAGAGAAGGATTCTCTCACACCGCATGATCAGTCCCTTTGCTCCACCACATGCTTCGCGAAATCCATCGCATCGCTCGCATCAGCCCATTCACCCCGGCAGAGATTCCGGAAACAACCACCAGGAGGATTCAACTGCAAGCATTCAAGAAACCGATCCACCAGTGTAAACGGCGATTTTTATAATTGGGCGGCGAGTGTCCAAGCCCTGCAGTGGTGTCTACTTTTCGCCAGGGTTGCAACAGCAATATCGATGCAACGAGACGAAGTGACGGCGCAGTTCCTCAATAAATTCGAGCGGGGTCTCTTCAGCATCTTTTATTTGGGGCGGCTGGAGAGTCCCTTGCCCCGTTTGAAGGCGTTCTGTTTCATCATTCAGACGCTTCAGATCTTTTTCCAGTTGGTTGCCATTCCCGCTGTATTTTCGCTGTCCCTTTGGGTCCAAATACCAATCTGGATCTTGGACGCCTCCATGACGAAAATCTCGTTGACTGTTCTCTACGCCTTGTTCGGGGTTGCAGTCTTTGCCACTTTGGCCGGTGCCACCGCCTCGGTGGTTTTGGGTCTTATCGTCACCAAAGACAGCGGGGCGGCTCAGGTTTGGACATCTATGCGACAGGACGGATTGATTTCCGCGCCCCCTCCTCATAGTGGCCATTGCGCATCGTGCGCAGCTTCCATTTCATGTTGAGCTGGGTGCTCTTTGTTCCGGCCTTTGGCATCTTCTTGGATGTCATCGATTGTACCTATCACCCCGGGGGTGTTGTCACACACGATCTCTTTCCGGCGGTGGCCTGCTGGGCCTTCCCGCACGCCGTCCCCTCGGCGCTGTCCCTGCTGCTGATCGTCATCTTCCTGGTCTTCGCGGTTGGGAACGCCCTCTTGTCTGTCGTCGCTGACAATATTCACGCTCACGACGCCTGTCCCTTTTTCCGGCGCAGCGTGTTTCCCTCCGCCGGATTTGACAGCCGCTCCCGGGGCCGGTTCGACCTGCTGGTGGTCCGTCTCTCCAAACAACCACGGCAGCCCCCCGCCCGTTCAATCATCATGATCGTGATCAACAACAACAACAGCATCATCATCATCATCATCATCATCATCATCATCATCATCACCATCATCATCACCATCATCATCATCATCATCAAACCATCATCCGTTCGGCATCCTCATCCTCACGGTCTGTCCCTCGTTTCCTCTCGCCCCCCCCCCCCCCCCCCCCCCCCCCCCCCCGGCACAGCTGCTGGCCAAGTGCCTGATCGTGTGCGCGGAGCGTGTGCTGACGGCGCACACGGTCCTTCGCGTCGTGCTCATCACGGCATCGACGGGCCTCGTCCTGGTGATGCTCCTCTGGATGCTCCCCTACCACACCCGCCTCGCCAATATGATGGTCCGGCCCTCCCGACGCCCACGCTGCTCACGCCCCATACCACGCTCACGCACACGACCCGATCCGGACTCGTGATTGTCCACCCTCTCACGTGCACACACACGCACACACACCCTCTCGCCCTGTCCGATCGATCGGTCCCTTTGCTCCAACACCCGCCCTCGCCCTGTGGAACTGTTTTCGTTGTGGGTGGGGGCGGGCAGTTCGTGGGTCTGGACTTCTGCTCCTCACTCATCCCTCTCACATCTTCCCATCATCTGGGCAGTTCATGGGCCAATACTGGGATGGGCGCTCATCCATCACTCATCCCTCTCACATCTTCCCATCATCTGGGCAGTATGCGGGCGAGTACTGGGTGTGCTTTCTGGCCGCCCTGGAGTGGAGCATCCTCAACCTGGCCCTGCCCCAGTACGCCGACAGCTGGGTGCCCTTCGTCATCCTCGTGGGCGCCTGCCTGGTGACGACCCCCTTGGCTGTCTGGGTCATGTGTCCGTTCCACCGCTCCGCCCTCACAGCCTCCAGCGGGCGACCCGGAGCCCGCCCCCGGACCGGAGCTCCCCTCACCTCCCGATCCCACCCTTCGGCCGCTCCGCCTGATCTGCAGACATCCGGTACACGGCCACCCTCGCCCTCACCCGATCCGATGTACGCCGCCTGCTGAGCACCAGCCAGCCCGTCGCTCCGCTCGGCTCGTCCGCCGGACCGCGGATCCTCTGTCCGTTCCTGGCGGCCCCCTGCCTGTTGCACCCACCCCACACCACCCCACGGATGCTGACGATGCTGAAGCCTTCGTCTCCCGTCCGATTGGTGCATCGTCGTCATCACCCGTATGATCGCGGCCGTCATCACCCCACCTCCCCACAGTCGACATCACCCCCACAGTCGGCATCACCCCCACAGTCGGCATCACCCCCACAGTCGGCATCACCCCACAGTCGGCATCACCCCCACAGTCCATCACCCCCACAGTCGGCATCACTCCCCCACAGTCGGCATCACTCCCCCTTGATGCCCCTTCTCTCACGGCCCGCCACCCGCCACCCCGCGCAGCCCCGACGATCACCCCGCCAGCCGAGGGGACCGCGCTCGCCTCGGCTGCGCTGGAGGACGGCGCCCCGCTTCTGGGGGGTGATCTGCCCTCGGCCGAGGCGGTTGTGGCCCGGTGCCGGTGGAGCCTCAGCGTCGAGTGGGCGACCCGCTTCCTGCGCTGGAAGGAGGCCGCCGGGGACGCGCGCCTGCAGGCCCTGGCCAAGGCCATCTACGCCAAGGGCACCGCCAAGTTCCCCGAGTCGCACGGGCTGCTGCTCAACTCTGCCGAGTTCCTCTACGTCCGCCCACCCGCCCCCGTCCTTGCCCTCCTTGCCCTCCTGCCCAATTGCTGCACATGAGCACCAGAGGCACCTCTCCGTCCGCCCACCCGCCCTCATGGCCACCTGCCCAGTTGCTGCGCATATGCACTCCTCAATCTCCGCTGAGTTTCTCTACGTCCGCCCCGACCCGTCCTTGCCCTCCTTGCCCTCTCGCCCTCATGCTGCCTCTCTTGATCCCATGTTCGTTGCTCCCGTCCTCCTCCTTTCCTCCCTGTCCCCTCTTGCCCTCTTGCCCTCTTGCCCTCATGTCCTGCCTCTCTTGATCCCATGTTCGCTCCTGTCCTCCTCCTTTCCTCCCTGTCCGACGGCCCCGTCTTCCCTCCCTGGGCGTCCAGTCTCTTTTCCCCCCGCTGCTCTGCCACCCTGCCACAGACCCTGCAGCAGCGCAACTCGTCATCGACAATGTCGCTCATTTCCTCCCCCCCGTCTCCCTGGGCGTCCTGTGTCTCATTTCCCCCCGCCACAGACCCTGCAGCGCAACTCGGCCTCGTCGCTCTCGCTCATCCGGCGGGTGACGGCCCTGCCCGGGACCGCCATCGACACTCGATTCAGCATCTACGCCGCCGAGCGCCGGTTTGAATCGGTCCGTCCTCCCCCCCCTCCCCCCCCCGGCCTGCCATGCCTGGTATGTGGTAATCCACCCCTCGGCCTGCCATGCCTGGCTGCGGTCATCCCCCCTGCCCTGCCCTGCCCTGCCCTGCCCTGCCCTGCCCTGCCCTGCCCTGCCCTGCCCTGCCCTGCCCTGCCCTGCCCTGCCCTGCCCTGCCCTGCCCTGCCCTGCCCTGCCCTGCCCTGCCCTGCCCTGCCCTGCCCTGCCCTGCCCTGCCCTGCCCTGCCCTGCCCTGCCCTGCCCTGCCCTGCCCTGCCCTGCCCTGCCCTGCCCTGCCCTGCCCTGCCCTGCCCTGCCCTGCCCTGCCCTGCCCTGCCCTGCCGGGGGAGTCCTGAGGCTCATCCGCGCTGACTGGGTGGCCCTGTTCTCGTTGGCTGCAGGCGGGCGAAGGGGCCCAGCATGCGGGCCTGATGAGCGCCATCACCCAGCGGCGCCTGCTGCGCCAGGCCCAGTCCCACCACCGCCGGGCCAAGAGTCCGTCCCCAACCCCGAGTCGCACAGTCACACTGTCACACTGTCACATCGTCACACAGTCACACACAGTCACACAGGCACAGTCACACAGTCACACACAGTCACACAGGCCCCACTTGGACATCCCGGTTCCTTCTTTCCTTCTTTACGACACACAGCCACACCTCTCCCTAACGAGCCTATCAAACGCCCTCCACAGGGGATTCCTTCGCCCACGGGTGCAGTGACATTCGTGCTGTCTCTTCTACCTCTCTGGTTTTTGTTTTCCCGTTACTTCTTTCCCTCTTTACTCCACACACAGCCACACAGCACAGTCACACAGTCACACAGTCACACAGTCCACACAGTCCACACAGTCCACACCGGCACACAGGCACACCGGCACACAGGCACACAGGCACACACAGTTACAGCCACAGTCTCACAGCCACGTGTGTGTGAGACTGTGTGCCTGTGTGTGCCTGTGTGCCTGTGTGCGACTGTGTGGACTGTGTGGACTGTGTGGACTGTGTAGACTGTGTGTACCCCCAGGAACTCGGTCCCACGCCACAGTTCCCACAGTCCTCACAGCCCCACAGCCTTTTCATATTGTTCAACCTCCACCTGCCCTCACCTCCCCCACCCCCACAACCCAACCCCCCAGACCGGCTGGCCCGGGTGTGGGCCTTCCTGATGCGGCCCCACTTGGACATGCCCGCGCTGCCCCCGCTGCTCGACTCGGCCGTGGCCCACGCCAACACGGCCCTGGAGGCCTACTCGTCCCTGCTGCAGTCCTTCCCCACCAACGTGCCCCTGCTCAGGTCTGGCCACACCGCACTGGGCACTGCTGCAGTCCTTCCCCACCAACGTGCCCCTGCTCAGGTCCGGCCACACCGCACTGCACTGCGTTTGCACCAACGTGCCCCTGCTCAGGTCCGGCTCGGCCCGACCACGCCGCGCCCTGTGCCGACAGACAGACACCACGCAGCTGTCATTGCTGCTGCTGTTTTTAAAACCTGGGTGGGTGGGTGGGTGGCCCATATATAAAATTCAGGAATCTAAAAATCAAGGATTTCGCGCGACTCCAAAAAATCGGGGCTCTTCCCAGTTTCCCGATTTTGATACTGCTGCCTGCTGCCTGCTGCCTGCTGCCTGCTGCTGCCTGCTGCCTGCTGCCTGCTGCCTGCTGCCTGTTGCCTGTTGCCTGTTGCCTGTTGCCTGTTGCTGTTGCTGTTGCTGTTGCTGTTGCTGTTGCTGTTGCTGTTTGGGTTTTGCTCAGATTTTACTGTGTTCCGACAAAGCGATCCATCCACCATCATCATCGCCATCATGTCCATCATCGCCATCATCGCCATCATCGCCATCATCGCCATCATCGCCATCATCGCCATCATCGCCATCATCGCCATCATCGCCATCATCGCCGTCATCGTCATCGCCCAATAATCATCATCCTGACCCTGCCTTGTGTCTCTCCCCACCAGAGCCTACGGGTCGCTGCTGCAGGACCTGTACGGCGACACGGAGCTGTCCGACTCGCTCTTCATCCAGGCCGACCAGCTCGAGGAGGAGAAGGGCGGCGGGGGCACGGGCGGCGGCACGGGTCTGTGTCTTCCGAGCCCTCCTGCCCCCTCCCGGGGCTTACATTTCCGTGCTGACTTCCTCTCCTCACGCTTGCGCTCCGCCTCTCAGACGGCGAGTCGGTGGCCGGCCACTCGGTGGCCAACACTAAGAAGGGCTCCATGAGCCGGGCGCCCTCGGTGGCCTCCAGGCAGACGGGCCACACCACGGGCGAGGGCGGCACGGGCCTCGACTATCGGTCCGCACGCCGCCCACAACCACCCACCCATCCATCCATCAAGTGAGAATCTTGCTGACTGCGACCCAGCCATTGATCCACTCGCTCATTCGCCTGCCCCCGTCCGTGCAGCTCGATGATAATCCGCTCGCTCATTCACCGCATCTTTCCTGCTCACTGTCCGTA
The DNA here is from genome assembly GCA_027972325.1 of Paratrimastix pyriformis. NCBI lineage: Eukaryota > Preaxostyla > Paratrimastigidae > Paratrimastix > Paratrimastix pyriformis. The sequence continues at coordinate 176,456 of JAPMOS010000035.1, read as the reverse complement.
CCCCTGCAGGTCGGTGATCGGCTTCCTGCTCCACCGGCACAAAGGCACCGCGACGGGCGAGAGCTCAGAGGACGGGGCCGAGGATTCCACCGGGAACTGCACGCCCCTGCGGGCTATCACATGGGCCCTCTTCCTGCTGACCGTGATCACGCTGGGCCTGCTGGCGGGCTGCATGGCGCTTCTCTACGCGGTTGTCAGCCAGTCGGATTCGATGGGGGCAATCCTGGTGGGCAACAGCAACGCATCGAGTATGGCGCAGAGGATGGCTGCCGTGAGCCGGAAGATCTTTGAGGGTTTGATCATGGGCGGCACTCTGCTGCCCAATGGGGCCTATGTTCTACATAACGTCAGCCTGGAGCCAAGTCCGCACAGGCCCTTTCCACTTCCCCTGCCTCGATTGATGATGATGACTGGATGATGATGGCTGGATGATGATGGCTGGATGATGACTGGATGAGGATGGCTGGATGATGATGACTGGATGATGATGGCTGGATTGATGACTGGATGAGGATGACTGGATTGATGATGACTGGATGATGATGGCTATGATGACTGGATGATGATGACTGGATGATGATGATGGCTGGATGATGATGATGGCTGGATGATGACGACGACTGGATGATGATGATGACTGGATGATGATGATGGCTGGATGATGACGACGACTGGATGATGACGACGACTGGATGATGACGACGACTGGATGATGATGATGACTGGATGATGATGATGACTGGATGATGACGACGCGACTGGATGATGACTGGATGATGATGATGGCTGGATGATGACGACGACTGGATGATGACTGGATTGATGATGACTGGATGATGATGATGGCTGGATGATGACGACGACTGGATGATGACTGGATTGATGATGACTGGATGATGATGATGGCTGGATGATGACGACGACTGGATGATGACTGGATTGATGATGACTGGATGATGATGATGGCTGGATGAGGATGGCTGGATGAGGATGACTGGATTGATGATGACTGGATTGACTGGATTGATGATGACTGGATTGACTGGATTGATGATGACTGGATTGATGATGGCTGGATTGATGATGGCTGGATTGATGATGGCTGGATTGATGATGGCTGGATTGAGGATGACTGGATGGTGATGACTGGATGATGATGATGACTGGATGATGACGACGACTGGATGATGACGACGACTGGATGATGACGACGACTGGATGATGACTGGATGATGAAAATTTCCGTTCCTCCGCTGGCGGTGGCCTGACTTTCCCCCGATCGCAACCCCGTTTCTTTGCGCAGTCTGGCAACGGCGGGTTCCCGGCTGGGTGGGCGAACTGAGTGAACTGGCCGAAACCATGAACGAAGTCATCCAGACCACGGGGGCCCAGGGCTCCCTCCGCGAAGCATGGACGGTCCGTTGGCACACACCCGCCTCCCCCATCGCGCGCCCAGGGCTCGTTCAATGCGCGTCTCTTTTGGAGATTGAATCTCTGGGGATGGGGGTTCATCATGGGCGGGTGATCTGGTGGGGTGCAGTTTCTGGGGTGATGGTTGTGTTGTCATCTTTCGCCATCAGCCCGGAGTCCGTTTGTCCTTCCCCCCAGAGCTGGGCGTGCTGCCTGTGGTCTCAATTATTGAGATGATCAATGTCACTCTTCCTCCGTCCCTCTGTATCGACACAGACACACACACACACACACACACACACACACACACACACACACACACACACACACACACACACACACCCGGTGCTGCCTGTGGGCTCAATTATTGAGATGATCGATGCCTTTCTCATCATCTGTCCCTCTGTTTCAACATCCACACCCCACAGACCTGGGCGTACCCGGTGGTGCTGCCTGTGGTCTCGAATATTGTGATGACCAATATCCTTTTTTCATCTGTCCCTCTCGCCCACAGACCTGGACGTACCCGGTGGTGCTGCCTGTGGTCTCGAATGGGGTCCTGACCACGATCAACTTCGCCAAGGCCAACCTGTGGGCCATGTCACAGGACATGATCGGCAAGAGCAGACACGTGGGCCTCTCGGGGGCCGCCCAGCTCCAGTCCGCCCCCTGTCCACCTCTCCGCTTCCCTCCCCTCCATCCGTCCATCCGTCCAGCCAGCCAGCCAACCAGCCAGCCAGCCAGCCAGCCAGCCAGCCAGCCAACCAGCCAGCCAGCCAGCCAGCCAGCCAGCATCCAATCCATCCATCCATCCATCCATCCATCCATCCATCCAATCCATCCATCCATCCATCCATCCATCCAATCCATCCATCCATCCATCCATCCATCCATCCATCCATCCATCCATCCATCCATCCATCCATCCATCCAATTCCCCCATATGGACTTGACATGCTCATATCTCTGGCGTTGGGACCGCTTCGTCCAGTCTGAGCTGCTCTTCCATACATCCATTCCCCCACGGTGAGACACGTGCATATCTCCGGTCTGGTGTGGCGCAGCACCGACCCTGTCCAGTCGGAGCTGCTCTTCATGATGTTCAACGGCCCGTACATCCTGGGGCCTGCCCTGGCCAACATGTCCATCCACAGCGCCCTCTCGATGAGCGCCAACAACCTGATCATGGCCCGCAACCGCCTTGCCCAGCACAGCACAACACACAGCACATCAACACAGCACAGAGCGCACAGAGCGCACAGAGCGCACAGAGCGCACAGAGCGCACAGAGCACAGAGCGCACAGAGCGCACAGAGCGCACAGCACAGCACACAGCGGACAGGAGGTCTCAACTGACGCTGTGTGCTGTGTAGTGTCCCTTTGCTCCACACACAGCACACAGCACAGCACAGCACAGCACGCAGCACGCAGCACAGCACAGCACACATTTTTCATTCGAACCATCCTCCCTCCCGCTCCACGCACACACAGGAGGTCTCGCCCCTCTACACCGGGGCCTGTGCGCTGTTCTTCTGCCTGGGCGGGACGGCGATCAACATCCTCTCCCTGCGCTACCTGGGCCGCAAGCGGCGCGAGGTGATGTTCTTCTACATCAACCTGCCCCGGGACGTGATCCGGGCCGAGTACGCCCGCCTCAAGAAGGACAAGGAAGCCGAGGAGACCGGTCCGCACCCGGTGGCGGTGTTGTATGTTGGTGTCTGTGTGTCTCTGTGTGTGCCAGGACAGAAAGACAGCAAATGTCACCCGCCTCAAGAAGGACAAGGAGACCGAGGAGACCGGTCCGCGCCAGCTGGTGGTGTGTCTCTGTGCGTCTCTGTGTCAAATCAAGGAACGGGAAAATAACAAGGGAATCTGGATGATGATGCTGATGAGATGATGATTGGATGATGATGATGATGATGATTGGATGATGATGATTGGATGATGATGATTGGATGATGATGCTGATGATTGGATGATGATGATGATGATTGGATGATGTCACCCGCCTCAAGAAGGACAAGGAGGCCGAGGAGACGGGTCCGCGCCAGCTGGTGGTGTGTCTATTAGTGAGATTGGAAAGACAGCGCGTGTCTGTGGTCTGTCTCTGTGTACCCCAGTGGGTGACATACCCCAGTGGGTGACATACCCCAGTGGGTGACATACCCCAGTGGGTGACATACCCCCAGTGGGTGACATACCCCCAGTGGATGACATACCCCCAGTGGGTGACATACCCCCAGTGGGTGACATACCCCAGTGGGTGACATACCCCAGTGGGTGACATACCCCCAATGGGTGACATACCCCAGTGGGTGACATACCCCCAATGGGTGACATACCCCAGTGGGTGACATACCCCCAATGGGTGACACTCCCCAATGGGTGACATACTCCAGTCTGTCTGTAGTCGTTGCTCACAGCTGCTTCCCTTCCTCAGATGCGCCACCGCCGCTGGTGGAGATGAACTCCAGGGCGCCGGCCCGCCTGACTGCCGCCGCCCCATCGTACAGTGTGGGGTCTGTCACTCTCCCATCCGCCCATCCAGCGGCCCACCCCGCTCATTGTTGATCCGCCATCATCCACCCACCCACCCACCCACCCGGCCCCAAGTTCGCTCAGCTGTTGCGTCATTGGAGACCCTTCCTGTCCGATTGCTCAGTCCCTTTGCTCCACACACCCATCCACCCACCCCACCCCGCAGCGCGGCCTCGCCCCCGAACCCACTCGCAGAGGTGGTGGCTGAGGAGGAGGCCTCCGATGGCCTGGTGGCACCGCCTTCGCTTGTGCCGACCCGGGGCGCCGGCACGGCCAGTCCAACCCGCCCCGACCCCGCCCACGGCACCGCGGCCGAGCTCGAACAGGCCACCGCCGAGGGTGGCGATGTGGTGTCCATGCCCACGACCGTCGCGTCGCCCATCATGACGGGTCCTGATCTGCACCAGCGCATGCAAGTCAACCTGGAGGACGTCCCGTCCAGCGGCGACGAAGAGACCACCCCGGGCCACGCCAACTTCCGGGGGCGCGGGCCCCTGCGTCACCCCTCGGCCGTCAGTGGTGTTCCGGGCGACTTAGTCGCGGCAAGCATCCCCGAGAACCCGCTGGACTCCCTGCTGGCCCTGACCCAGGCCGGCCAGCATGCGGCCTCGGCCTCACGGCTGCCCCCGCTCTCGCACCGCGCCGCCCAGAATGAGCCTGAGGATCGCTCCGGGTCCATGTCCATGGCCCAGACCCACGTCCAGATGGGCGGTGACGAGGCGGAGAAGGATGGCGCCGAGGGGGGCGAGGAGACGGAGGACGAGAAGGAAAAACCCGAGGCGCAGATGGGGGCCAAGCGAAAGGAACACGATCGCAAGCTGTCCAAGACGGTGGTCGTCTCCAAGCGTCTGTGTGCACCTGCACCTTCTTCTTCTCCCTTTTGTCCTCCTCGCCCCCTCCATCCATGCGGAGTGGCACTCCAAGCGGCCCGTTTCTCTCACGATTCCGGGAAATCGAGCCACCAGGGCCCGTCCCAACAAAAAAAATGGATCAAAAATGCACAGTGTGTTCTCTGGAAGGGAAAAATTGAGTCTCTCTCGCCCTCTTCTCCACTCCCCATCTCCCTCCTCATCTTTCCTCATTTTCTCGTGGTCCTGGCGCCGTCTGGGGCTGGTTGCGGCGGCGGCGGCGCAGATCTGATCGCCCGGCTGGCGGTCGCCGTGGGCTTCAGCACCCTGCTCATCCTGGGGACGGGTTTCGTCGGCTACTCGCAGGCCTCATCGGTGTCCTCATTCTTCGGCCAGGTGGCCGCCTACGGGGCTCGGGGGGCCCAGCTGGCCCAGACCACTGTCCTCTCCTTCCAGCTCCTCTACAACCACACCATCGCCTACGTGCCCTTCGCAGGTGTCGACCCGGCCGTCGAGGCACACGTCCGATACCTGTCTGTCCAGCCAGCGATCATCGCCCACCCCTCGGCTGCGACCCCCCCTCTTTGCCCGAATGACGCGCCCTTCCGAGAGAAACATGCTGTGTATTTGCGAGGGCGCAGGCGACAAGTTCAAGAAGACAGATTACTCGCGCCTTCGCGCCATGCGTTTTACACTCGGGGGCTCAGGGGCCATGGGGCGGGTCGAGGGCCCCGGGCCGACGTTGTTGCGATGCCTGCTGCCTGTTTCCTGGCCGATCATCCAGTCACCATCCAGTCACCATCCAGTCACCATCCAGTCACCATCCAGTCACCATCCAGTCACCATCCAGTCACCATCCAGTCACCATCCAGTCACCATCCAGTCACCATCCAGTCACCATCCAGTCACCATCCAGTCACCATCCAGTCACCATCCAGTCACCATCCAGTCACCATCCAGTCACCATCCAGTCACCATCCAGTCACCATCCAGTCACCATCCAGTCGTTATCTCGTCGATCTTCACCAGATTCATCATCCTCATATGCGTTCTCTGTCGTGTGTGACACTCACTGTCCTGGGGCTGGCTGGGGCCTGGTGGGCTGGGTTGGTGTTGGTGCAGGCTCGATGTGGACGATACATACCCACTCGCCACCACCGACCGGGAGCTGCTTCGCCAGCAGATCGGCTCGTCCCTGGCCAACCTGACCCAGCTCCACGACACCATCTCGTCCGTCACCCGCCCTTTGCTCTGCGTCGCATTGTGTCGTTGACGCGTCGGTGTGTCGCTGTGTGTCGGATGCCTGCACCGACTCAGGTGGTGGACGGACGCTCAGACACAACGAGACCCCCTCCCCCTCCCCCCCCCCCCCCCCTAATGTATGCAGGCATCCGATCCCTGATTTCATGTCATTTTCCGCTGGCGGGGTTGGGGGCCGTCGGGCGCAGCTTCGGAGGACGCTTCCAGAAACTGGACCTTCCATCCAGGTCACCCCCTGCCCCTGCCTTCCTCTTGCCCCCTTCCTCTTGCCCATCATCCTTCTGCCCCCTCCTCTTTCCTCTTGCCCCCTTCCTCTTGCCCTTCCTCTGTTCCCTGCCCCTTCCCGTCCCGTCCCGGCTCATCACATCACACGCCCCGCTCTCTCCTACCCGGCGCAGCCTGTGGGCCTCCCCCGAGATCCACTCGCTCTGGTTTGATGTGCGCTCATGCCTGCTCCGTTCCCAGGCAGAGTGCGTGCCAGGCCGCATCGTGGGCTGGCCAAATAATGGCACCCTGGCCGAGCTCTTCAACACGTCCGCTCCCCCCGCCCCCCGGGTGTCTTTTGCCGTGCTGGTGTCTCTGTGCTGTTGGTGTCTGTGCTGCTGGTGCCGTGCTGGTGTCTGTGCCGTGCTGTTGGTATCTGTGCCGTGCTGTTGGTGTCCTTTGTCGTGCTGCTGGTGTCTGTGCTGTGCTGTTGGTGTCCTTTGCCGTGCTATTGGTGTCCTTTGCCGTGCTGTTGGTGTCCTTTGTCGTGCTGCTGGTGTCCTTTGTCGTGCTGCTGGTGTCTTTTCTGTGCTGCTGGTGTCTTTTCTGTGCTGCTGGTGTCTTTTCTGTGCTGTTGGTGTCTTTTCTGTGCTGTTGGTGTCCTTTGTCGTGCTGCTGGTGTCTTTTCTGTGCTGCTGGTGTCTGTGCCGTGCTGCTGGTGTCTGTGCCGTGCTGTTGGTCCTTTGTCGTGCTGTTGGTGTCTGTGCTGTGCTGCTGGTGTCTTTTCTGTGCTGTTGGTGTCCTTTGTCGTGCTGTTGGTGTCTTTTCTGTGCTGCTGGTGTCTGTGCCGTGCTGCTGGTGTCTGTGCCGTGCTGTTGGTCCTTTGTCGTGCTGTTGGTGTCTGTGCTGTGCTGCTGGTGTCTTTTCTGTGCTGTTGGTGTCCTTTGTCGTGCGGGGCGAGGTGGCATGGCGGAAGACGGAAGGCATCTTCCCACGTGGGACCCCTTGTTCTGATTAAACCTTGCCACCGCCCTCCCCGTGTGTTGGTGGCTGATGATATGCAGGTATCTGCAGGCCGTTGGCCGCCTGATCTCCGTGGGGGATGCCGACTTGGTGCCCAGCAACCTCGACTTCCAGTCCGCTCCCCCCACAACACCCTGCGTCACATGCCCTGCGTCACATGCCCTGCGCCACATGCCCTGCGTCACATGCCCTGCGCCAACCTGTGCCAGCCATACACCCTGCGTCACATGCCCTGCGTCACATGCCCTGCGTCACATGCCCTGCGCCACATGCCCTGCGTCACATGCCCTGCGCCACATGCCCTGCGCCACATGCCCTGCGCCACATGCCCTGCGCCACATGCCCTGCGCCACATGCCCTGCGTCACATGCCCTGCGCCACATGCCCTGCGTCACACCCTGCGTCACACCCTGTGTCACACCCTGCGTCACACCCTGCGTCACACCCTGCGCCACATGCCCTGCGCCACATGCCCTGCGCCAACCTGTGCCACTCTGCGCCATACACCCTGCACCGTCACACACCCTGCGTCACACCCTGCGCCACATGCCCTGCGCCACATGCCCTGCGCCACACCCTGCGTCACACCCTGCGTCACACCCTGCGTCACATGCCCTGCGTCACATGCCCTGCGTCACATGCCCTGCGCCACATGCCCTGCGTCACATGCCCTGCGTCACATGCCCTGCGTCACATGCCCTGCGTCACATGCCCTGCGCCACATGCCCTGCGTCACATGCCCTGCGTCACATGCCCTGCGCCACATGCCCTGCGTCACATGCCCTGCGCCACATGCCCTGCGCCACACACCCTGCGCCACACACCCTGCGCCGTCACACACCCTGCGTCACACCCTGCGCCACATGCCCTGCGTCACACCCTGCGTCACACCCTGCGTCACATGCCCTGCGTCACACCCTGCGTCACACCCTGCGTCACATGCCCTGCGCCACATGCCCTGCGCCACATGCCCTGCGCCACATGCCCTGCGCCAACCTGTGCCACTCTGCGCCATACACCCTGCACCGTCACACACCCTGCGCCACACCCTGCGCCGTCACACACCCTGCGCCGTCACACACCCTGCGCCACACACCCTGCGCCACACACCCGGCGTCACACACCCTGCGCCACACCCGGCGCCACACACCCTGCGCCACACACCCTGCGCCACACACCCGGCGCCACACCCTGCGCCACACCCGGCGTCACACACCCTGCGCCACACACCCGGCGCCACACACCCGGCGCCACACACCCGGCGCCAACCTGTGCCACTCTGCGCCGTGCTGCCTCCTCCCATCCTCTCAGACCCCACCTCACCCCACCTCACCCCACCTCACCCCACCCCGCCGCCTCGGCCCACAGGTTCATCGACACGGCCTTCGACTGGGACCTGACCGAGGGCCTGGACATGGTCACGCTGCTCTTCCAAGAGTCCGCCCATGCTGCCCCCCCCCCTTCCCAATCCCCCTCCCGGGGTCGCTGTGGCACGCACCTCACGAGCCCCATCTCCTGTCATCTTCCACAACCGGAAAGGGACTCCCCCGAGGCCGGGTAGACAGCCGCCAATATGTGGTGTGTGTGTGTGTGTGTGGGGTCGCTGTGAGCGTTTTGCGATTCAGCGCATCCAACCTGCGCAGAAACCTTTGGAAGACCGAAATCACCCGCTCCCATCGACATCGGCATCATCGGCATCATCCGACCATCATCCAATCATCAGCATCCAATCATCAGCATCCAATCATCAGCATCCATTCATCAGCATCCATTCATCAGCATCCAATCATCAGCATCCAATCATCAGCATCCAATCATCAGCATCCAATCATCAGCATCATCCAATCAGCAGCATCCAATCATCAGCATCCAATTGTTGGCGGCATCCAATCATCACTGTGCCCCCTCCGCTCCCCCTGGACCCACAGCTCTTTCGTCGCTGCAGTGGCGAGCCAGCTCAACCAGGTGGTGATCTTCTACACCCTCTGCATGATCAGCGTCCTGTTCGGATACCGTCTGTCGTCTTGCTTCCCCCCCCTCCCCCCCTCCCCCCCCCGCGGATCAGCCGCTCATGAGTATTGTGCGCAGACTTCATCAATGCACGACAAACAAAGACAAACAAAAATGTTGCGACAAAAATCAACAAAGACAAACAAAATCAAAAAAATCAAAAAATCAAAAAAAAATCAAAAATCGACAAAGACAAACAAAAGCAAACAAGCACAAACACACGCACGCACGCACTTTACGGCGGTGGTGTGGTGGTGGGGCCAGTATTCATGTACCGGGTGAACATCATCAAGAACGAGCTCAACATGGCGGCCCTCATGCGGGCCCTCCTGCCCAACGCGACCTTCGGTCCGCCCGTCGCTGCCGCCCCCCCCCCCCCCCCCCCCCCCCCCCCGCGCCGTCACCACTACCATCATCATGATCACCCTCATCATCATCATCATCATGATCATCATCATCCAACATCATCATCCAACATCATCATCATCATCATCATCATCATCATCATCATCATCCTGTCCAACGCGGCCTTCGGTCCGCCCCTCGCCATCCAAGCGCCATCACCACCCTCACCGTCATCATTATCGTCGCCTTCATCATCAACCGCCGCCATCGCCACCCTCACCGTCAGCCAATCATCATCGCACCATCCATGGCCACTCGCCATCAGCCGTGCCGTCAACACCACCCGGTATCACCCGATTCTCGTCATCATCATTCTGACCAGTATCATATTATCATCAACAGCATCAACATCAACAACAAACAACAATATCATCATCATCCAATCATCATCATCATCCAATCATCATCATCCAATCATCATCCAGTCGTCCAGTCAACATCCAGTCGTCCAGTCATCATCATCATCATCAGCAAGCAGCAGCAAGCAGCAGTAGCATCATGCCATCGCCTTCACTCCCGTTCCCACCAGAGGTTGCTGTGTCATCGCTGGATGCGGTGCCTCAGATGAACGTCAAGGCCATCGATGAGCTCCACGCGCAGATCTCTGAGGCCCTTCAAACTGTCCTGATCGGCCTCAAGGCCTCCCAGCCTCTCGAGGTCCGTCCTCGCAACTCACCGCTCAGCCCAACGACGTCATTCTCTCCCCAATTGTGTGTCTGTCTGTGTCTGTGCGTGTGCGTGTGTGCGTGTGTGTCTGTGTGTTTATGTGTGCTTGTCTGTGTGTGTTTGTGTACCTATGTGTGTCTGTGTGCGTCTGTGTGCGTCTGTGTGCGTCTGTGTGCGTCTGTGTGCATCTGTGTGTGCAAACCCAACCCCACAACCGAGATTCCCGGGCAGGTGTAGATATTTCCCCGGCAAACATTTTTTTGTTTTTCTTTCAAACCCAAGGGCATGCAGGCGTCATTCTCTCCCCAAACAACTTTTTCCCCGTGTCTCCCCTGCGTCCACAGCAACTGGCAGAGAGCTACGAGGTTGCCGTGGCGACCATCGCCAAGAGCGTTGAGATGGAGGAGCGGTTGATGCGGCAGCACTCCGTGCCGGCCCGCAAGGCCCACGCCGCAGACCACGCGACGCGGCTGAAACAGGTCCCCCCGCGCTGCCCCGCGTGTTCTTCTGGGACACACGCACAACATCATGCTGTATGCTCATCATCATCATCATCACCAACATGGTCATCATCACCAACATGCTCAGCAGCACCAACATGGTCATCATCACCAACATGGTCATCATCACCAACATGGTCATCATCACCAACATGGTCATCATCACCAACATGGTCATCATCACCAACATGGTCATCACCAACATGCTCATCATCACCAACATGCTCATCATCACCAACATGCTCATCATCACCAACATGCTCATCACGCGCGCTCTGTATTGGCATAGATCTATGCGCGCCTTTCGTGTGCACACATCTGCTGCGCTCACGCCCGCGCACCCGTTGTCTCCCTCATCCACACAATCGACACACAATACGTATTGTTACAGACACCCAATATATTGTTAATTGACAGACACCCAATATTGTTGATTGACACATACAAGTTAATTGACAGACACTATTTAATGAACAGACACACAATTGACAGACAATTTATTTGACACACAATTTATTTGACACACAGTTTATTTGAGCTTATTTGACACACAATTTATTTGACACACAATTTATTTGTGAGGCTGATTTGTGGGGGGGGCTGATGTGTGGGGGGGGCGGGACGGACGGGGCCTGACGATGTCCGAGATGACCTGGCGCATTTGACACACAATTTTATTTGACGACACACAATTTTATTTGACACACAATTTTATTTGACACATAATTTAATCACACCCTTGACACACTCTGCTCTCAGTATGCGGACGTGCTGCCGGCTCTGCGGGAGGAGCGCCCCGAGGCCGTGGAGATGCTGACTGCTGTCCTGCGGGAGCGGCCCCTGATTGCCCATTGCGCCAAATTTGATGTGGCCCTGGGCCATTTCCTCAACCGGCGGGGTGTCTTCTAACCACCCACCAAGTCCCCAAGGCCATCCCCCGGTCTTTGCCTATTTTTGGTTGGTTGATTTTGTGATCTCTTTGCATTATGATTTCTATATTTCCTTGCTTCTATGTTGTGTTTGTATGTTGTGTTTGTATGCTCTGTGTGATTTTTTTTGAGCACTCTCTTTGCATTATGATTTTTCTCTACATTTTCTTGCTTATGTTGTTTGTGCCTGGTGTGTTTTGTATGTTGTGTTTGGCTGTTGTTGTGTGCCTTCTCATGTGCGTGCGACGCCCGTTGTCCATCCCGCGGCAGACCAATCTCATCTGCGGTGGGCGATGGACACACGAATTTGTGCCGTCTTTCTCTAATCATTTTTTGCCCACACGACCGGTTTGTCGGGAGGGCCTCGCGTTTGACATATGCGACATGTGCACACACTTCCTCCCCGACGCCTGACGCTGCTCATCTGCGGACGGATTGATTTTAGACCCCGCGACCCCGAATGATATGATCTGCCTGGTTGGTGGGGTCTTTGATTCGTGAATGTGTGTGTGTTTTTTTTTCCTCTCTGTAGATGGCTGGCTGTTTCTCTGAGACGGCCATTTGTCTCCTCTCCAAACCTCCCCAATCCCTTGTTCGTGTTTCTGTTCCTACCACCTCTGATTTGTTGTGGACCTTTGGAAATGACCCAATCTGATTTTTTTTTTGGTTGTGTGTCTGTGTCTTTGTGTCTTTGTGTCAGTGTATCTTTGTGTCTGTGTGTGTCTGTGTGTGTCTGTGTGTGTCTGTGTGTGTCTGTGTGTGTCTGTGTGTGTCTGTGTGTGTCTGTGTGTGTCTGTGTGTGTCTGTGTGTGTCTGTGTGTGTCTGTGTCTGTGTGTTGCTGCTGTGCGATGTGGTGAGAGCGTGAGCCGTCCATCCACACCATGTGACGGATCCTGATTTCCGGTTTCGGATGTTGACGTGCTCTTCCGCCTCGCTTTGCCGTTGACTCGTTCGCTGTTGCCCGCTTGCGTATGTTGGCCTGGTGGACACTGCTTGACTCTGGCACTTCCCTCGTGGATTGCTTCTTGCGGTGTCCTTCTTCCCTCTTTTAAATGTGTGTATGTGTATTGGACATGGGGCATTGGGACCTCATGTTTTGATCAAACAGCCAGAAATGGAGAATGAATTGTGTTTTTTTGTCAATTTTGTTTTTTGTCCCTTTGGGCTGACCCCCGATCTGATGTTGTCGTTGTCCCTCTGCTGATCTGATTTGTTGGAGCTTTGGAGTGACCCCTGATCTGATTTTCCGGACCTTTGGAATGACACTCCTGATCCGATTTGTTGAAGCCGAGAGCCGATCTGATTTGTTGAGCTGGCAACTACGTAACTATGTGCCGGTCTGATTTGTTGGAATGCCTTCTGATCTTTGGCCCTTTGATGTGGTGTTTTTTGTCGCCGCTTTTAAATAAAAATTTCAAAGTTGATCAGATCGGAGGGAGCGTCCCCCGATCATCCATCCGTCGCCTTGCTTTCCTTCGTCTTCTTTGTCTTTGTCTCCTCCTCCTCCTCCCTCCTCCTGCTCCTCCTGCTCCTCCTCCTCCCTCCTCCTCCCTCCTCCCCTCCCTCCTCCTCCTCCTCCCTCCTGCTCCTCCCTTCCTCCTCCTCCTCCCTGCCTCCTCCTGTTCCTCCTTTCCTCCTGCTTGCCTTTGCGTTCCTCCGTTGCGTTCCTCCTCCTCCTCCTCCGTTGCGTTCCTCCTTTGCATTCCTCCTCTTCATTTGCATTCATCCTCTTTCTCCTCTTGCATTCCTGATCCTCTCTCTTCCATCTTTGAACGTCCGTCCTCCTTTTCAATCTCCTTCCATCCCTTCCTTTTCCCTTCCTTTGTTCCCTATCACCCCTTTTCAATTTTCCCCACCCTTCCTTTCCCCCTTCCTTTATCGGGGCTTCTATGTGTGTTGACATTCTCCGGCGCCACGATATTATATCGTGGCACCACAAGGTCTCTGTGCGGATCGCTCGTGTTGGACCCGTTCACACCCCCGGACCTCGCGAGTTTCGGGGCGGGCTGCCACGCTGCGCATCCCCTCTGTCCTCATCCCCTCTGTCTTCATCCCTCTCCTCTTTCTCTTCCGTCCGGACTTGTTGCATGGGCTCCGGTGAACGTCAGCTTCCTTTCCTCTCTGACCTTTTTCTCATGCAGCTCTCCCTGTGTTTCATGGTTTTAACAAGGTTTCTGTGCGAATCGTCGGATGCGTGGATTCACAAGTAGGGGAGACACTCATGTCCTCCCTGGGTGAGGGTTGTCGAAATGGAATCTTGCCCTCTTGTGCATATTATGATCATCTCACAGGGGAACGCACGCCCTCACCACCTCGGGATGGGCGAATAACCCTGGCTGGGCCGACTGAGCACTTTCGCGTCCCCCAGGGCGGCACATGAGCCAAATGGCCGACCCCAGCCCTTTCGTATGCCGTATTCCGCAGAAGTCGGCCCGCTCTTCATTTTCGTGTTGCGAGCTCCTGGGGGAGTGTCCACAGGGGCAATTGGTGGCGGTACTTGCCCATTGTCTGGCCGGCAGCGCTGAGCGCGGGATCTTCTGCCACGGTGCCGCCTTGCTGTTGTGGTTGGGTGGCAGTCGCCTGCTCCGCCTCAGCGGGCAGCGCCACCCCACTGCCCACCCCGTCGACCACCTCGTTGAGGAGCATCAGGGCGGCACGGTGTCGGTCGGGACGGCCACCACGCGTGAAAAAACCTCGCTTGAGCGCGAGGAGGTCGCAGAGACGACCTGGCGAGAGACATTGACGCAACTCTCGCTCCGCTTCGGCTGCAGTTGACGGCTGCTGCTGCCCGTCAGCTGAGCCAGGGGCGGGCTGCTGGGCTTCGAGGAAAGGCTGGTCGGCAGCAATTGCGAATTGGTATGCGTCGGCCGTTCGCAGGATTTGGATGGTCTGCTCGCTCAGGTCCGTCGGGCCACGACGTTGTACTGCTGGCGTGGCCCCGGGCCTGTCGGCAGTGAGAAGGGTGTCCGCCAGGCCGTAGGCCGCGAGGAGGGAGCTGAGGGGTATGAGACCCGACTCGGCAAGGTACCGGATGGATGTGTAAGGTTCGCGGAGTTGGGCAATCGGAAAGAGGCCGGCCACGACCTGCAGGGCGCGGAGCTGGGCGGCTGGGAGGAAAGAACGCAATTATGCAAGATGAAAGACGGGTGTGGATGGTGTCTGACCTTGCCTTTGGTCTTGACATGACAACGGGAACACCAACCCAGGCGAGTCGACCAGTCGGATGACATGGTCTCGGGCACCAGGGGTGCCATCGACCGGGACGGGAAGCCCAATCAAGGCCGGCGCGGCGCTTTCATTGGTGGTGATGTGGAATGTCTGGAAGTGCTTGGTGTGCCCCGGGGTCCGTGACACCGAGGTCACCTTGTGCCCCACGAGTGCATTCATGAGGCTGCTTTTGCCCACGTTGGGCTGGCCTACAAAACCGATGGTGATCGAGACCCTCTGAGTCGGGGCGTCCGGTGGCGGGGTGGGCGCGTGTGGGGAGCGGTGCGACTGGTGGGGGTCGCGTTGTTGTTGGCGGGGGGATGACATTTCGTCGCGTTCATCGCTTCCCTCGCTTTCTCCTTCGTCTCCCTCCGACGCGTCTTCGTCCTCCCGGGCTTCTCCAGCCTGCGGTGGGGGCAAGATGCCGTTCGAATCAGGGGTTGAGTGGAGTAGGAGACCTGCGGTGGTTGGGGAGGCCTAATCTTGTACCAGTCCTGATACGCCCTGACGCAACTGTCGATCAGCGAACCCACCACATCGGGGGGCTTATTCTCTGGAGTCTGTGCTTCCGGGGAATCATCGGGCTCGTCGGCACTCGGCGGGTCCTCCTCGTCCGCCGCCAAAGATGCGGCTGCTGCAGCTTTGAGCTGCTTTTGACGCTGCTTTTGACGCCGAAGTTTCGCGCGGCCCTGCGGGACGCTGGGGAAGACTGGCTCTGGGCGAGACGCAGGAGGGGCGGCCGCCTTGAGCTTCGCCTTGGCCGCTTCGGAGGCAGCCCGAGCCGAAAACGGGACAATAGTGATCTAGGGAAAAAAATGAAGGAAGGGTGAGCATGAATCTCGGATGAGGACAGACATCAGGGAAACTCGTCTTGAAGCTGTCTGTCCAGGCGCGTACCACATAGGGAGGGACGAGGTCGATTTTGGTGAGGACAATGACGAGCGGCTTTCCCAGCCCCCCAGCAGCCCGAGGTCTCCTGACGTAGTCGATGAGCCCGCGATTGGCATGGAGGAAGGCATGCCGCACATCGCAGAGCAGGATCACCACATCCGAGCGCTCGAGGACACGCCAGAGTTGCCGCCATACCTAGGGCGGAATCCGCAAGGGTGATTATGGGGGTGCACGAAATACAAACCTCCAAATTGGCCTCAAAGAGACTAATCTTACGAGCAGGATTCTCACGCGGAACCTCGGCCACAGCCATGGGCGGGGGGTTGGTGGTTCCCGTTGGGACGGACGAATTTTCTGTTTCTTGGACAACAGGAGCTTCGGGTACCCGCCCTTCCGTGATGGCCTGGAGCTCCTGGGACAGTTGTGGGTCGCCAAGAGTCTCACCTAACCAACGGTAGAAGTAGGACGTTTCGCGAGACTCGAGCTGCCCGCGGTTCATCTCGTATGACCACGGGGGCCTCTTGGGAATCTCGATGTGAACGAAGTCGGCAACGCCAGTTTGAAGCTGGAGACCCGATGCAGCAGCAAAAGGGAGGTCCGCGGTGGCTTTGCGAAGATCAACATCATGAGGATCCTCGCGGAAGAAGAACTGGGCGAAAACGATGTGTTGCGGAAAGACACTGAGACGCAGACTGAACGCAGCTTGGTATCCTTGAGCCGTTTCAATTCTTGAGATTCGGAAAATGGGGCCGCACCTTCCGGAGTTGGGGCGGACTGGGCAGCTTTCGCAGCTTTCAAAGAACGTTTGAGCTGTAATTGATCCTTTTTCTTTTTCCCACTGAACGGCTTTGAACGGGGCATCAAACGAATTCCTGCAGTTGACTCCAACCCAGGGGGGGACGTTACTGCCGGAAACTGGAACGGGGGGGGAGTGTTGGCCCGGGGACGTTGGAGCGCGGTGGCGTCGCTCCGCTGGCGCTCGGCCGTCAAACTCTTGCGGGTGTTATTGTATGGCAGCCGACAGACGCAAGTGCGTATCGCGAATCAGCGTCAGAACGTGGCACACATGCTCGCCCTCCCAGGGCAACCGAGCCGGAAACGTTGGGGATTCCAGGGGGGACCCCAGGTTGCATCTAAAGTCAACATCCCTAGATGGCACCCTCCACTCTCAGATGGGTTCCTCCTCCTCCGGGGTCATCGTCGATGTCTGAATCTCGCTGGGATCCAAATATAAAAGGGGAGATCTGGGAGGGTGTGGCAGCTCGAGTTTACATAACCAGGTCCGTGACGGGGGCCTCCTCAGTCGCAGCCGGCACTGCACAAGAATGAGAGTGTGAGCAAGCCCGCAAAAAAAGCCATTCGGACCTGAAGGTGACGTCCGCGAAGCCTCGGCCTGGGCGGCCGCTGTGGCCTCCAAGTTATGTTGGAGGAAGGAAGGGACGGGGTTCTCGCGCAAAAATTGCTCATGACGCGACTTGGCAGCCTCCTCAACAGCCTGCTTCTGCTGCGCCTCGAAGGCCGCCAGCCGTGGGCGCAGCGGCTCCAACTGACACGTGCCAAATGCGTGTGGGTGCGATGGAGAGCACATGAGTGGAGCTGCGGGACGTCAACGGGAGGACGGCGCGAAGCCGTGAGGCCGACGTTCTGTGTGCGCTGTGTCTGATCTGAGTGTTCGATATTATGCGTACTGAGTACGTGAGGCCGACGTTCTGTGTGCGCTGTGTCTGATCTGAGTGTTCGATATTATGCGTACTGAGTACGTGTCGTGTGTCGTGTGTCGTGTGTCGTGTGTCGTGTGTGTCGTGTGTGTCGTGTGTGTCGTGTGTGTCGTGTGTGCCGTGCCGTGCGGGGTGCCGTGCCGTGCCGTGCGGGGTGCCGTGCCGTGCCGTGCGGGGTGCCGTGCCGTGCCGTGCGGGGTGCCGTGTCGTGTGTCCGTGTCGCGTGGGGTGGGTGGGTGGGTGGATGGGGGGGGGGGGGGGGGGGGGAACGACCGCGGCAAGCCATCGCAGCAGCCCAACAGCGATCAGACCTGAGTTTCGAGCTGCAGGCAGGCGCTATCAATGTCGAAGTTGGCCTTGACCGTCTCGTGGAACTCCCTCCAGCTGAGCGAGCTTCGGCTGCATCGCCAGCTGGGGGAGACAGACCATCAATCAGCCCCCTCCTCCTCCTCCTCCCCCTCCCTCCCCTCCCTCCCCTCCCCTCCCCTCCTCCCCCTCCTCCCCCCCCCCCCCCTCCTCCCCTCCCCCTCCCCCCATATGAAGTATATTCTTGACATTTGCCGGGGACGGACCTGTGAAGACTTCCTCCCGCGGTTGATCTCTGTGATCTCGTCGCGGAGCTGCCCGAGAGTCTTCGTCAAACTGGCGGGGGGTTATTCAGACAACCGGACAAAGAAGAGCGCCTGACCTATCGTGTTTGGCTTGAAGAGTTTTCAAGTAAATTTCCCACTTTTTCGGGCCGTACTTTGAGAAAAGGAAGAGATTGAGCAGCCTCAAAGAAAGGAATTGATCAATCGGGACGTGTGCCAAGGAAAAGGAGGCAGCGGACCGGTTGTTCTGATGCTCCAACTGAGCCTCTGCATTGTCGACTGCTTGCTGCCATGCGACCAAGTCCTGGCTTTTACTGGCTGGTGGTGGTTCCATCTTGTAGCGTTTTGTATCGAGGATGGGTTCGTGCCTCTGGGCTCTTTCGAACTCTGCACGAAAGCTCTACGTGAAAATGTATTCAGTGAGTGAGGAAAGTCGTCGCACAGACCTCGAGTGAGGGAACCGGAGCGATCTGTTTCTGCTCCAAATAGTTGGGTGGTGTGAATGTTTTCATCTCATCTTCAACCATTTTGTTAACCAATTGGCGCAGCGCAGGGTCCGAAAAAACCTCTTGATCGAGGTAAGGGAGCGAAATATCCATTGTTGGGTGATGGCCTCAATAACCTTGGCAAAGGAAATTTTATCTCCAAAGAAGCATTTCCTTTCGATCCTTGTTCGCCCACAGTGTCACTCAAATTTCGGAGTTTTCTTCCGAGACTGACCGAAACCCGTCCACCCACTCCCCCTCTGGAAAAATGTCTGGCATGCTCCCGATGAAATCCGGTTCATCCTCGGTCGTTTGCGTTGGGCCCGGGAAACTAAACCGCATTTCGAAATCTGAGCCTGCAGACTTTAAAAATCGGTCTTTTTGCGGTTTTGGTGCCCGACCCATTTCCGGGCCATCGGGAGGAGGAACCAGCCCCCCACGATCCACACCCCCGCGGGGAGTGGAGGGCGCCCTCGGCATCTGCAGGCCCACCATCCGCTGGATGGCCGAGTCGGGGCCAGGCGCACCATCTGGCGGTGGGCCTCCCGCGGCAACACCAGGCGCCTGTCTGGTCGTTTTGTCCATAGGCGTGCTGCCGTGCGCTCGGCCTTCTTTGTGAAACGCGGGTTTGACGGAGCTGAAGAGCGCAAACGAGATGCTTTGGCGAGAACCAGTTGAAGAAGCATCGTTCGTCCAGACTTTTGTAGGTTCCCCTCCCACACAACCAGGAAGGGAGATAATTTTGGTTTTGTTTCTTTTTTTGATTTTTTTTTGGATGTTATTGTGATACAGAAGAGAAGCGAAAAACCGAAACAAGCGAAAAACGGGCGCCCAATGGTTTAGCAGGCAGCGGGGCCAGCGTACACCATGGACTCGATGTCGCACTCGTTGGTGCCACGAACAATGCGGAAGTAGCCCTGCTCGCCCCACTTGTTGGCCCAGGAGTTCTGGACGATCCAGTAGTTCACACCGTTCTCAACACCTGAGAGAAAAAAGATCATGAGCGGCTGCGGATAAAAAGTGAAAAAAGCAGACCCCAGCCAACGGCCATGACGGCGTGGCCACCGAGGTAAGAGCCAGTAGTGTGCTTGTAGATGCCACCGGCGTAGTGCATGAAGTCCTCATAGACGTCGAAAGCGACCTCAACGGGGCCGTTCTTGAACATCTCCTGCTGGATGCCGGAGGCGGGGATGTGGGAGTAGGAAGCGGCCTTGTGGCGAACAATGGCGGAGCCATCGGCGCACTTAGTGGGGCACTTGGCAACAACACCGGCAGCCGAGGTGTAGGGCATGCAGGCATCGGTGGCGAGGCCCTTGGACTTGGCCCAGGACCAGGAGTTGCCGAGGTTCCCGCCGTTGCAGCCAGAGTCAAGATAGTCGCAAGAAACGAGATCCTGAGGAGACAGGAGGCCAGCGGGGCACTTGGCGATGCAGAAACGGTCGGAGAGAACCTCAGAGAGGGCAAAGGCCCAGCAAGAGCCGCACTGAGCCTGGTCGCGGACGGCAACCATGCAATCGCCCCACTGCTTGCGGCAGTCGAACTCATCAGGAAGACCGTTGGCGGTAGAGTTGGCATACTGGGCCTCGTGGGCGGGGATCTCGAGGGACAGGAACTCCTTCATCTGCTCAACAGTCCAGTCCTCGAACTTCGTGCGGCCAGCGCGCCACGTGTTGCCGGGGTGGGCGTTGATCCGGGAGATGATGTTGGCGTTGTGGGCCGTGAGGGCCAGAGCCGCCGTGGCGAAGAGGGCGATAAGGATGGCCTTCATGTTGAGTGAGGGGCGCCTTCTGAGATTGACGTGGCCCGGTTCTTTCCACTGTCACCTAAAAATCAACCACCCGCCTCTAGCCACAGCCCACTCCTTTTTTGTTGACAATTATTCTCTTCAAAAATACCGTGCGGAGTGCATTTCGCGCAAATTCTTCAGATCCAACGCGAGAGGAGTAATTTAAGGCCCGAAACGTCGGAATGATAGATGCAGCAATAAAGCAATTTGCTGAGGGCAAGGCTGTGGGCGAGGATGAATATTTTCGAATTCTTGCGATTCGCAAAAATCTTAGAATTTCTCCGGAATTTCTCGAATAATTCCGACTCCAGGAATCGGCGTGTGCCGCCTGTCAAACGATCAAAGCCATTCTCCTGTTCATTGCTTCGTGGAAGGCACTACTGGCTTGCTTTTTGTTTTTTGGTCCCTCGTTCCCACCACTCCGCAATCTGTCAAGATCACTAATTATTCCAAACTGCTCGTCAAACAACATCTTCACAAACAAACCCAAAACAACGGAAAAATGCAACAAAAAAAGTACAATCGCAGTTTCGCAGCTCGACTACGACCGCGGAGGCATCATGGGGGGCATCGGGGGAGGCAGAACAGGCACGCTGGGCATGGCGAAAGCGGGCGGGGCGCCAAGTGGCGGAGTTGGGACAGTGCCCTCGCGGTGGGCAACAGCGGCCAGTTGGGGCGGGAGCGACGCAGGCAGAACGCCTTGGGCACGAGCCATCTGGAAGAAGAGAGGGCAGTGAGCTACTCGTCGAGGAGCAAGGGCGAACGGACCTTGGCCAGGTGGAGGGCGACACAGAACTCGCCCATGTCGAGGGATCCGTCCCGGTCGATATCGGACATGGCCCACAGGGGCCGGAGCACATCGTTGGGCAGGCCGGTCTCCAGAAGGACCGGCTTGGCGGCCGCGCCGGAAACCTGGGGTGGGAGCCGATGTGGAACGAGTGGGGATGCTCATGTGGAACCAAAGGGACGAATCGGATCTGTGCGATCTATGAGATTCGCGTGACTGTGATGATCTGTGCGCGCCGTATGATGATCTGGGACCTGTGTGATCTGTGTGTGTCAAACAAGTGCGTGGCAGAAGGTGTGTGTGTGGGGAGAGGAGAGAGAGAGAGAGAGAGAGAGAGAGAGAGAGGAGGAGGAGGAGGACGGGGACAAACCTTCCCGGCAACGGCGACCTGCATGAACCGCTGTTCGTAGATGGCCTTTTCGGCGGGGGGGATGGTCCACTCGTCGACGGCATCTTCGGCGAAGGGGTTCATCTCCTCGGGGTCGGGGCCTGGACGCCTTGGGGCTGGATGGTCCGCATGAGCTGCGGGATGTGGGTCGAGAGAATCTGCACAATCCAGACAGAGCGGGGGGGGGGGGGGGGGGGAATATCGAATGAATGAGAAATGGAATGGATACCCGAAGAGTGGCCATGAACCGGGAGGTGTTTCTGTCTATGTGTCTGTGGGCCCATGTGGATATCTGTGAAGCTGTCTGTCGGGGGGGGGGGGGGGGATATCGACGAACGGACCTCATCCATGCTCGAGACGAGCTCCTTGCGCAGCTTGGGGAACTTGTCCAAGTCGGTGTTCACCAGCCGGTCACGGAACCGGTTGATGTCGGGGAAGTCGCCGGGCTGATGTGGAGCCAGTCAGACGGGGTGGAGGGATGGAGGGAGGAGAAGAGGTGAGAATGAGAACAGAAACGGATGGGACGGATGGGACGGATGGGACGGATGGGACGGATGGGACGGATGGGACGGATGGGACGGATGGGACGGATGGGACGGATGGGACGGATGGGACGGATGGGAGGGATGGGATGGATGGGATGGATGGGATGGATGATGGGGTCGAAGAGACGAGAATCGGAACAGGCAGGATGGGGTGGGGATGGGAGAAACGTGAGGGGAGGGGAGGGAGGGATGGCGGGGGGGATGAGGAGCACGAAGCAGCGGGGAGAGACAGACGGGGAGGTTGTACGCACGGTGCACCTTGATGAACTCCTCCTTCAGGTTGGCGGCCATCTGCATCGAATCGCAACAAAGGTCGGGGGATGGTACAGGTGACCGCGTGCGTGAAGGAAGATGGGACGGGGGAGGATTGGCCTGCAAAGATGGCGGGCGGGGAGAGGAGGAGGGACGCAGCCTGCTGACTGACCTCCATCTGCTTCTTCTTCTTGCCGAAGACCGAAGGCAGTTCGTTCCGCAGATGGCCCATGATGTACGCGTGCTGGATGGCGATCGGAAGGGGGTATACGATCCGAACGTGGGTGAGAATTGGCGGCAATGCGAAGGAAGGAAGGAAATCGTGGAGATCGCGCACGGACGGTCTTGGCGAGGCGCGCCCGCTTGACGAGCTCGTTCACCTTCCGGACGGCCGCGTGGCGGGGCAGCATGGCCAGATCGGAGAGCAGGTCGCGCTTCTCGGCATCGAACAGCGCCTGCATCTCCGTATTCTGGAGGGGCTGGTCCCCTGGGTGATGCCGGCCATGGAGGGCGGGCGGATCGGAGGTGAGAGAGAGCGATGAGGGAACGAACCGGAGGTGGGAACAACGAACTTGAGGGAAAGGAAGAAGAAGAAGCAGAAGAAGCAGAAGAAGCAGAAGAAGCAGAAGAAAGAGGAGGAGTAGGCGGCAGTACAGACAGAAGGAGCCCACAAAGACGCGCATCACTTCGGGCGTCTTGACCACCTTGCCGAGGGACCACATCATGGCACCGTAGCTGCGAGAAAGAACGGGGGGGGGGGGGGTGATGATGATGAGGATAAGGAGGAGGAGGATAAGGAGGAAAGAGGAGAGTGGGGATAGGGGAGAAGAGGCCCACGCGAACACAGCCATCCGAGGTTGAAACCCGACTTCAGGCTCCCACTTTGTGTATCAGCCCCGTGGTTCGTACCACCCACAACAACCGCTGTCTTGCCCACCCTCCACGCCAGGCTGCAGACACTCGCATGAGCTCCTGGGTCGAGATGGTGTCGGCCTTGTTCAAGACCACCCGAATCTTGTCGTCCTGCCCTTGAGAATCTCAATGACGGCCTTGAACTCGTCGCTGATATCGAGTTTATGTGCATCGAAGAGCAGCAGAATCATGTCGGCACGCGAGGCGAACCACTGGGGGTGGTGTGTGTGTGTGGGTGTGTGTGTGTGTGTGTGTGTGTGTGTGTGTGTGTGTGGGGGGGGGGGGGGGGGGGGGGGGCGAGCAGATGGTGAGCATGGGAGGGGGAGGATGCGATGGCGCGATGGGGTGGAGAGGGAGGGAATAAAGACCTCGATCACCTGAATGAAATCGTAGCTGCGACCTGCGAGGAATGATGATTGAGACGCTCTTCAATAAGAAAGCAGACCAATACGCTGCTTCTCGCCCGAGAGAACACCAGGTGTATCGATCAGGGTCAGATGCTGGGTGGTGGGAACATTGCAGAGCGAGGCCTGAAACTTGTTCAGGAAAGTCGTCCCGAATTTGTCCACGGCGCGGAAGGGCATATCGGCTTGGATCGAGAGGGCTGACCCAGGGATGATTAGGTCTTCAGCTCCATGCATCACAGCAATGAAACGGTCTGTTGTTGGCTCAGGACTGGAAGTGGTGGGATCGATGATGGTGAGAAAAAAGAACCGCGACAAACCCAATCATTTGCCCAGGGAATGGTCGCCCAAGAAGCCATTGGATGAAGCTGGTCTTGCCGACCGAATACTGGCCTAAGTCAGGGGAACATGGATGCTGAGTTACGAGGTCACAAAAAGCCGACCAAGCAGAAGGATCTGTGGCTTCGCGTCAAAATCGCTGCAAACCCGAACAACAATAAAAAAGAATGTCATGCGAAGAAGAAACCAACGAACCTATCTCGCAGATAGGGGGTATGGAAATAATCAAACGAGTACATCTCTAGAATCAGGTCCGGTAACGATTCGGCGAATTAGTACCTGTCTGGTCACTCCAATGAGAGGCAAACCTTCCAATGGCAAGATTTTCTCCCGATAGATGCGTTTAATTCCGCTCAGGACAGCTGGCAGGGCACCATCTGTGCAGTGCTCCAGATAGGGATCAAGTGGGCTATGTACATCACCAGGAGGTGCCGGGGCAGTCGGGGGCACACCGGGCGAGTGGTAGGAAGGGGCCTCCTTGTCTTGCATCATCCTAATCGCTCTGACCAATGGCGGACTTGGCTCTTCCTCGCAGGTGCCGGCAGAGTTTTCACCTTGTGGCCGTGGCTTTGGAGTGGCTGTGTGCGTGCGTAGCGCACGGGATATCGAATGATTCACATGTTGGACCGAGTGAAAATAATAAAACACCAAAGAGAGATCTCGCCGATGAGAGGCCCACTAGGAAGTACTCTCCGAGCCGGATCCGCTGCCAGACTCCTCGTTGGATGATCCCGAGGAAGACGATGACGCCTTGTCGCCGCTCGTCTTCTTGGTGGCCTTCTTGCTCGGTGGGGTCTTCCTCTTCTTCCTCCTTCTCTGGTCTGCCTCCTCCTCGTCATCGTCATCGTCATCAAGCACCTTGGCGTTGCCCGCGACTGACGTTGGCGTCTTCTTGTGCTCCGCCTCGCTCTCACTACTTCCTTCTCCTTCCTCCTCCTCCTCCTTGGCCTCCTCCTCCTCCTTCGCCTTCTTGCGCGCCGCCGCCCGACGTGCCGCCGCCGCCTCGCGCTTGCGCTGGGCTGCATGGGCGGCCTGGGCGGCCCGCTTGCGCTCCTGGGCCGCCTTCGACTCCTGCATTTGGAGGGCCGCCTCACGGATGGCCTCTTGATGCTCGCGTTCCTTGGTCAGCACATAGGTGAGCTCGCGGCGGCGCGTGCGCAGGGTTGACCTGACCTGCCGGGGGGGAATGATATCAAATTGTAAAAAATACAAAGGCGATGAGGTTGGGAACGCGACGACAAGAACATGGCGGGCTGGATTAACGCGCCCAGACACATCCGCGCACCCATCACACCACCCCCACACACCACTGCAACCACAGCCGCGACCGCACCGCCCACAGACCATCTCGCGGGTGATGCCCTGGGCCAGGCAGGCCCCGCACAGGATGTGATCGTAGTTGTGGGTCAGTGAGAACCCGACCACATCGTCGAAGGTCTCGGGACCCTCCCGCTCGAGGGCCACAAACTTGTTCAGCATCTCGGCCGTGAAAGTGCTCGAGGTGGTCAGGCCGACAGTACCCGTGGGTCCGGTATACTGCCCCGGGGCCAACTTGGCAAGGGCCGGGGTGGTGGTAGCCGTGCTGGTGCTGGTGGTGGATGGCGGCGGGGCGGGGACGGGGAGGGCTGGCCGGCCGGCGGCAAGGGCCGCCAGGGTCTCATCGAAGGCCGATTCCACGCAGTCGGCGCACCAGCTGAAGGGTGGCGGTGGTGGGGGTGGGTGGGTGGGTGGTGGAGAGGGTGGCGAGAGTGGTGGGTGCGGATGTGGGCGGATGGACGCTCGTTGCGGGCGATGCGCATGGACGCGGACCTTCGTGCGCACCAGACGGATGATGATGGATGTGGAGTGGCGGATCGTGTGGTGGGCATGCCGCGACAAACGGACCTTCGTGCACACCAGACGCAGCGGAACAGGAGGCCCCCGGCCGCATGGGCGGCCCGGTCGCACTTGGCGCAGTGATGGTGCGGGCAGAACTTGATGGGCGGGGTCCAGTTGGGGGGCAGGACGATCGAGGACGGGTCGGTGGGGACGGGGGCTGGAGGTGAGGGCAGGGTCGAGGATGGCGCGGCGGCGGTGGCGGCGGCGGTGGTGGTGGTGGTGGCGGGGAAGAGGGAGGATGGCCCGGGGGGAGGGGGTTCCTGGGCTTCGGGACTGGGGGTGGCTGTCACCCCGGTGGTGGTGGTGGTGGTGGCTGTAACCCCACTGATTGTAACCCCGGTGGTGGTGGTGGTGGTGATGGTGGCGCCGACTTCGGGTGTCAGCGGAGAGATGGGAGGCGGGGTGATTCCCCCCAGGGTGGCGGTGCTGGTGTTGGTGGTAGTGGATGGTACCCCGGGTACGGCAGGCGTAGTAGTGGCTGGTGCCTCGGCACCGACGGCCTCCGCCTCGCCGACTTGGGTCTTGCGCCGGCGCGGGGCGCGGGGCGGGGGCAGGCGGATATAACCCTGTGCGATGAGGCACTTGTAGTGGGCGACCCTGGGGCACCGTGGGCAGCGCAGGACGAGGGGCGGGGGCTTGGCCGGGGTGGCCGAGCGGGTGCGTGGAGTGGCTGCTTCTGTGGCCTTGTGTGGGTGGGCGGCGGACGGGGCCGGACGGCGGCGACTGGTGGTTGTGGTGGTGGACTGTGGGGCCTCCTCGTTGGCGCTGGAGGCGGGCGGGCTGGCGTCCTCGTCGGCCTCGCCAGCCGACGGGGGCGGCGTGGAGGCATCACCGTCACCGTCGGCATCCCCGCGGGCAGGGGAGGCGGCGGGGGAGGCTCGGCTGGGCTGCTTCTTCTTGTGGGAGGCTGGTGGTGGTTGGGTTGGGGGAGCGGAGGGGACGTGCCGGCGATTGGGTGATGAGGATGATGGTGACGGAGAGGACGCATGCCCCGCAATCCCGTCCCACCATCGCTCGCCCGCCTGTCCAGCCCGCCCAGCCCGCCCAGCCCGTCCAGCCCGTCCAGCCCGCCCAGCCCGCCCGCCACCACACTCGGCCGCCCAGGGGTGGGTGGGTGGGTGGATGGGTTGTTGGTGGGGGGGGAGGAGGGGGTATGACGGACG
Source organism: Paratrimastix pyriformis (assembly GCA_027972325.1). NCBI lineage: Eukaryota > Preaxostyla > Paratrimastigidae > Paratrimastix > Paratrimastix pyriformis. Next base: position 149,317 of record JAPMOS010000035.1, on the reverse strand, counting down.
GTTCTTACGTTTCTGCCCCTTGGGCGCCTCCTTCTCCTTCTTCTCATCCCGGTCCTCCTCCTCCTCGTCCTTCTGTTTGCCCTCGTCCTCCTCCTCCTCCTCCTCCTCGCCCGCCTTGGGCTTCGGGGCCCGGGGCTGCGGGGGTGGGCTGGCATGGCGCCGGGGCACCCAGCCGCCACACAGGCAGCATCGGCGCTCATGGCGGAACCGATCGGCACGGCGCTGTTCGGCCCGCTGGTCCTTCTCACGCTGCTGGCGTGCCCGGTCGTCGGCCTCCTGCGTGTGTGTGTGTGTGTGTGGGGGGTGAGGTGGACGTGTAAGGGGATTTGCGGAGTGTGGAGATTGCGCACTTTCCGCCATCCCAAAACAACGAGGGCGGGTTCGCAAGATCAGCGCGAGAGATTTGCGGAGTGTGGAGATTGCGCACTTTCCGCCATCCCAAAACCATGACAAACAACAACGAGGGCGGGTTCGCAAGATCAGCGCGAGAGCAAACAGCGGGCACCACATCAAACAGCACACGCCAAGCTCTGTCTTGTCTGACCACACAGAAGCGGACAACGGGCCATCACACGCACACCTGTGGTGGTAGCGTGGGGGACGTGGGCAGGGCAGGGCGGGGCGGGCGGCGGCGGACCTTCCGTTCCTGCTCGAGGGAGTACCGTGAGACGGCAATCCGGCGGCCGCCCGTCCCGCGCTCGCCCACCTCGACCTGGACGACCGTCGACTGGGCGTGGCGCCGGTGGCCGTCGGCGCACTGCTCGACCCACTCGTCCGCCAGGGTGCGGGTGTGGGTGTTGGCCCCGCGGTAGTAGCGGACCCCGCGGAATTCGCGGAAATCTGCGGTGGGGGGTGAGGGGGCATGCGTAGGGGAGTGGGTGGTGGAGGTTGGAGCGCGGGCGGGGGAAAAGGGGTGATAATGGGGCAGTCCTCCTCCTCCTCCTCCTGCTCCTCCTGTTCCTCCTGCTCCTGCTCCTGCTCCTGCTCCTGCTCCTGCTCCTGCTCCTGCTCCTGCTCCTCCTGCTCCTCCTGCTCCTCCTTCCTCCTCCTTCCTCCTCCTTCCTCCTCGTTCCTCCTCGTTCCTCCTCCTCCCTCCCCCATCCCCTCCTGTCGCGAATCATCGAAGCTCCATCATCGCATCGAAGATCCACAGATGGTGATGATGATGATTTGACGTTTGGATGCTGACTGGATGCTGACTGGATGCTGACTGGATGCTGACTGGATGCTGACTGGATGCTGACTGGATGCTGACTGGATGCTGACTCTACTGACTGGATAACGATGATGATTGAATGGTGATGGCATTGCATGATGAATGGATGATGACTGGATATGATGGATGATGATGATGCTGACGGACCCACGGATGCGGGCCGGTTGGGGATGGGCGCCAGCATCAGGGCCTCCTCCTCGGCCGCAGTCCGCCCGCCCGGGGGAGGCGGGGTGCCGGCAGGTGGGGGTGCCGGACATGGGGTCATGGTGACCCCACCCGTGGAGGTTATGGCGGATGGTGCCCCGGATGCGGGGGCTATTACCCCGGGTGTGGACGCCGTGGGTGTGGAAATCACCCCGGTGGTGGCGGCGGGGGTGGCTCTTGTGGATGGCTCACCAACGGCGGGGGAAAGTGCTGTCGAAGGGGAGGTGATAGTAGCGGAGGTGGTGGTGGAGGTGGTGGTGGAGGTGGTGGTGGAGGTGGTGGTGGAGGTGGTGGTGGTGGTGGAGGTGGTGGAGGTGGAGGTGGTGGTAGCGAGCGGGGGATGGTGCAGGAAGGGCACGCCCCGGAGGATGGCGTCGATGCGGGTGTCGGAGATGTCGTTCACGTCCCCATCCTGAACGGGGCAGAGAGAGGTGGCGGTGAAGGAGCGGCGCGGACGGCAGACGACACGATGACGCACACAGACACAGACGCATAGCACAAGACACAAGAGACCACATCGCACAGAACCACACGGACACATGCCACATGCACGGGCACAGACAACCATATAGACCACACCGCGCATGGCCATGACCCGGGCGGCACCGCACTGGATGACACACATGACACAGACACGGACAGATCCGAGACAGGGGCCATCAGACCTCATCGCGCATGGCCATGATCCGAGCAGCACCAGACTGGATGACGTACACACAGACACGGAACCGACAGGGGGACACACGGACAGACGGACAGATCCAGCACAGGGGTAATCAGACCTCATCGCGCATGGCCATGATCCGGGCAGCGCCGTATTGGATGACTTGCCGCATATCGTCGCCCGACAGGACAAACTCCTCCCGGCCGTCGTCTTGCAGCACCATCGCGCCCAGGGCAGCCTGTGGGGGGTGGTGCGGGTGGATGGCAGGTGGAGTCAACCGCTGCAGCCAGGGTCACCTTTCAAACCCGCTTCGGGCCCATTCGACGAGGGTCTGTTGAGGCGCTTGTGTGTGGCTGGTGGCGCTGATGATTGCACGAACGTGCGCCAAAAAAACGTCTTTCGGGGCTGAAACCTGACGTTAAAATACTCGCTGTGGACGACGGCGTGTACGTATGTTTGTAAAGTGCCACGTGTATGTTAAGACAGAGAGGAAAAAGTCAAAACCATCGCGCCCAGGGCGGCCTGTGGTGTAGGTGGTGGTTCTGTTTGTGGGCATGGTGCCCTGATGAAGGTGCGTCTGTCTGGTGAGCGGGGAGGAGGAGGACGAGCAGGCCTTGCGCAGGGCCACATCCGCGATGCGCTCCGCACTATGCGTGCATCTTGGGCTGGTGGTGGCGGGGTGGCGATGAAGAAGGGCGGGCAGACGAGACCTTGCGCTGGGCCACATGCAGGATGAGTTCCTCGCAGGTGCGTGATGTGTCTTGATGGTGGGTTGGTGGTGGTGGTGGTGATGATGATGGATGGGCAAACCTTGCGCTGGGCCACATGCAGGATGCGTTCCTCGCAGGTGCCCATGGTCACCAGCCGGTAGATGGTCACGGGCTTGGTCTGGCCCAACCGATGCACACGGTTCTGCAGCGGCGAAAGCAGCGGCATGGATGGGGCAGAGGCCACAGGAAGAGACAGGAGCATGATGGGGCCACCATCACCACCAACCAGGGGCGGCGTCACAGAGAGAAGGGCTCGCCGTTTTCCTCCAATCATCATCATCATCATCATCATCATCATCATCATCATCATCATCATCATCATCATCATCATCATCATCATCATCATCATCATCATGATCACACAGAGAGAAGGGCGAGCAGCAGGGCGAGCAAGCAGGCAAGCGGACCTCTGCCTGGAGGTCGACCTGCGGGTTCCAGTCGGAGTCGTAGATGATGACCGTGTCGGCCGCCTGCAGGTTGAGGCCCAGCCCGCCCGCCCGGGTGCTCAGCAGGTAGACGAAGTAGAGCGAGCCGGGCTAAGGAGGGGTGTGCGTGCGTGTGTTGGACAGAAGCAGAAGGAAGAAGAACAATGATGAAGTGTCGGGCGCGAGAAGACAGGACGAAGAGGATGGCGGGAGGATGGACAGATCATCCCGAATCGCACATACAACTTGCGCACCCCACCACATAACGCCTGCCAACCTGTCATTTGACTTGAGAAATGAAATCGAATCTCAGTGTCTTGATGATTCACTCAAAGAGTCATTCTTTCAACTCCTTCCATTCGCCAAGCCTGGCACCCACCAGCCCACTTCCCCCAGCCCCGGTCCCGGTCCCGCACCCAGCAGCAGACCTGCGAAAACAGGGCCAACTCGTACTTGCGCCGGGCGGGTGCCGTGGACCCGTCGAGCCGCAGGAACCGGTGGCCGCGCAGGTTGCAGTACTCCTCGAGCAGGTCGAGCACCATCGTGAACTGCGAATAGATGAGCACCCGGTGGGCCGGGGGCCGCTCCACCACTGCTGCCGTGGGCGCGGCAGAGGGAGGGGTCGTGGGATCCTCCTGGGGGAGTGGCGGCGGCCCCGCGTCGAGGTCGGTCGGGTCCCAGACGGGCGCCGCGGGGGCGGAGGCGGCAGCGGCAGCGGCCGGGCGTCGACGGCCGAAGGAGGCCACGCGACGGGGGGGACGCCGGCTTGGTTTGGACGGCTCCGGCTGCGGCTCGGGTTCCGATGGGGGCGGTGATGGCGGCGGTGGTGATGGTGATGCGGCGGGCTTCTCCTCTGGCGTGATTTTTTTCTCGCCTTCAGGAGCGCTGCCGGTGCTGCCGGCGGGAGTCGAACCCGGGACCTTTGGCGCTTCCCCGCCCGTCCGGAGGCGCATCAGCAGCTTGTCCAAGACGGCCAGCTTGCCCGAGGCCCGGACCATGTCCTCCCCGGGCGGCTCGCCGTCCTCCGGACCGGCGCCCTCGAACAGGTACGGGTGGTTGCAGCACTTGCGCAGTTGCATGAGCATGTGCGAGAGCTGGGTGACCCGGCTGCGCCGGTTGATCGGCAGGCCGCCGTCGTCCTCGTCCTCGCGGGGCACCAGGGCTGCGTTGGCCGCCTGGCCGCCGAGGAGGGCGCCGAGTTCGCTGCCGCGGCGCTTCTTGCGGCGGGCGGGCGGCGGGGCGGAGGACTCGGAGGCTGTTTTTGCAAGAGGAGGAGAAGGGGGAGGGGGAGGGGAGGGGAGCTCGTGAGGGACAGCGCTGCAGCTGTGGAGGTGAAGAAAGTCGCCGCTTCGCATTCAGTGGGTGAGGCAGGGGGACTTCTGCTGTGTGAGCAGTCCCCTGGGAGATTGACCCCATGGACCTCTCAAATCCCCTGGCTGTGTGTCAGTCTGTGGACAGTACCCTGCAGTGACCCACCCCCACACTGTCTCCAGTTCCCGAGGGCATATTTGAGGGGAATGCGGAAAGAGGGAATGTGGCAAGGTGGGGGCCAACGACATGACTTGGGGGGAGAGCCGGCGGACCAGGTGGCGGGGTCCCACTGGGCTGCTCTTCGGACCCGCCCGCGGCGGCCGGGACCCGTTCGAGGACCTCGCTGTTCTCCTCGAGGAGGCGCCGGTAGAAGAACCGCTGCATGCGGGAGAGCGGGCAGTAGATGGTGGCCTCGTTCTTGGGGGGCAGGGCCCCGTGGAGGACGTGGGTTTTGATGCGGCGGATCATCAGCGGCTTGAGCAGGGCGTGGGCGGCCTGGACGAGGGACAGGTCCATCGTGCCGCCCGTGTCTGCGTGGGATGGGGGTTGGGGGGGTGGGGGTTGGGGGTGGTGATGATGGTGATGATGGTGGTGGTGGACGAGGGAGAGGTCCATCGTGCCGCCCGTCTGAAAGGAGAGCGGGTGTTGGCGGGTGTTGGCGGATGTTGGCGATGGTTGGCGGTTGGTGGTGATGACGATGATTGGATATCTACATTTGACGTATGACGGTGATATCATCTTTAGCAAAGTGAAAATGACCAAGGGGAGGACAGAGGAAGGAGGATGACCAGGAGGGGAGAGGATGACGAGGGTGACAAGGTGACGGCAGGGGGAAGGGTGACCAGGGCACACGAGGATCACGCTCTCCCCTCACATCCATCCCACCCCCTTTTAAGCACTGGTCGGCTCATCAGACCCTGGGTGGCGCCTGCCTGTGCGACTGTTCCCCGGGCCGCAGCGGCGGCCCTCCCACGGCCTGCGGGGGTGGCGGATGCCTGGGTGAAGCCCGCGTCAAAGATGCGCGAGGAGGTGAAGATCTCGGGGTACAGGAAGTTGAGCAGGGACCACAGCTCGTGCAGGTTGTTCTGCAAGGGCGTTCCCGTGATCAGCAGCCGCTGGGTCGTGTGGATCTGGACGGGGGGAGGGAGATGGAGGGGAGGGAAGGAGAGCGAGAAGATACGGAGCGATGAGGCGCGGGTCTGATGATAGATGGGGATGGGGCCGTGAGTGGGGGGGGGGGGGGGGGGGGGGGGGGAGCGCGAGAAGGGGAGGAGCGGATTGATGAGAACAGTGGATGAGGAAGGGTGTGATGGTCATTCACCGCCAACACAGCCAACACAGCCAGCCAGACAGAATAGGTAGACAGGCAGACAGACAGGATCGACAGACAGACAAGACCGACAGACAGACCGCAGCCGCGGCTCCGCCAGCTCCCATTCTCTACAAATGTGCCCGACCGGGCTGCACATCCCCAAGCGCCACTCTGCAATGCCCCGAATGCTTAAAGCTTCAGGTCTGTTCTTTCACCACCGAATCTGCTGTAAGATGATGATGGGTTTCAGGTTCCTGGTTATTTGCCACACAGACAAGACAGACAAGACAGACAGATAGTCATCCATCCATCCAGCCGCACCCCACATCTACCGACCTGCCTGACGGCCTGCCTGATCTGGGACTGCTCGTTCTTGATGCTTCCATTCACAGACGTTGCAAGACAGACAGGACAGGACTGACAGGACAGATGGACAGGACAGACACACACAGCTACCGACCTGCCCGACGGCCTGTCCGATCTGGGACTGCTCGTTCTTGATGCTGCCATTCACAGACAGACAGATAGCACAGGCAGACAAGACAGTCAGGACAGGCAGAAACAGAGCAGACACACATATATACCGACCTGCCTCACGGCCTGCCCGATCTGTGACTGTTCGTTCTTGATGCGCTGGCACTCGTCCAGCACCAGGTACTTGAACCGCTGATGGGCGAACCAGCCCAGCTCCGTCACAACCATCTCGTAGCTAGTCACCATCACGTCGTAGCGGTCCTTGCGGCAGCTGTGGGACTTGAGACGCTCACGCTCTTGGAGGGGCCCGTGGAAGGCCACCACGCGGAGGTCGGGCGACCAGCGGCGAACCTCGTCGACCCAGGTCGGGAGGACTGGCGGGGCGGGAGGCAAAGACGTGCGTGACACAGATGAGATGAGACACACGAGAAATGAAGAGTCGTCGACCCAGGTCGGGAAGTGAGGCAAAGACACATAATGACACAGATGAGATGAGACACACGAGAAATGAAGAGAACCTCGTCGACCCAGGTCGGGAGGACTGACGGAAGGGAGGCAAAGACGTGCGTGACACAGATGAGAGGAATGAATAGAACATCGTCGACCCAGGTCTGGAGGACTGGCTGGAGGGAGACATGACACAGATATGGGAGGACTGGCGGGGCGGGAGGCAACGACGTGCGTGACGACACAGATGAGATGAGACACACGTGAAATGAAGAGAACCTCGTCGACCCAGGTCGGGAGGACTGGCGGGGCGGGAGGCAAAGCATATGAGGAATGAGGAGGAGGAGGAGATCATGCAAAAATGGGAGTCGGGAGGACTGACGGGCATGACAGATGGATGAAGGAGGAAGGAGGCAAGACATGACACAGATGAGGACTGGAGAGGCAAGACATATGGCGACACAGATGAGTGCGGATGGGGGATGGAAGGCAAAACCTCCGAGTCGGAAGGACTGGTGGGAGCGATCGTGAGGCAATCAGTGGGGAGGAGAGACAAACGGTATGGTCGAGTCAGGAGATGCGGTGTGCGCGTACTGGCTGGTGTGTGCATGGTGGGGGTGGATAGCGGGGGTGCGGACCGGAGAGCGGTGCCACGATGAGGTGGGGCCCGGGCATGCCCAGCTCGTGGTGCAGGTAGGACAAAAAGCTGACCACCTGGACGGTCTTCCCCAGGCCCATCTCATCGCCCAGGATGCCGCCCACACCCGCACGGAACCGGCGCACCATCCACCGGATGCCTGCCAGCTGGTAGTCTGTGGGGGTGGTGGGTGATAGTGGTGGGTGTGAGTGGTGTGGGAACAGGGGTACTATTCCCCCCGGATGCCCGCCAGCTGGTAGTCTGTGGGGGTGGGGTTTGTGTGATGGCAGATGATGAGTGATATGGGTTATGTAGGCAATGTGAGAAGCAGGGTTCTATCCACTGGATGCCCGCCAGCTGGTAGTCTGTGGTGTGTGGGTGATGTGGGTGAGGAAGGTGTTGGTGGGTGAGTGGTGTGGGAACAGAGGTACTATTCACGGATGCCTGACAGCTGGTAGTCTGACGGATGCGGGTGATGGGTGATGTGGGTGAGGAGGGGGGCGATGGGCGTGAGTGGTTTGGGAATAGGGGTACTATCCATCGGGTTGTGGGCATGAGGGGGATGCTGATCGTGACAGGGCAGAGTGAGGCTTTGTCAAGCCAGGTCATCATGCGGCGAGACAAGAACATCCTTCGCCCCTAACTCTGGCACACGCACCTCTGGAAACCACCACGCACACCACGCACACAGACAGACGGACCGCGCAACTTGCCGCCCACGATATACGCCGGCTGGCAGGGCAGGATGCCGTCGCCTTCCTCGGGTTCGTCCGCCACGAGGCGCTCGGTCCCCGCCCCGGCGGTCATCGAAGGGGACGGCACGGGGCTGGGGGATGGGCTCGGGGCAGGGGTGGGAGCCTCCCGGACGGGGGGGATGCTGGATGGTAATGGTCCGTAGAAGCTGGCAGCAGACAGAGGACGCGGGACGAATGGGACTGGGGTGGGGCGGGCGGGCTGCGTGGCTGTTACCCCGGTGGTGGTGGTGGTGGTGGGAGTTGCCGCGGTGGATGTTACCTCGGTCGTAGTGGATGTTACCCCGGTTGTGGCAGTGGTGGATGTCACCCCGGTTGTTGTGGCAGTGGTGGTGGATGTTACCCCGGTTGTTGTGGCAGTGGCGGTGGATGTCACCCCGGTTGTGGCAGCGGTAGTGGCTGTCACCCCGATGGGCCGCAGGGGCACCACGGCCGGCGAGGCGGCAACCGCGGAGGCGGCAGTCGCCGAGGCCTCCGATCGGAGCTTGAGGGCCTCCATGTACTCCAGAATCCGCTCCAGTCCGCCACATCGGGCCGCCAGCCGGTGGGCCAGGGGCCCGTTGACGGTGCGGTCGGCCGGGTGTGGCAGGAAGGGGGCGAACAGGGCCCAGTGGGTCAGCAGAAAGACGGCCCGTTGGAAGAGCGGCGATTGGCAATCGGGGGCCGCCAGCACGGCCTGCCAGTCCAGCGTGGCGGAGGCCCGGCGCCGGCCGCCGGTCGACGGTGGCGTCGTGGCGGCCGATGCGGCGGCGGCGGCGCAGGCGGAGAGGTGCGGAGCCGAGAGGCCGAGTTCGGCCAGGGGGCCCCGACGCCGGGCACGGCGAGTGTGCGGGGGTGATGACGACGTGGCGGTGCCCTCGACGGGTGCGGCGGCTTCTGGTGGTGGCGGTGTCGGGGAGAGAGTCCGGGCGCGTTTGGGCCGCTCCCCCGAGGCGGCGGAGTTGGCGGCGGGTGCCTGGTGGCGCCGGCTGGTGGCGGCGGTCTTCTTGGGGCGCCCGGGCGCGGCCTCATCGGGCTCCCAGTCTGACCCCGAGGCGGATGAGGCTGAGGAGGCAGATGATGCCGAGGAGGACGAGAAGGGCGACAGATCACCGAAGTCCCCGTCGGGAATTGCGGGCGTGGCGAGGGGCGGGGGGACGGAGACTGGGGGAGAAGTGGCGCCAGCGGGTGCTGCTGAGGCTGGTTGTGGTTGATGAGGGGGCAGGATGGCAGGGGTCGGAGCCACCGCAGAGGGAGCGGCATTCTCCTCCGCCGTGGTGGATTCCTCCTCGTCAGAGGCGGCGGCAGCAGACGGGGGAGTCGCCATCTCCTCCCAGGCCGCCGCGTTCATGCTGGTCCGGGTGCAGCGGCCCTTGGGGGCTGGCGCGGCTGCCGCCGGGGGCACATCCACAGCCGAGGTGGGCGGAGACGAGCTGGACGGGGAGGCGGTGCGTCGGCGAGTCGTCCGGCGGGTGGCAGGTGCCCCGGAGGTCGACTCCGCCGCCGCCGCCCGGCGCGACTTGCCAAAGACCACCACCCGCCTGCGCTGGCGTGGCCGGCGGGTCCCGCCGCCTCGCGGCGCCCCGTCGTCCTCGTCCTCCTCGTGAATGTACTCGTCCTCATCCAGGTCATCATCATCATCGCCCTCATCCTCGTCTATCTCAAAGGAAGCACCCGCGTCGTCATCCTCGTCGTCGGCCTTCTTCGCTTTGGCACGCCCCGTGGCGCTCTTGGCCCGGGCCGACCCGGCTCCTCGCCGGCCGGCAGCGCCGCGCCTCCCACCCCGGGCAGCGCCACCTCGGCCGCCGGCAGGCTGAACGGGGGCCGGCCCGTCCAGGGAGATGAGAAACCCGAAGTCCAAATCACCGAAGCCGCCGGCCGTGGGAGGCTTGGCGGCCGGCGGATCGGACTCGTCACCCGACGGGGGAGGAGAGACATCGGGGTCCTCGGGGGGGATATCCTCCTGGGCCCCGTCGAGATCCTCGCCGGCCTCATCCTGGTTGGCATCCCCCTCGCCCTCCTGGGATGACTCCGGGTCGGAGGGGAGCTGATGCGCCTGCCAGGTGCGCCGGAGTTTGGCCAGCAACTGGCGTTGGCCAGGCCGGGGTTGGTGAGACTTGACGCCGGCGGCGGGTGGCGGTGGGTCGGTGGTCGAGGAGGAGGTGGCGGCGGCGGGCGTGGCCTCCGGGGGAACAGCCGCGCTGGGGGGAGGAGACGGGGTGCGAGAAGCACTCCGAGTGGAGGAGCGCCGAGTTTGGTATCGACTGTTGGTGGAGGAAGAAATGAAGTCGGGTGAGACTACCGTGCGAGGGCGACTCGCGGACCTCTCCTCCAGGTTGTGTTGACCAGGAACTCCGCACTCTACGCAAACCGGGCAAAGCCACTGGCCTTTTGGAATATCCTCAAGGGGAGGATCCAGGCAGGTCAAATGGAAGATAAGCGTGCAGCCATCGCACACGAGGAGCCCCCGACCGCCATCGCGGCACACGGCGCAAGTGGAATCATGGGCACTTTCATCACTGGTGTCATCAACTCCAAACGTGTCTATTTGAACAGCCTTGTAGGACTTCCTGGGCAACTGTCGTAGGTTTCGTTCCGTTTCTGATTGACAGGATCATGACAGGAGGCGATGCGAAGCAATGCGGAGGTTGGAAATCCCGGATGGAATGGGTCAGCAAAGGTGTTCTGCAAAGGTACAGCGTGTCCGGGCAGACCTGGATGGGACTTTTACGACACTGAGCCCAAAAGGGGCGGGGCCTGGTTTGCCAAGGGGTGAGGGGACAGGCGCCGGGAAGAGTTGAAGGCTTTCTGAGGACGTGGACGTGGCGATGGACAAGGAACGAGTGAAGTCGGAGAACGATGATGGCGGATTGTGAGGATATGCGAAAGACTCTTTCATCAATGCTTCCAGCAAGCCTATGCACCCCATCGCCCATGAAGTCTCAGAGTTTCGCCATCAACCCCTTGTCCCTCATCGTTGGATCAGTTATCGATGCGTATCGAAGGCGATCCAGTCGGTGGCTGCCTTCCATAACAGATGCGGAAGGGAAGACTCGCTCAGGGCAGCTCACGAAATCTGAGTATGTTTACTCTCTCCAGAAACCAAAACATTCAGCGCCAATTTACATTCGGTCTCGTGTCAGTGCAGCCTCGTGAGCTATCCGAATTTTTCAAAAGAGACCTCGATTCGGGAAGAAGGTCGAAATATCAGAGGAGATGAAGTCGACAACATCACCGTTTGAAAAGATGATGTTTTTTGAAGCCCAGGCTCCGGCCCTGCATTGCAGTGCAAGAGTGCCGGCGCGTATTCAACACCAGGCTCACTCAGCTTCTCTTCGATTGAATTTTTTTGCTTGAGTCGTCATTTTCAGCGGGTCCGCAACATTGGCTTGTCTTCTCATTTCCTTGGATCAGGGCGTGCAGCATGAAGGAAAAAAAATCGGCAGTGAATCGGTTCGTGGAATCTGGATTTGTGACTGAGGAACTGTTCGAGGAGCTGATCGTGGATCTTTATGCCGGCCGTGCACTCCTCCTGCAGCAAGGATTCTCACTTTTGGAAGCTGTTTTTTCAATCTTTCGCTCTGGTCGAGACTTGGCACTTCTCTGTCCAGGGGACATTTCGGACCTCCAACAAACCCTCCACACTGCGCTTTACAATGCCACTTCCTTCCGTAAGGGGAAGCAACGCACACGGGGAGTTCGAGCCGTAGCGATCGAAGACTCTGATTCTTTTTCGCGAGTTGGCAGACTCATTTCGTCTGTTCTTGTCCTACGTCATTTCCTGAATTTTGTCCACCCTCTAGTAAAATGACTGCTGTTCGGGCCCTGTTTCGCGAAATCGGTGCCCCGTACCAGCGCATTCCCGTACCTCAATCAAAGCGTCCATCGCCCTTTTCCCCTGCCATGGCTCAGCTTCGCGACCAGCCTCCTCCTCCCGACAAGGTCAGCTTCTCCCGTGGGTGGTACAGTCCACAGCTCACTTTTTTTACGTTTTTTTTTTTTGCAGGTCTTTCAGGGCGACCTCCGGCAGATCCTGATGAATGCCGAAGAGGCCGGGGTTATTCGGCTCCGTCGCGACTCAGCCTCTCTCGCGTCTCACGCGCCGCCCCCCATGCCAGTGTGGCACTCTCCTCCTCCGCTGCCATCTCCGGGCCTGCCTATCATTCGCTCGTACGTCCCTCTTGCGACCTCGATCTCGGCGCCTGCCAACTCCGAGTCGATCGGCCCGCAGACCATCAGTCCCCCTCTGGCCCCGATGGCCCCTATGGCTCCAACCCAGGCGGACGCCGTCCGCCTGTCACTTGAATCGGCCGACTCAACCGCGGACGAGTCAACACCCATCGTCACCATGCCCCCGACCGCCCCGCCATCCAGTCCCTCCCCACCCTGGGTGCCTAGCCCGGGAGCAAGTTCAAGCGACAGCGATTGCGAGGGCGGCGTCGCCACCCTCGACAGCGTCACCAGCTGTGGCTTCACCCCCACCAGCATGAACGACATGACCCCCGGTGGTGGCTTCAACCTCGGTCTCGGCGACTTCGCATGTGACTCCACTCCCGGTGACCTGGCCCCCAGTGGTGACTTCACCCCCGGTGACAGCGACAACAACGACTTCTGCGGCTTCACCTCCACTCCCAGTGGTGACTTCACCCTCAGCCCTGGTGGCTTCACCCCCGGCGACAGCGACGACGACAGTACTTCTTGGTCTCTCCCGGATGCCCCTTTTGCGGCGACCCTTCCCCGCTGCATCTCGCCTCCCCCGCTGTACCCTGACGACCCACTCTTCACTTCGCCCACCGACCCGTTCGCCTTCGACACGCCGGGCTTCCCGCCGCCTCTGGGCGACGACTGGCTCGCCTCGACCGCAGGCGACTTGACCGTCCCTGCTCGCGTTCTCCGTGCCTAAGAACGGTCCCACCTTGCCCGATCTGACCGCACAGCTCACTTCGGGTGCTTCATCCCCACCTCTTGCTCCCGTCTGTCGGAGCCGGGGTTGACCGAGGGACAGCGCAATGGCGAAAGTCATTGCGCAGTCCCGAAGCCGAACCCTGGCTCCGCCCAGACGGGAGCAGGATTGGTGGCGATGGCGCACCCGGAGTGGTCTGTGGGGTCAGGCCGGCAACTTGAGACCCCCCCCCCCCCCCCCCCCGAATGATATGATGGATGGATGATTGTACGATTAATGATGACTGGATGATGACAGTGGATGGTGGCGATAGTGCTATGGATGATGACAGTGGATGATGACAGTGGATGATGACAGTGGATGATGACAGTGGATGATGATAACCTCCCCCCCCCCCCCCCCACCTGAATGATATGATGGATGGATGGATTGTACGATAAGATTCTGACTGGATGATGGTGACAGTGGATGGTGATAGTGCTGATTGGACGATGATGATGAATCCTCTCTCTCCCCCCCCCCCCCCCCCCTGAATGATATGATGGATGGATGATTGTACGATAATGACTGGATGGTGGATGATGACTGATGAGGAGAGATGATGACGATGATGATGATGGTTGGATGACCAGTGGATGATGCTGACACTGATGACAGTATGATTGCGTGATGATTGGAGATTGGATGATGATGATACCTCCCCCCCCCCCCCCCCCCCCCCCCCCTCCTCCTCCTCCTCCTTCTTCCCCTTTCTGTGTATATGGCGTCTTCCTGTCTCTTTTCTTTTTCCCTCTATGCGAAAAAACAAGCCGCTTGCGTTCCCAAAACTCAAATATTTGATGTCACTGCCGGCTCGCTCTCCACGTTTAGGGCTCGAGCGAGGCTCACATGGCGCAGGCGAACACCTCCAGCTCGGCCACCTGGAATTTATTGTTGCCACCCGTCAGGAAGTACGGCGCCCCATCGGGCGAGCCATAAGTGTACCCAAGGTTGGTGTAGCTGTTCGAATTCGCGTTGCATCCATCGGCCATGCACAGGTCGAAATTGTGGCCCCAGGTGGGCCCATAGGCGGGGTTGCAATAAATACCATAAATGTCGGATTGCTTGTGGGGGATCTTGACGGGGCTCCGGGGGGTACCCCGGAGGGAAAAAACGAATGCCTGCTTGTCGTCGTAGTAGTTGTTGCTGGCCTGATTCCACGTGGCGGCGGCGTAACCCCCGAAGACATGGTCTGTTGTCGCCCGGACCACCGCCACCGTGTGGGGCCGCCCGTCGCAGAGCCTGTGGAAGGTGGCTGATTGAAACCCATCCCGGGTGCCCCGGTAGAGCAGGGCGAGCGACTTGGCCCCGGTGAACTCGACCAATTTGCCGCATTCGTCCGGGGTCATGATCACAGTCTCCAGTGCCGGTTGGGCAGGCGAGGCTATGACCCAAAGTGGGGAGTGAGCGACAAAGGACATAGAAAAAGGGCAGACGCAGGTTGAGGCCGTAGTATTTCACTTCTTCGAGGAAGTCGTTGCGCTCCTCGGGGTGGACCCACCACCGGGGAAGCCGGCCTGTCCGGAGAAAGTCCAGGCTGTGCGGGGAAAGGGGGAAACGTGTGTTGGCCCGGGACACAATGGGACAATTTCAGGAGAAGAACGACGAAGGAGGAGAGGAGAGGAGGGAGGGGAGGAGGACGGAAAAGCGGGGCGGTAGGAACGGAGTGTGAATATATGAACAGACATTTTCTCGAAGATGTTTGGGTTTCGGTCGATGAAAGGCACACCATCGGGGCCCTTCGCAAGGGAATGCCGGCCACTACAAGGATAAAAACGATAAGGCAACGCATGCGGGATTTCCCCTCCGGACCTAAACATTGCTGCCAGCATACTATCTTCTTGGGAGAGGAGAACGTTTCTGTAGGTGGTGAACATGCGTCCGCCCACATTCACGGTGATGATCTTGTCCTGGATTGCGAATTGTTTTTCGCATTCCCGTTGGAGTTCCTGGAGGCGGGCTACCTGGACATGACAGTCCTCATCCAGTTTCTGGATAATGTCATCGATTTCCTTCTTCTTCGCGAGGATACGCTCCTGGGCACCACTCACTGTGGCAAGCATTGCTTCCGTCGTCGCGTGGAAATCTGCAAGAGGATCACGAGCGGAAACAGCGTCTGCTGCTGTCGCGGTGGCCGGCTGGGCCATCGTGCTTCTGGTGGAGACAATTTGAGCGGGTGAAGTCTGCTATGTGCGCCAGCCTCTCCCCATCTCGCCGGCTTTGAAGCTATCGCATATTGTACTATTGATTGCGTCGTTCAGGAGCCCTCTTTTTCGTTTCAATTCATGCGGCCCATCCTCTCCTATCGCGTTCAGGATATGACGTCCTTCTTCTTTAATCACAGAAACCAGCTCGGATACAGCAACCCAATCGAATCATCGTTGAAATTTCGCAGGGGGAGGTATTCTCCCATTATGCTCACCGCAGACCGTCGGGCCATCCGGAGGTACCGCTCATTGCTCACTACTTCCTGTCTGCCTTCCCCCTGGAGAGTCCGAGAGCCCGGTGTACCACCCGGCTGCGGCTGCTCGTGCAGCGGTTGAGCGCGCCTATGAGAGGGTGACCCCCGAGCGCAACGATCCGTTCCGTACCATTGGCGAGGTGGCACGGGACATCAAGAGCGGTGTCACCCCGCCTCCCTGGCACAACACCGCCACCTTCGGGGGGGAGGTCGACCTGCCCCCCGGTTTGTGCCTGGGGATGCCCGCCTGCACGGGGGGTGTGCCCGATTGGGCGCTTTTGCGTGTGAATGGGAGGAAGCGATCAGGTGTGCATCAATGTTCCTCCCGTGCCACCCGACGGAAATGAGAAAATGAATATCCGTCAGGAAGGGCGTCGACCCTGTTGGAGCACGGCAGGGCTGAGTGCGACTGTTTCCTTTTGAGCGCTGTGGCGACCCTCATCACTATCATCATGTCCTCTGCCCATGCACGAGCCCATCACTGTGGAGATTAGTCTTGAATGCCCCCCCCCCCCCCCCCCCCCCCCCCCCAGGGTCAAGCGGCGATGGTTGCGAGGCAGCATCGTCGTCAGCGACAATAACGCCCACTATGGATTCCATCCACCACCGGGAGCGATCCGACTCCCAGTTGTAACCCGACGATAGCGACTGTTTCTGCTGTGACTTCAACCCCCACCACCGGGAGCGACCTGACCCCCCCCCCCCCCAGTGGTGGCTTCAACCCCGGGAATATCGTGAGTTGCACAACAAAAAGCTGTTTTTTTTCTTCCTCTGCCTTCCTCTGCCTTCCTCTGCTTTCCCTTTTCTTCCCCGCCCGCCCGCCCGCTCTCTCCACGACCATCCCCGACTGGATGACCGAGATGCTCACGCTGCACACGAACCCCCGGGCAACATCCACTATGACGACAGCCCTTCTCCGGGTGACGCCGACCCTTTGCTCGCGGCTTCGCCACCCACGACTTCCTCACTCCCTTCGTCCACCGACCCGTTTCTCTTTCGACTCAACGGGGGTATCTTCTCAAATACACTGCTGCATACTCTCTCCCGCCACCTGGGCGGCGAGGGGTTCGCCCAAATCGGCCGTACCGGCGGCTATTCACAACGGCCGCGGGGGAGCGGAGATCGGGAGGGAGATGCGGGCGACGGGAGGGGAAGGATGATCGAAGACGTCACATGGTGCATTCAAACACCTACAGCTCGACAACTTGGAAATTTCTGTTGCCCGTGCAGCTCCGACCCAGGTGAGGGTCACATGGTGCACACAAACACCTCCCACCTGGAAATACCGACTGCCCCACGTCAGGAAGAACGACGCCCCGTCGGGCGAAGTGTCGGTACTGGGAGCTGGTCGAGTTTGCGTTGCCTCCCGCCCGCGCCCCGCGCCCCGCGCCCCGCGCCCCGCGCCCCGCGCCCCGCGCCCCGCGCCCCGCGCCCCGCGCCCCGCGCCCCGCGCCCCGCGCCCGCGCCCCGCGCCCCGCGCCCGCGCCCCGGGCTGGAAATAGGGGATTATATGGTACAGGCGAACACCTCCAACTCGGCCACCCGAAAAGCTCTAGTGCCACCCGTCAGGAAGTGCGGTGTCCCATCGGGCGAGGTGTAGGTACATCCAAGGTTGGTGTAACTGCTCGAATTCGCGTTGCACCCATTGGCCACATGCAAGTCGTGACCGCCGCCCCAGGTGGGACTATAGCCGGAATTGCAGTAGATCCCATCTGTGGTGGATTGCTTGTTGGGGATCTTGACGGGGCTCCGAGGGGTCCCCCGGAGGGAGAACAGGAAGGCCCGCTTGTCGTCGTAGTAGTTGCCGCTGCTGACCTGATTCCACGTGGCGGCGGCGTAGCCCCCGAAGACGTGGTTTGTCACCGTCCGGACCACCACCACCGTGTGGGGTCGCCCATCGCAGAGCCTGTGGAAGGTGGTCGCTTGGAAGCCGTCCCGGGTGCCCCGGTACAGCAGGGCGAGCGACTTTGCCCCGGTGAACTCGACCAATTTCTCACATTCGTCCGGAGTCATAATCGCAGTCTCCGGTGCCGGTTGTGCGACAGCCACAGGCGAGGCTGAAAACGCAGTAAGCGATGGTAACGCTGGAAGAAAAGAAGGCAGACTCAAAGTGAGGCCGAAGTAGGTCAGGTCTTCGAGGAAATCGTTGCGCTCCTCGGGGTGGGCCCACCACCGGGGAGGATGACCCGTCCGGAGATAGTCCAGACTGTGCGGCGGTAGGGAGAAAACGTGGCAGGGTGTAAGAGAGGGAGGTGGGAGCAGCAGAGGCAGACATTTTTTCGAAGATCTTCGGGTTTCGGTCGATGAAGGGCACACCATCGGGGCCCTTCGATAGGGGATGTCGGCCACTACCAAAATGAAAATTCATAAAAGGAGCACCCGCGATCACAGACCTAAACATGGCTGCGAGCATGCTATCCTCCTGTGTGAGGAGCACTTTTTTGTAGGTCGTGAACATGCGCCCGCCCACATTCATGGTGATGATGTTCTCCGGTAGGTCGAATCGCTTTTCGCATTCCCGTTGCAGCTCTTCGAAGCGGGCCACCTGGGCGTGAAAGTCTTCCTCCCGTTTCTTGAGGATGTCGTCGATTTCCTTCTTCTTTGCGAGGAGGCGCGCCTGGCTGCCACTGATCGTGGCCAGCATTGCTTCCATCGACTCATGGAAATCGGCGAGAGGATCCAGAGTGGGAACGGCGGCGGCGGCGGCTGCCGCGGTCGCGGGCTGGGCCAGTTTGATAGCCTGAGGGAAGTGAGACAGACAATCATGTCAATGGGAGATGATGGCCTGCTGTGTCGATATTCCAGTCCGGTGGGATGACCGACTCGCTGTCCCCTGGACATCATGTGAGCCCCTTCCTTTGACCACGAGGCCAATAAGAGAGATAGCGAAGTTTTCCCCCTCCGGGGTCACGTCAGGGATCTGGAACTGGGCCGCCAAGCACTTGCGGCCTCATTCCCGAAGCCGTCTCATGTCAGACAGGGCTGATCATCACAGAGTTCGAATTCATCGGCGGGATTTATTCTTCTCCAAGAGGAAGCAGGCGAGAGAGGGGCAAACAAAGGCAAAGGGGGGCTGGGAGAGGAGCCAGACATCAGAAAAACCGAACCATAATTCGCATCACAGGGCCCAGACAAGCACCCCCCAACCCAGCAGCCTGGAACTGCAGCGATTCAAAAATGGTCAGCGAAGGGGACGGAGGAACGCGGGTGGATCACATGGTGCAGGCGAACACCTCCAGCTCAGCCACCTGGAAATACTGGCTGCCCCCCGTCAAGAAGTACGGCGTCCCATCGGGCGAGGCGTAGCTCCGCCCCAGGTTGGTGCTGCTGCTCGAATTTGTATTGCATCCATTGGCCACGTGGAGGTCATACCCGCCGCCCCAGGTGGGTCCATAACCGGGGGTGCAGCAGATCCCGCTCTTGGTGGCCAGCTTGTTGGGGATCTTGATGGGGCTCATGGCAATCCCCCGGAGGGAGAACAGGAAGGCCTGCCTGTCGTCACAGAAGTCGTCGCTGGTCTGGTTCCAGCTGGCGGCCGCATAACCCCCGAGGACGTGGCCACCGGTGGTTTGGATGACCGTCACCGTGCGCGGGCATCCGTCGCAGAGCCTGTGGAAGGTGGCCGCCTGGAAGCCGTCCCGGGTGCCCCGGTACAGCAGGATAATCGACTTGGCCCCGGTGAACTCGACCAATTTCTCACATTCTTCCGGGGTCATAATCACCGTCGCCACAGTCGGTTGGACTATGGGCACAGGTGGCCAGTCAGCGATGACAGGTGAAAAAGAGCCAGACTCAAAGTGAGGCCGAAGTAGGTCAAGTCCTCAAGAAAGTCGTTGCGCTCCTCGGGGTGGGCCCACCATCGGGGAGGATGACCCGTCCGGAGATAGTCCAGACTGTGCGGCGGCGGGGGGGAAGCGCACCACAGGGCATAAGAGAGGGAACACGCGAACAGAGGCAGACATTTTCTCGAAGATTTTCGGGTTTCGGTCGATGAAGGGCACACCATCGGGGCCCTTCGATAGGGGATGTCGGCCACTTCCAAAAAGAAAATTCATAAAAGGAGCACCCGTGATCACAGACCTAAACATGGCTGCGAGCATGCTATCCTCCTGGGTGAGGAGCACTTTTTTGTAGGTCGTGAACATCCGCCCGCCCACATTCATGGTGATGATGTTCTCCGGTAGGTCGAATCGCTTTTCGCATTCCCGTTGAAGTTTCTCGAAGCGGGTCACCTGGGCGTGGAAGGCCTCCTCCCGTTTCTGGAGCACGTCGCTGATTTCCTTCTTCTTTGCGAGGAGGCGCTCCTGACTGCCACTAATCGTGGCCAGCATTGTTTCCATTGACTCATGAAAATCGGCGAGAGGATCGGCAACTTCGGCGGCTGTGGCAGCGGCAGCGGCAGCGGTTGCCAGCTGGGACATCGCGGTGAAGCGGGGTGATAAACTCCGCCGGAGGCCGATTCGCAGGCATAGTTCTAAGGACGTCGCAACGCCTTCGGTCACCGCATGGTGTGGGGAAGACAGATAAAACAGACGAGTCCAAACCGAGGCAGCAAAGATGTCACTTACGACCCGGAACCGCCAGGCGGGGAAGGGCCCCAGGGCCAGCCCGGCCCGGCCAGGTCGCCCGGGGGCAAGAAAACGCCGCTCAGGTCGAGGGTGTGCAAGCCCGCTGGGGCCCGCCGCCGGGGACATCGCTCGAGGTGGGCCAGGCAGCTCTCCGCTCTTCCCCAAAGCGGCAACAAGAAGGTGAAGGTGAGGACCCCCCCCGGCAGTGGCTGGATTTTGGTCGTGTGGCTCGCTCAGTCCCACCATCGGCCACACGCACATCATCCCGCGGGTGTGCCCATAACCGTGAGAGAAGGTCCTTTGTTTGACGCCTCCCCGGACCTCGTGAGGAGGAGCGGGATTTCTGTATGTGGTCGCGGACAGCTGCGGGGCTGATCATCGCAGCCTGCGAATGGTCCGACGGAATCGGTTCGGCTGCCTTTATTTCGTCGGGAGGGAAGCGCAGACGACATAGAAGGGCTGGGAGAATGAACGAAATATTCGCAGAGGTGGTCATGAGGCGAAGACGAACACCTCCAGTTCGGCCACCTGGAAGGTGCCATTGCCTCCCGTCAGGAAGGACGGCGTCCCATCGGGCGAGGTGAAATTGGTCCCGAGGTTGGTCGTGTTGTTTGCGCGCGTGTTGCAAACATCCAACACCTGCAAATCGCCCCATCCGGGCCCGGAGCCGGGGTGGCAATAGATTCCTCGAGGGGTTGATCTATATGAGGTTCCATAGTAGTCGCGCTCGTCGGGAATGTAAGGGATCTTGACGGGGCTCCGAGAGGTTCCCCGGAGGGAGAACAGGAAGGCCTGCCTGTCGTCGTAGTAGTTGCTGCTGACCTGGTTCCACGTGGCGGCGGCGTAACCTCCGAAGACGCGGTCTGTTGTCGTCCGAATGACCGTCACCGTGCGGGGACGCCCGTCGCAGAGCCTGTGGAAGGTGGTCGCTTGGAAGCCGTCCCGGCTGCCCCGGTACAGCAGGGCGAGCGACTTGGCCCCGGTGAACTCGAGCAATTTGCTGCCTTCGTCCGGGGTCAGAATCACAGTGCCTGCTATGGGATGGGCTGAAGAGCACGCAAGTTCAGGTTCAGGGACGAAGAGAGAAAAGCAGACGCAGTAAGATGCCAAAGTAGGCCAAGTCCTCAAGGAAGTCGTTGCGCTGCTCGGGGTGTGCCCACCACCGGGGAGGATGACCCGTCCGGAGATAATCCAAACTGGAGGGGAAGTGATGAGTGGAAGTTTGCTTATGGGAGTGACATTTTCTCGAAGATGTCCGGGTTTCTGTCGATAAACGGCATCCCCTCGGCATTTTTGGTGATTGGATGCCGCCCACTACAGACAGTGAAGATTAAGAGTGGAAGGAGTCAGACCTAAACATGGCCGCAAGCATACTGTCCTCTTGGGTGAGAAGAGTCTGTTTGAGGGTGGTAAACACGCGACCGCCCACGTTGATGGTGATGACATCCTCCGGAATTCTGAAGCGACGCTCGAGCTCTTTTTGGATTTCCTCAAAACGAGCTGCCTTGGCCATGAAGGCCTCATCCCGATGCTGGAGAAATCGATTTCTTTCTTCTTCGAGAGAAGTCGTTCCTGGCTGCCACTCATCGCAGTCAGCATTGATTCGAGCACTCCGAGAAAATCCCCGGAAGGATCCCGAGCCTGGGTTTCCGCTGCGACGACAGAGATCGCTGTTGCAGGTTGGGGTGGAGCAGAATCTGTGGCGGCGGAAATGGGAATTCTGGATGTTTGGACAGAGAGAGAATGGAAGAAGGCAAAAATAAGCACGAAAAAGTGGGGAGAAACTTTCCGGATTGCGCGTGAGCTGAGACCGATCTCCCCTGAGGGGGGGTCAGAGCCCACCCTCCCCGAAAAGGGGAGGGAGGGTGTGGGCTGAGAGGGCGCTGTACCCGCCAAAGGGCGGGCCAGCGTCGGGTGGTCAGGGGCCTAGGCCCTGGGCCGCCAATGGGAGCCTGCACCTGCCCAGTAATCTCGGTTTCTGGGTTGGGTTTGATTAAAAAAAAAAAAAGAATCTGTGGCAATACGGAAAAAATTCAGAAGAACAAGAGCGAAAGTCCCCACCTTTCCCCTTTCCCTGTTTGCGTTGAGCCATTCTGTCCTGATGGAGGAGTGTATCACCCTTGGGTTGAAGCTCCGTGGTCAACGCTGGAGGTCACTGCAGACGAGCAGGTTTCACAATGATAGGTGGGCACTCATTTCCTCGAATGGGCCAACCCCCACAACACAAGGAAGTTCCATGTGGCAACAGAGAGCCGAGATAAGCCGAACGACTTAAAAAAATCGCAGGCAGAGGGGGGTGGGAAGGAGGGAGGGAGAGGTGGTACGGATGGATGGAGGGTCCCCTCACTCCTCCTGTCCATGCTCAGGGGCCATCTCCTCGGCCTGTGCGGCGGCTGTGGCCGCGGCATCCTCCTTGGCCACCTCCCCATCACTCGCCTCCTCGGCCTCGTCATCGGCAAACGGGTTCCGCTCCTCGGTCTCCTCCTCCTCGGCCCCCTCCGCCTCCTCCTCCCCCTCGGCAGCCACGATATCGTCTGCCTCACCCCCGGCACCCTCCTCCTCGTCGGGCACATCCTCGCCCACGTCGTCATCGCCCTCCTCCTCCTCCCCCACCTCGGCCTCGCCCTCCCGGGAGGGATCCGCCCCCGCTGCCGCCCCTGCTGCTGCCTCCTCCTCCCCACCCACCGCCACCACCACCGCGGGTTTTGGCGTCGGCCGGGCATCGGCCTCATCCAGGGCCGCCAGGGCCCCCTCGATGCCCTCGCCCGCCGTGGGTATCTCACCCTGGGGTACTGTCGGCTGTCCCTCCTCGGCCTTCGGCACCCCGGCGGGGCCCTGCGAGGAGAGGTGCAGCTCGGACTGGGGGTATGCCGACAGCTGGAGGCATTCCATGAACCGCAGGGCATCCTCTCGGGCCACCTCCACCAGGGACGTGTCAAACCCGGCATGCTGCAGGCGGGCGCGGGTCTGCTCCTGGGCCACGTGGAACGCCTGGCCAAAGACACTGCAGGAGATGGAGAGAGAGAGAGGGGGGGGGGGGGGGGGGAAAGATCAAATCATCGGTGTGTGAGGTCGCCCCCGAAATCGGGCATCAGCGCCATTCAGTGTCATTCCATCGTCGATCGCCTTCATTTTGCAGCGCGTCCTTGTGTCGCCAACTCCACCGCCCGGCAATGTTGACAGAACCGGGGGTCGGACAGACTTTCTGTGGGTCTCGCCCTGCTCGAGGCTGGTCGTGCCCAGGATGTACACCGTCTCGCGCCCAGGCTCCCGCGGCACGATCAGCACAAAGGGCTTGTCGCGAAGTTTGCTGTTCTGTGGGGTGACGATCGATTGGGGATGTGGCGGAGGAAGCGTGAGTGAGGTCGGGGTGGAAGATGAGGGCGAAACACCATGCGCCGCGCAGTTTGCTGTTCTGTGGGGGCGATTGGGGTGGATGGCCCGTGGGGGGGAGGGAGGGGAGGGGGGGGGGGGGGATGGCCGGGCGATCTTGACGGTAGATGCTCATGTGGAATCCACAGCGCAGACACAACAGCCACATCCACCCGGGGTGGTGATAGCCGCATCATCACAGACTCGGTAGTTGCTCATGAGGAAGACCGCCAGCGAGGGTATCGAGAGCCCACATCATCCCCCACATCCATACCATACCACCCATACCGGTGTTATATCCGCATCTTCACAGACTCGGTAGTTGCTCATGAGGAAGACCGCCAGCCTGGCGAGGGTGTGCGGCTGCAGCAGGCGCAGCTCGGCCGGGGCCACCCGCTCCAGGGTGGCGAACCGAAAGGGGCCCGTCACCTTGATTTCCTGGTCAAAGGGGTGAGGTGCGTGTGGTGGTGGTGGTGGTGGTGGTGGTGGTGGTGGTGGTGGGGGGGGGGGGGGGGGGGGGGGGCGTGCAGAGTGCGAAGAAGAACGGATGAGCCGAGTCTGAGTCAACCTGCTTGTGCTTCTAAAAACATCAAAAACATCAAAAACATCAAAAACATCAAAAACATCGTCAAATCCAGCGGTTGAAATTACCAGAAGCATCAAAAAGCAGGCGGGCAAGAGAAGGGGAAGAGGGGGAAGGTAGACAAGAGGGAGACACATGGGGACCTTGCGCTGGATGAGGAACCCGCCCACGGAGATGATGGCCTTCTGGAGGTGGATGGCCAGCTTGAGGCCCTCGTTCAGCACGGCAGGCCCGTCGTGGTCGCTGGAAGGGAAGAGGGAGGGAGGGAGGGAGGGAGGGAGGGAGGGGGGTTAGGATGACAATGCATGGGAGTCTCCTTCACCCTTCTCGAATCTCTTCACACTCCCTCTCTTGATGATGATGAGTGGACGATGATGATTGGGTGATGACGCTTGTTGTGCGCGCGTGCGTGTGCGTATAGGGGGAGGGGAGGGGGGGAACGGAGGGGAGGGGGGAGAGAGATAGGGAGTGTGAGGAGGGGGGAGAGGAGAGTTCTCGTCATCATCCAGACAGACTTTCCCAGGGCATCGAAGGCTCTCCAAAACCGCTCCTGCCACGCCTCCTCGGTCTTCGCCCCACCCGCGGCCTCCGCCCCGGCCCCAGCAGCGGCTATCCCCCCCTGGGCACCAGCCGCCAGGGGAACATCCGCCGAGGGGGCGGAGCCACCGCTGGTGAGAGCCGCAACGGGGTCCAACGGGCACTCCAGCAGCGCCGTGGCGCTGAAAACGGCATCGGCAGCCGAGATGCAGTGATGAAAACCTGGGTGGGTGGGAGAAGGGTGCGGGGAGGGGAGGGGGGCATGAGATGTGCGCGACGGGAGGAGTGCGGGGTGCCATCTGACCCGCCAGCTTCGGCTGGAGAACGGTGCGCTGAAATGACTCAAAGGAGGCCTCGGGTAGGCCGTATTTGTGGGGCCCACTCCTTTCCACGACTTTCCACGCTTTTCCATTCCGACTTCGGCCTGTTGTGTACCACCACCACCCGCTACATACCCCCCCCCCCCCCCCGCAGGCAGACCGATGGTGCGCTGAAATGACTCAAAGGAAGCCTCGGGAAGGCCGTACTTGGGAGCCCACTTTCCACGACTTCCCACTCCTCCCTCCCTGCCACCCGCCCGCAGACCGATGGTGCGCTGGCAGGGAGGCCGTACTTGGGGGCCCACTGTTTGTCCCACCACCAACCCTTCCCACCCCCGCAGGCGGACCGATGGTGCGCTGGAAGGACTCAAAGGAGGCCTCGGGTAGGCCGTACTTGGGGGCCCACTGTTTGAGCAGCTCGGGCAGCCGGCGCCGCTGGGTGGGATCCATGGCCCGGTAGTCCTGGTGGCACTGCTGCAGCGGGATGCCCCTGTGTGTGCGTGTGTGTGGAGGGGTGGGAGGGGGGAGGGCAGTTGTAATGTGTGGGCGGCATCCACCTGACCCCCACACACACACACACACACACACACACACACACACACACACACACACACACACACACACACACACACACACACACACACACACACACACACACACACACACACACACACACACTCGGACGGACAGACGGACAGACGGACGGACAGACGGACAGACGGACAGACGGACGGACGGGCAGCACAGACAGCAGACGCTTGGCCAAACCAGCCACCAAACGACACTCCTGCAGCAACAACACTCCATCACACAGAGAGAGACAGACAAGCACCCGCCCAAAAGAAGACACATTGCAGACGGACATCTTGGCGAGCAACACTCCATCACACAGACAGACAGACAACCAGACAACCACCTGTACTAACAAGCCGTACTGCAGACGGACATCTTGGCGAGCAGTTCCATCAGCCTGCGCTGTCCCGAGTCCTTCCAGACGGCCAGACGGGACGCGACGTAACTTGAGTGCAGCATACTGTCGAGCAGGGACCAGTGCCGGTAGCATACGAAACGGAATGTGCACTCGACGAGAGGGAGGAAAGGGGGGGACGGGAGGGCGAAAGACAGGGAGCGGAGGAAGGGGGCGTGAAGTCAAGGAATGGGGGGGAAGGAGGAGGTATGTGGCGGGATGGATGCGAGTGGTAAGTGTCGGCGTGTCATGTGCATGTGTCATGTGTGTGTCATGTGTGTCAATGTGTGTCATGTGTGTCATGTGTGTCATGTGTGTCATGTGTGTGTGTGTCACGAACGAAGGTCAATCATGTGAATGAAGGAGGGAAGGGAGGAGGAAGGGGGGGAGGGGAGGGGGAGGGGAGGTTGCTGTCGATATTCGTCAATGCCCTCGATCCGGTCCGTGGGTCGTATGGGCACCCGCACCCCGTCCCGCTGCTCGTACTGCGGCCGCTCGGTCGCGTTCTGGCTCAGCACTTGCACCTTCAGGTCTGCAACAAGAGGGGCAGGGACAGGGACAAAGGGTTAATAGTGTTGGGTGGCCGGGCCGTGGGCTGTGTTGGTACGTGCCGAGTGTGTTCTGGCTCAAGCATGTGCAAGTCCAGGTCTGCCAGGCAGGGGCAGGGGCAGGGACAAAAGGGTGAATAGTGTTGGTGATGGGTTAGGGTGCTGTGCTAGTGTGCGCCGAATGTGTTCTGGTTGAACACTGGCACCTTCAGGTCTGCCGCAGCAGAGGCAGGGGCAGGCAGGATGGAACGGGAAAGGGTCAGGAGTGTTGAGCGGAGAGAGGGAGCGAAGATGGGGTGGAGAGATGGGGTGGAGAGATGGGGTGGAGAGATGGAGCGGAGAGGGAGGGAGTGGAGGAGGAGCGGAGAGGGAGCGGAGAGGGAGCGGAGAGAGGGAGTGGAGGAGGAGCGGAGAGGAGTGGAGGAGGAGCGGAGGGAGCGAGGAGGAGGAGAGGAGCGGAGGAGGGAGCGGAGAGGGAGCGGAGAGGGAGCGGAGGAGGAGCGGAGAGGAGCGGAGAGGAGCGGAGAGGAGCGGAGAGGGAGCGGAGAGGAGCGAGAGGGAGCGGAGAGGAGCGGAGAGGGAGCGGAGAGGGAGCGGAGAGGGAGCGAGAGGGAGGGAGTGGAGGAGGAGGAGGAGCGGAGAGGGAGCGGAGAGGGAGGAGTGGAGGAGGAGCGGAGGGAGTGGAGGAGCGAGAGGAGCGGAGGAGGAGCGGAGAGGGAGCGGAGAGGGAGCGGAGAGGGAGCGGAGAGGAGCGGAGAGGGAGCGGAGAGGGAGCGGAGAGGGAGCGGAGAGGGAGCGGAGAGGGAGCGGAGAGGGAGGGAGTGGAGGAGGAGCGGAGAGGGAGCGGAGAGGGAGCGGAGAGGGAGCGGAGAGGGAGCGGGGGAGGGGGGAGGGGGAGGGAGGGAGGAGAGGAGGAGGGAGGAGGAGGAGGCACAGAGGCGGACCCTCGGCCACCCTTCGGTATGCGTCCATGGTGATTCGCTCGTGGAGCAGCTGGTCCGTGACCCCCAGAATACCGTACCTGCATCCCCCCCAGGTGATACAAACACATGTTCGTGGAGGAGCTGGTAGATGACACCAATCCCGTACCTGCATCCCCCCCAGGCGATACAAACACATGTCATGATGAGTCGCTTGTGGAGCAGCTGGTAGGTGACTCCCAGAATACCGTCATCATCATCCAGGTGATACATCCCCAGTGTCATGGCGGTGCAAAGCGGAGCGTGTGGCGGTGGTGTCGATGATGCTAAACACCAGAGGTCTCCCATGGTGGTACGGACCCAGGTTATGACGACGATGATAAAAAAAAAAAAAAACTGAATCACCCAAAACCCACCAAAAAAACAGTCGTCCCTTGGCAATGGGGAACATCAGGTGGTGCCTGCGCTCGTGCAAAAACCCAAATATAGACAAAAACCAAGTCAAGCCATCCGTGCTGGCAACGAGCGGCCAGGAGCGCGGCGGCGGCGAAAAAGTCGAGTCATGTCAACAAACAAAAAAACTAGATCGTGATGGGAGGCCGACAACCCGAACTGACCAGAGAATCTCGTTGCTGCTCTTGCCCAAGTTCCGGGCCAGGTTGAACAGCTGCCCCGCCACGGAGGACCCGTAGTAGGTGCCTCCATAGTAGGCCCGCTGGGAGATGAAGTGTGCGTGCGTGTGCGTAGAGACAGGTGAAATTGTGGTGTCGTGCGTGCCCTCCCAGAGTACCCCCGCTGGGATGCGGGATAGGAATGGTGTGTGTACACGAGCACGTCCGCTGGATGGTGGGGGAGAAGGGCGCGTGTGCGTGCAACCTCAGTGTGCGCGCCGATGCATATGTGGCTGTCGGGTTGTGCGGGAGTGTGTGGCGGCGTGGGGCGGCGTGACGCGAGGTGTGTCTGCGGGGTACCAGGCGGGCGGGCAGACCTCCAGATCAGAGGTTCGGATGTTGCGCTCCTGCTGAATCGCCCTGGGGTGGGAGCGACGTCGTGCGGGCGGGTGGGGTGGGCGGGTGGGGCAGTCAGATGGAGGTGAATCGAGATGATGAAGGGGAAGTGGAAACGCGAATGTGGTGCCTCCGCAACGACACAGTCACCCCAACCAAACCAGCGATGAGGTGCGGGTCGGGCGGTCGGTCGGACGGACTCCTTCTCGGCCTCTTGTAGTCTGGTCCGCTTTCGTCGTGTGCGAGCGTCGCGCGCCAGTCCGTGTTTGCGGCCGGCGGCACCCGGGGCGGCACTGTCGACCTCACCCCACCCCCCGCCGTCATCCTCCTCCTCCGCCTCGGCGTCCTCCTCCGCCTCGTCGCCATCACCCGCCTCCTCGGCAGCCGCCTCCTTTTTCTTCTCCTCGGCCACAATGCGATCGACCTCCTCGTTCATCTTGGCCACATCGGCCGTGAACCGGTGGAACAACTCCTCCCCGGAGCCGTCGTCCACCAGCACGACCTGAGGAGGTCGACATTACCACGGGGGAATAGCGGCATGGTAACGGCATAGACAAAAAAAAACGGTCGAAGACCTGTGATGGTGACTCGATGTTGGCGATGTCGTAAGGCCGGTGCGAGTCCACAACCAGAAACCGGACATCGGGGTGGGGTTGGAAAAATTTGGCGATGTTCACGATGGCTCCGAGGTTCAGGAGCACGACAAGTTGCTGTGGAAAACGTGCAATCGGCTCGTGGAGCGAAAAGGACAGACCCCTGAGAAAGAATGAAACCCAGCGGAGAGATCATCGAAAGTGGACACCGCCACCAGATGGTATTGTATGCCCTCCATCTGGAGCAAGGTCTGCGCCGAACAAAAAGATGACACCGCCGGTGATGTGAACACAGACCGTCAAAACCCGACATGCACATAGCGCATCAACATCTGGAGAGGCGAATATTAAAAGAGAGGATGTCCGTGCCGCGGGTATTAATTGCTTACTGAAATAATCAGGAAATTCTAAGAAGGAAAGGAGCATCTGCGCGGGGCACCCACGCACTGCTCAAAAATCAAACAGGCTAGGACAGCAGCGGGAACCCGGTGGTTATTGAATTTGCCGGGGACAGCCTGACAGCGACTGGACTTGTGGTGGCGATCTTGCATTCCGCAAGGAAATGTGCGGAAGTGGATGGGGAGGAGGTGAAAAAACATGGCGGCTCGGTCGCAATTCCCGAAAAGAAATGTCAAGCCATTCGGCTGCCGTGGTTGTTGCCTCCAGATAACGTGCAATATGTAGTTTGTATTGAAAAAAAAATATCGTAGGGGCAGGCCGAATCATCGCTTTCTCGGCCGGACGCCTTGTCTGCATCAGGTCGGGGTACATTCGACGCTCCCCTTCACCGCTCCCTCTGCACCCGTTCAAAGGCTCCAAATGCTGTTTTCGAGAAATTTGTGGAGTTGGCAGGAGCACACTGAGTGGTGCAGCTTTCGCTCCCGGTGGAAGCGGGCACACGATCCAGGTGATAAGTGGCCAAATCCGAAGGCCGCGCTGAAATTCGATTGTATCCTAGGTGAGGTGACCTTTTTCATATGACGTATGTGCCGTGTGACGCACAACAACTCGACATGGAAAAATAAATTAAACTGGATTCATTATCGCTAAATTTCGGTTTATAAACGATCCACCATCATTTTTGGGCATAGCAATGCGTGCAAGAACCTCGAAAACGGGTCCATTCCTCTGAACGCTGACCTAGATCAATTTCCGGCATCGGATTTGTATCCCCTGGGGTTGGGAGCCCGATGCTCTGCTGAATCATTCTTCTTCTGCAGGTCCGCGGCTCCGATTAAAACCGATTTATGCCTCTTTTCGCTGTTCTCTCAGTCTTTCAATGACCGATGAAGATGATTTGATGCCCGACGCAGCTGCCCAATATGGTGGGTTTGCCGATGCCTCCCGCCTGCCCCCTTCGGGGTTCGACTCCCAAGGCGCCCCGGGGCCTATTCCCCAGTGGACTCAGGTTGGCGAGATTCCGAATTTGGAGTTTTCCTTCATTTCTTTCCCCATCGGGCCCGTTTCCAGAATTCTCGTGCATCCCCTGTTCCAGAAACTGCCCGTGATCCAATCCTGTCTCTTGTTAATGTCTCTTCGCTCAACTTTTTGCTCTTTTCCTCATCCGTCATCGTCCCTTCAGAGCATGCGGCGATCACCCTTGAAAATTCTATCACCCCTCCGTTATCATCAACCGTCACCGTCCTCTTTCCAACCGATTTCTCCTCCGATGGTTCAACCCCCCTTTCGTACCACCACCCCGACACCTACCGCGGCCGCCCCCGCTTATCCTGCCGATCTGAAACGGCCTCACTCGGACCCCCACACGCACTTCCACCCCGGGTCAAAGCCACCCACCCCGGCAACACCCAAGCAGCCGACTACACCTCTGGACGGAAAGACCGGCATCACCCTGGTGGAGGAGGAGCCGTCATCGCCCTCTCAACTGAAGGACTTCGGCGACTGTGCCCGAATCCGCCCGCGTTTCACCTGCGCCCGCTGCCGCCCGCTGCCCGGCCCCCTGCGGGCCCGACTGCCGCACTCCTCCACGCGGCCCCCCGTCATCTCCCAGCACATGCCGGCCCCCTTGCCACCCACTCCCGGCAGCGCCGCTGGTACCCCATTGACCACCACCACCCCACAGCAGCTGCAGGCGCAACAGCACACGCCTCTCGGGGCTCCCACCCCTGTCTGTGTCACGACCACCCCGACGCCCCCGCGGAAGACCCCCACCGCCGTCACGGTGGCGGCCCCAAGTTCCGGCCTGCCATCGGCACCTGCCACGACCACCCAGGTGTCACCCCCCGTCCCACCACCACCACCGCCCACCATTGAGAAACCCGCTGCTCCCGTCGCTCCAACCCAACCCCCAGGCCAGTCGACCCCGTCGGCCCCGCCCGCGCCCCTGCTCAAGATGGAGAACATCCTGAAGATCATGCGAACCCAGGGGTACCAGTCGCCCAGCATCTCATCGGCCGTCGACTGGGTCCGCTCGGAGATCGCCAAGCTGCGGAGCGATGACATCGACATGGACGATGAGGACTCGAGCCCACCGTCCCCGCCCCGACCCGCCGCCATCACCGCCACCGCCCCGGCCGCCTCGAAGCTCCCTGAGAGCAGCCCGCTGGCACCCATTGTGGCCCCCCGCAAACGTACCCGCCGACGCGCCGCAAGTGACGAGGAGGACTCCGACGCGGGCCCCGCCGCCCCGCCGCCCCGCGCCCCCAGCGCCCCGCCGCTCCACAGCCCGGCCATCCCACCGCCTGCCCTGCGACTGCCGGTTCCGCCAACTGCCCCCAATCCGGCGGCTCCCGCCCCTGCGGCCACGGTCGCCAAGACCCCTGCCCGCCGCTCGCCCGTCGATGAGTGGACCAGTGACAGCGAGAACGAGCCCGTCGGGACCCTCCGCGCGCACCCCCAGGCGGCTGCGGCCCCGGGGGGGAGCGGCGCCAAGGCCCCGCGGCGCAGTCGAACGGACAGCAGCGAGAGCAGCACCGAGAGCGAGCAGAAGAAGATCCGGGTCCGTAGGACGGGGTTGGTGATGATAATAATGATATGATGATGCTGATGATCTTGATGATGATCTTGATGATGATGGCGATGGCGATGGCGATGGCGATGGCGATGGCGATGGCGATGATGATGGCGATGGCGATGATGATGGCGATGATGATGGCGATGATGATGATTGGATGATGATGGCGGTGGCGGTGGCGGTGGCGGTGGCGGTGGCGGTGGCGGTGGCGGTGGCGGTGGCGGTGGCGGTGGCGGTGGCGGTGGCAGTGGCAGTGGCAGTGGCAGTGGATGATGATGGCCCCTGCCTGCTGTGAAGGGGTGGCATCGTCCCCACACGCCCAGCCTCGTTTTTTTGGGGGGTGCATTTTTTTCATGGCTCTCTCCCCCGCGCCTCTGCCCTGCCCTGCCTGTCTTTCTCTCCGTCTCCATCTGTCCGTGTCTGCCTGTGTACTGCGCCTATCTCTTTGCCGTGCCCCCCCCCCCCCCATCAGCGCATCACGCTGAAGCTGCCCCAGCAGCATTCCCTCCCGGCCACCTCCAGCGCCCTGGCCGGCCCCGCGCCCCTGATCGCCGCCGCCTCGGCCTCCGCGGCCACGGAGAAGTCGTCCCACAGACACCGCAAACGGTCCCGACCCGAGCTGCAGGCCTCGCCTGTCGTCCCAACGGCGGCCTCGCTGCTGGTCCGCTCACCCGCCCCGCCCCGATTTGCGCACCCACCGCCACTCCACAAAACTGCCCCGCGCCACTCCACCACTCCACAACTGCCCCGCCCACTCCGCAAAACTGCCCCGCGCCAATCCACAAAACTGCCCCGCGCCACTCCACCACAACTGCCCCCGCCTGGATTCTGCCGTTCCCCCGCCCCCCCGACTCACCCGCCCATTTTGAGACCCTTCCTGTCCGAGTGATCAGTCCCTTCGCTCCACGCATCCCTCACTCTCCTCTCTCCCCTTGTCACGACCCGCGCCCCCATCCGCCTGCAGGCCACCGATTCCACTGCGACTCCCGCCCCCGCCCCGGCCGCCGCCTCCTCCTCCCATCCCGCCGCCTCCTCCTCGCCCCGGCCCCGGCTGCCCCAACCCATACCACCGCCGCCGCCACCACCGCCGCCGCTCCGCCCGCCCTGACCAAATCTTCCACCTCCCGGCCGCTGTACGACACCACAAGCACCACCACAAGCACCACGAGGCCGCGAGCCCACCATCGACCACATCCTCCGGCCCACCGGCAGCGCCCAGTCGCGTCTCCACCACCCCGGCATCATCCACCACCGCCGCCGCCACCCCGGCACCGTCCACCACCGCCCACCCTGCCCCGCCCCGCCCCGCCCCCGCCCCCGCCCGCCCCCGCCCCGCCCCGCCACCCCGCCTCAAATGCGGGCAGGCACGCTCCTCGCCGCTATCCCCGGCCAGATTCCCAATCCTCCCGCCCCGACGGCCACCACCACCACCACCACCACCACCACCACCACCACCACCAGCACCACCACCACCAGCACCGCTGCCACCCCAGACCGGCCTCCCGGCCATCCCACTCCTGGCCCGGGCCCCGCCCTGCCCAGCGGCCGCACCTCCCGCCATCACCACCTCCTGCCCGCCGGGCCGGTGTCTCACCGACGGGGCCAACAGGAGCGTACGGCAAGAGTCCCGGTCCAGGTGCGCCCATCCGCCCCCCCACACACACACACACACACACTGCCACCTCGCGCCCATGATGATGATGATGAGTGGTGGTGAGGGGAATGATTGGGTGATAATGGATGACGGATGGATGGATGGATGGATGGATGATTGGGTGGTGATGAGGATGATGATGACTGGAGGATGGTCGTCCCGCGGGGTGCAGTGGCCTTGGCATTCGGTCCCCAATCTGCTCCTGGAATTCACCCCGGGTTCGGACACCACGACCAACCATCTCACCCTCCCCGCTGTTCCATCTCACGCACCCACCCCCAGGTCCCGCTCCCGCTCCCGCGGCCGCCGCTCACCCCCGCCTCCGCCTCCTCGCGTCGCTTCTCCCGCCCACCCGCCGCCCTCTCGTTCCCGTTCCCGTTCCCGTTCCCGCTCACCCCACTCCCGCTCTCGTCCCCGTTCCCGCTCCCGTTCCCGCTCGCGGTCCCGATCCCCCCCGCGCCACGGCGGTGGCTATCCCCCCACCAACCGGCGACCTGCCTCCCCCCCCCCCCCCCCCCGCCACTCGAACACGGGCGGCAGCGCCCGGAATCGCTCACCGCAGCTGCCGCCACCACCCCCGCCGCCCCCACACCACACCAACCGCGGCGCACCCCCTGCGACCACCCGCTCCCCCCGGCCTCGTCACTCACACTCTCCGCACCGCAGGCGAAGCGAATCTCCCGTCGCGCCACCGCCACCCCCGGCCCCATCCTCCTCCTCCTCCTCATCCCTTACGTCCGCCAGCCGCCACGCCACCACCACCGCCGGCTCCCCACCGACCAGCCGCCACGACCCGCGGCCCGCCACCACCGGCTCCCAGCATTCCCCAGCCCCCGCTGCCCCGGCGCCGCCTCCGCCACCACCCGCAGGCCCCGTCAGTGAGTACTCCGATACCCACTGGTCCATCAGCCGCTACCGGCCCACCACGCCCCCGCCCAACAGCAACAGCAACACCACCACCAGCAGCAGCGCCGTGGCCACCACCACTGCCCCGCCATCGCGTCCGCCAAATAGCGGCGGCGGCAGCGGCAGCAGCAGCGGGAGCATGGAGGACGGTCGGATCATTAAGCACATTGCCGAGCGCAAGGTGCAGCTGCAGTGGTCCCCCGAGGATCTGGAGGCGATTGCCCGGGCACTGCACTGTACCCCGGGCCAGATCGCCTCTGACCCCGTGCTGTCCCTTGGCCTCGTCCGTCCCTCACGCCTCTCCCCTTTCCCCTCTCTCCACGTCGACACTGACACTGACACTGACACACGCACACTCACACGCACACTCACACGCACACGCACACACACACTCACACTCACACGCGCACACACACACCCTGCCGTGCTGTCCCTTGGCCTCGTCCGTCCCTCATGCCTTTCCTCCCCTCTCTCCACCTCGACACTGGCAAGACCCCCCCCCCCCCCCCCCCCCACACACACACACACACACGCCCCCGTCCGATCTTGCTCTTCCAAACCGGTTCTTCATGGGATCTTCTTTGCTTTCTGTCCCTCCTCCTCGCACCCCCCACCCCCCCCACCCCCGTGCGTTCTACTGGGTCCGATCGACCGCCTCCTTTGCCTGCCCCCTCGCCCGCGCCCCCCTGCGCCCAACCAACACAGCGGCCGACCCTCACGCCCCCACAGACAACCGAGGTCCGCCCACCCCATGCTGCTCCAACCCGCCCCCATTCCCACCCACCCACCCCTGCACACGTTTTTTGCGATTCCAGGAGCCGCGGGCAGCTGCTAACTCGCTTGTCATCATCATCATCTTCCAGTCATCATCTTCCAGTCATCATCATCCAGTCATCATCATCCAGGCATCATCATCATCCAGGCATCATCATCATCCAGGCATCATCATCATCCAGGCATCATCATCATCCAGGCATCATCATCATCCAGTCATCATCATCATCCAGTCATCATCACCATCCAGTCATCATCATCATCATCATCCAATCATCATCCCCCCTCCCCCCGCCCGCGCTCACCTTCGTCTCTGTTCGGCTCTGGTCTTGTTGTCCTGGGGTGGTGAACCCAGCTGACTTCACACCTGCTGCTCTTTGCCGGGATCAGCTTCCTCGAGGGGACCTTTGGCCATGTCCGTACCACGCCCCGCCTGCTCCCACCCCCCATCCCCACCGTACACCCTGATCCGCCAGGATCCATTCATCACCATCCATTCATCATCACCACTCATTCACCCATTCATCATCACTCATTCACCGTCGTCATCATCGCCATCACCGTCATCATCACCATCACCGTCATCATCACCATCACCGTCATCATCACCGTCATCATCATCACCACCGTCATCATCATCATCACCCAATCATCACCATGGTCATCATCACCACCATCGCCATCGTCATCATCATCCAATCATCCAATCATCATCGTCATCATCCAATCATCCAATCATCATCGTCCGTGTGTCTCTCCTCCTGCGCTCTGTGTGCCGCCGTTCCTGCAGCACGGGACGCTGCCCGGGGTGGCGGCCTGGTTCCCGTACGCCCAGGGGACCATCGCTCCCCACGACCGGATGCGCACCGCCATCTGGTCTGCGGGCCGCGCGATGATGATGATCGGCATTGGGCGCGGTGATGATGATCGAATGATTGGATGCTTGGATGCTTGGATGATGATGGTGATGATTGATGATTTGGGTGATGATGATCGGATGATGATCGGATGATGGTGATGATGATCGAATGATGAATGATGATGATGACGATGACGACGACGAATCGCGCAGTACCGGCTCCTCACCCCTCTCTCCTCTTCCCCCGCCAGCCACCTCTGCGTGGCCATCCTCAGCATGTACCGCCTCCGCTGCAACACGGCCCAGCGGCGCGCCCTGGTGCCCCACCTGCGCCAGCTGCCCCAGACCGGGCCGGCCCTCGTCCAGGAGGCCGCCAGCGTGCTGGCCCACAAGTGCCAGAGCGACATGGGACAGTTCATCAAGCTCGCGATCGACGGTCGGTATATATCCCCCCGAGGGCATGTTGGCATGTTGGTGTCGGGTGTCGGGTGTGGGTGATGGATGTGCGGATGGGGCATCGATCGACGGTCGGTATATATCCCCCCGGGGGCATGTTGGCATGTTGGTGTCGGGTGGATCTGGGGGTGCGTGTGATGTGGGTGGATCTGGGGGGGGGGATGTTGGTGTCGGGTGTGGGTGATGGATGTGTGGATGGGGTCAGTTCATCAAGCTCGCGACGGTCGGTATACCCCCCCAGGGGATATGTCAGGGGGGATGTTGGTGGTGTCGGGTGTGAGTGATGTGTGGAGGGTGGCTGGCTTGGTCGTCGGACGCGTGGGTGATGACCTCCCGCTCCCCGGCGGGGGATGCATACGGATGGTCCTCATTTCGCCCCCCCTCCGTTCCCACCCTGCCCTGCCCATCCCCCCCCACACGCAGACATGGATGCATTCAGCATGCTGCAGTCCTCGTGGGACGCCTACCAGACCGCAGGCTGGTCGCTCGGCGGAGCCGCCCGGGTGGGGGAGAATCCGCTGGCCCAGCTGGCGGGCATGCATCCGTTCACCACCCACCATGCCGTACTCATCGACGCGATCCGGGCCGCCATGTGGCGCGTCTCGACCGCACGCACCCCTGACTCCTCCCCCATCCCACCCGCAATGCTGCCTGCCGCCACCCACCCCGCGCCGGCGGCGGCGGCGGTCTCCACCTCCGGGGGGATGCAGGCTACCACCCCGCCTGTGGGCTCTCCCTCTTCTTCCTCTTCCCCCTCCTCTTCTTTCGCCGTCCTCCCACAGGGCGCGCAAAGACCAGAATAGTTTTTCGATCGGGGGGTGTTGTTGGTGTAGTGTCTGTGTCCCCACGGTCCACTCCTCCTCTTTTTTTTTTTTTGTTGGTACATCCTCTTTTTGTTGGCGGTTCTTGTGTGTATTGTGTTCTTGTGTCGTTGTGCCTCTGTTGCCGTCCTTCTTGCGACCATTCCCACCACGCTTGAGTGTTTCCCCCAATCTGGTTCTTTGCGATTGTTCGCCCTCCGATTCGCGTCTCCATTGGCTTGAAGCTCCCTCTCGTATCGGCTGTTTGCCTTATATAATGATCGTCTTTCCGGAGATTGGATGCTGTCAGATCAGATCAAATAGGCTGAAGCACCGTGGTGGCTTTCACTCGCTCTGTTGGGAGCGCTGTTTCTTTGCTCCGGGTTCACAGCAAACTGAGGTCGGTACCAATTCATGGGTCATTTGTGGTTGCTGACTTCTTTTGGGGGGGTGGGGAATCTGACAGCGGAAAGGAAGACCCTCGGCAGCCGCCATCTTCATCTCCGACCACGAGCACCAAGCTGTTGGCCGATTGGAACCCGCAGGTCGTTACCTCATTCAAGACGGCAGTCGGAGGCGAATTTCACCTTGTTCTTACCTTTGTTCGTCAAACAGGAGAAAGAATATGAGCTGCAATGCTATCGCCTCCTCAATCTGATCGGCCAGACTCCGATTCCAATTTCTATTTTGGCCAATATCATTCCCTTTCCGTTTTCGAAGGGTAAAATGAAAGTCTGACCTTCTCCCATCTCTCGTTTGTTGACCCCCGAGTTTCTGTTGCCTGTCGTTTTCTGCCTTCGTTTGATGGCTTTCGGGCGATTTCTACTTTGCGGCACTGCCATCTTGCTATTTTTTCTCAACATGTCATGCCGCCTTGGATCGATGCATTCAGGCGTTCTTCCAAGACCGGTCGCACCGTTTTGTGATTACGGAAACCCCCCGTGGCCCCTACATCTCGTTGAGGACCCCTCGCACTCCTTCTCCAACCCATTCGTCATCTCCTCCCCGGCGGTGCCACAGCTCATATCCCGCCATGCCGCTCCGACCCCTGCCGACCAAACCCTCCCTGACGGTCTCTCCGACCCTTCCCGAGGAGGTTACCACCACCAACGCGGCCACCAGCACCACTCCGGTCAGTCAGGTCGGCTCAACCCCGGCAGTGGATGAGGTGATTCCCCCACCCCCACCCGAGGTTGTCGACACCGCCCCGGCCGCATTCTTCCCCCCGCCCCTGACCGCGGACAACGACGAGACGGACCTGCACGAGCTGCCTGAGGAGCCGACCTCCGTCGGGGCCTGCGAACCCAGCTGCGTGGGTCGGGTGTCGGCCCCATCCCTAGCCCCCAGTCCGGACACAGTCACCTCAACCCCGGGTCGACCCAACTCGGCCATGGGAATCCGATTCAAAAACCCCAAGCCCGAGGAGGACCTTCCCCCATGCCTGCCGCCCCCCGACACGCCCTCCTGGCTTGCTTCACCCCGCTCGGGACAGTCTCCCCAACCCTGTCGTCACCGGCCCGCAGCGGCCGCTCCCCCCCCGGAGATAGCCGCCGCAATCAGCTCGATGCTGTCTGATGTCAGGATCTACCGTGAGCAGTGCCAAACCCAGGTGTATGACTTCCTGAATCACCAGCAGCAGTCGCTGCGCAACCTGTTTCATGCCCAGGTCCGGTCGGCGGTCCCATCGGCATCATCGCCATCATCGCCATCATCAGCATCACCACCATCATCAGCATCACCACCACCATCAGCGTCGTCGTCGTCGTCGTCGGCAGCAGCAGTAGTTAGACAACATCATTTATTCATCGTGGGGGAATGCGGCACAGGAAGACAGACACAGACACACACATGAGAGATTTTGTTTTCCCGTGACTTCTTTCCCTCTTTACTCCACACACATGAGAGAGACACACAGAGAGAGACAGACCATGCACCGGGGCACCTCGCCCAGCATGCTGCCCGGGCGGCCCTCGGGCCCCGGACTGGCCAACCCGTAGCATCCAATCACCATCCAATCACCATCCAATCACCATCCAATCACCATCCAATCACCATCCAATCACCATCCAATCACCATCCAATCACCATCATCCAATCATCCAATCACCATCCAATCATCATACAATCATACAATCATCATCATTCCAATCATCGTCATCCAATCATCGTCATGCAGTCAGCATCAGCATCAGCAGCAGCATCATTCATTCGGTCAGCATTCAATCATCGTCATCATCATCGTCGTCGTCGTCATCATCAGCATCAGCATCAGCATCGTTCAATCATCAGCATCGTTCAACCATCAGCATCGTTCAATCATCAGCATCGTTCAATCATCAGCATCGTTCAATCATCATCCAATCATCAGCATCAGCATCAGCATCAGCATCAGCATCAGCATCAGCATCAGCATCAGCATCAGCATCAGCATCATCATCAGCCAATCATCATCATCATCAGCCAATCATCATCATCATCATCATCATCATCATCATCATCATCATCATCATCATCATCATCATCATCATCATCATCATCATCGGCATCATCATCATCATTCTACATATATATAAATACCGAAAAACAGGGACGACTTTTCGGGGGAAGGAACTGAGGGTGGCCTTCCAAAAATCTGTAAAATCCCAGGGCTCTCCCCCCGGCACCGACCCGACCCAAAGGCAGTTGGTATTTTTAGTCCTCATGCCGTCGGACTTTTGCCAACTTAGGGGCAACACGCCATTTGCCAGGGGGAGAGTGCAGCCGTCATCACACCCTATGTGTTCGGGACCGGCTTACCGCAGCACTGCGGGGACGTCCACAGGCCACAGTGGTATCCTGGAGAGCGCACCGTGTTGTTGGAGTGGGGTCCGGCCAGCTGTCCGAGCGGCTCGGTCACCGTGGACCAGCACCCGAGAGAACCCGTCGCAAGGCCGGGATGGTAGGGGCATACATCAGAGGGGTATCGCCAACCTTGACCGGGCGGGCCATTGTGCTTCGGGTCTCCAAGCGGGTTCGGGCGGTGGTGGGCTAAGCTAAGCTTCAAGGGGGCCAGAGAGCGCTACCATGTGTCGCACCGATTTCGCAACGATTTCGCAACGATTTCGCAACAGTGTTGTCCGGACAACGATCGCACCTGAAGGTGGGGCCGGACGCAGCCTGGGCGCCACAGGCGCATGAGAGCCTACCAGGTCTACTAAGCCTACTGTGTCTTGCGGCATTTCGGCTTTTCGGCCCTTCGGCCCCTCCGACCCCATCTTCACAAGTCCCCCAGGGGGGGTGGCCCTTATATACCCTACTTGGGAGGCACCCCAAAAAGTATGGGAGGCACAGGAAAAAATTATGGGACCAAAATTAAAGTCCAAAAATTCAAATGACCGGAGAGGGTCGGCGACCTTACCGTTCGCTGGAGGGACCCATAAATCCATCAAACTGTGGTCGTGGTGGCCCCAGGTCAACCCTTCCCCGGGGGATAGCCACCAAGGTCGAAAATTCAAACAGGCTCAGACGGGTCGGGGAAGGATGGCGACCTCAGCAGTCGTTCGGGCCACCTTGCCCGATCATCGCAGGGTGGTCGCGATCGACTCCAGGGCAGCCCTTCCCCGGGGGATAGCCACCAAGGTCGAAATTTCAAAGTGGTTGGCAAAGGCCGGCGACCTCACCGTTCGATGGAGGGACCCATAAATCCAGCGAACCGTGGTCGGTACCGGCCGCCGATCAACCCTTCCCCGGGGGATAGCCACCAAGGTCAAAATTTCAAACAGGTCGGGGAAGCACGGCGACCTCACCGTTCGCTGGAGGGATCCATAAATCCACCGAACTGTGGTCGAGGTAGCCCGCCGATCAACCCTTCCCCGGGGGGATAGCCACCAAGGTCGAAATTTCGGAGTGGTTGGCAAAGGCCGGCGACCTCACCGTTCGCTGGGGGGACCCATAAATCCAGCGAACCGTGGTCGAGGTTGCCCGCCGATCGACCCTTCCCCGGGGGGATAGCCACCAAGGTCGAAATTTCAAACGGGTCGGGGAAGGACGGCGACCTCACCAGTCGTTCGGACCACCCTGCCATATCCCCGCAGGATGGTCGCGGTCGACTCCAGGTCAACCCTTCCCCGGGTAGATAGCCACCAGATTGAAAGCGTAACGAAGCGAGCTCGCCTGACTTGTCATCATCATCATCATCAGCCAATCATCATCATCATCATCATCCAGTCATCATCATCATCCAATCATCATCATCATCATCCAATCATCATCATCCAATCATCATCATCATCATCATCATCATCATCATCATCATCATCATCATCATCATCATCATCATCATCAGCCAATCATCATCATCAGCCAATCATCATCATCATCATCATCATCTTCACACACATCATCATCATCATCATCATCATCATCATCATCATCATCATCATCACCACCATCATCATCATCATCAGCCAATCATCATCATCATCATCACCACCATCATCATCCAAGCCGTATCTTCCCGCCCCTCCTCACCGCCTTCCTTTCTTCTTACCGTGCTGCTGGTGGTGGTGGTGATGATGATGATGATGATTGGATGATGATGGTCTTTGCCCGAACCCAGAAACAACGCCTCGACGCGCTGACCCGGCACTGGGCCAACTCTCTCGGGGTTCCGATCACCCCGCCTCCCACCACCACCTCATCCTCCTCCCCGGCCGCCAGCCGCCCACCCCCCGTGGTGACCCTCCCCCCGCCCGCCGAGCACCCCATCCCGCCTGACTCGTTCACCATCCTCCCGGACCGCGCCGCCCTGTTCGCCCCGGCGCCGCCCGGCCCCCCGCTGCTCCTCTCGACCCGGGGATGCCGACCCAACCCCAGGCGGGCCACCGGCTCCCCGGTCCGGGTGCTGTCCACACCCTTGGGTCCCCCGCCCCTCATTCCCACAATGCCCCTGATTCCGACCACCCCCGCCAAGCCGCTCGCCCTGGTCATGATTGCGGCCGCCCCGCCGCCCCTCTCGCCGCCGCCCTGTGTCCTGAAGACCCCCAGCGGCCCGCCGTCATCGACATCCTCGGGCCTCGCCACCCCGCCCGCCGGACCCCAAGTCGATCTTCCCCTGGCCGCCATGACCCCCCCGACCACCGACCCCAAGTCCACCCCGGCCCTGCTGCCCCTGCCCCTGCCTCTGTCTCTGCCCTTGCCCACGCCTGCCACGGGCGACGTGTCGGTCGCTCCTGCTGCTGCTGATTCTGCCAACAGCGACAGCACGATCGCGGTTGGTGATCATGACCCCGTCGGCAGTTGCGATGCGCCTGTCGGCCCAGTGGGTGGATTCGAGGCAGCCCAGCATCAGAGTGCCAACCAGACGGAGCCGAGCGGCCGGGACGAAGGCGCTGCTGGTGCTGGTGCTGGTGCTGGTGCTGGTGCTGGTGCTGGTGCTGGTGTCGATGCCGGTGCGGAGGCGGAGGCGGAGGACGATGCCGCGTTTGCCCAGCAAGAGCCTGGCGGCGCCCCGACGGCACAGGAGCAGGAGGAGGAGCCGCAGGAGGAGGAGCAGGAGCAGGAGCAGGACGGCCAAGCAGCAGCAGCAGCAGCAGCCGCGGCTCCGACAGCCGACCACCAGACCGCAGCGCCCGCCGATTCCGCCGGCGAAGGCGTGACGAGACCCCCGGAGGAGCAGGCGGCTATCCCCCCGGAGGAGCAGGCCGACGTCTCCCCGGAGGAGCAGGCCGACATCCCCCCGGAGGAGCAGGTGGCTATCCCCCCGGAGGAGCAGGTGGCTATCCCCCCGGAGGAGCAGACCGATGAGGATCAGGATCAGGGCCACCCCGATGGCACCTCGACGGCCGCCACCACCTTGACGCCCCCCACGACCCCCCACGACGCCGGGGCCGGGACCACCGACTCGGTCATCACCGGGGGGGGATCCACTCCACCCACCACCCCGGCGACCTCCTCCGCGAGTAACCCGACCACCCCACCGCCCCTGCTCGAGGATCATATGCCCGGCGGTCATCACCCCCCGCCACCACCCATCTCGCCCCCCTTGGTGGCGAGCAACCCCGTGCTGCCCCCGCCCGCCATGTCCGCCACCATGCAGCCCGCGGCCATCCCCAGCCACTACGCCCAGCAGCAGCAGCAACAGCAGTTGGCAATGTTGTGGCAACAGCAGCAGCAGCAACAACAACAGCAGCAACAACAACAACAGCAGCAACAACAACAACAACAGCAGTTGGCTATGATGTGGCCCCAGCCGAACTCGTCCCCTTTGCTGCCTGGCCGTCAGCAGCCCCAACCGCAGCCCCAGCCCGGGCCCAACCAGCCCCAGCCCGGCTCCATGTTGCAGTTTGTCGTACCGCCAGCCGGCGGCCCGCCCTTCTTCGCACCCTCGCCCGCTGCCGCCGCCGCCGCAGCAGCAGCGGCGGCCGCGGCCCAACAACAAGGCGGTTGGCTTATGACCCCGGAGCAGGCCCAGGCCGTTGCGGCCGCAGGGGATGTGACCAACCAACGGGTGGCTGGCGTGCCGGGGGGATTCCAGCTTGTCATTCCGTATCCGCCCGGGGGACCAGCCACCGGGTACGGCCAACCGGGGCCAGGCCAGGGCCCCAACCCAGGTGGCTATCCCCCCGGGGCGGCTGTCCCCTTCGGGCTGCTGATGGCCCCACGCGGGCAAGTGGCCCCCCAGGTTCTAGCCGCTATGATCGCCCAGGCACAGCAGCAGCAGCAGCAGCAACAACAACAACAACAACAACATGACGGGATGGTGCACGTTGGGGGACGGTCGCCGCGACACACGCGCCCCTACCACTACCGCCGGGGCGGAGCAACCATGGGCCCGGGGGTGCCCCACATTCCAGGGGCCTTGTTTGACCAGCAGGCCGCCCCGCCGGGCGCCTCTGCAGGCCCGCGCAGCCCGCGGTACATGAACAGCATGGCCACGCAACACCAGCAGATGATGGGCGAGCTCACAGCCCAGCTTCCAATGATCAGCGATGATTCCTTTGTCCTGCCCGACGTTCCGCCGGCCAACAGCAACAGCAGCAGCAGCAATGCCGATGCTCAGCAGCAACAGCAGCAACAGCAGCAGCATGCCCCGCCCACTTCCTCTGCTGCTCCACCACCAGCCCAATTCTACTCACCCCAGACCACCCAACGCACCGCCCATTTCACACACCCGGACGATGTCGGCATGACCGCATCCACCACCCCGTCCGCCGCTGCCGCCACCCCTGGCCAATCCCCCGCCCCCCGCGGCCCCCCAAAATGCCCAGCCCACACTGGTCTCCAACTTTCGCGCACCCCGTTCGCCCGCCCTCTCGTACGCGGCGGCCGGGGTGGC
Source organism: Paratrimastix pyriformis (assembly GCA_027972325.1). Lineage (NCBI taxonomy): Eukaryota > Preaxostyla > Paratrimastigidae > Paratrimastix > Paratrimastix pyriformis. The sequence continues at coordinate 104,570 of JAPMOS010000035.1, read as the reverse complement.
AATGGGACACCAGCTCCCCCAACCCGCACCCCCCATGGCTGTTCCCATGCCCCAGCCCCGCTCCCCCGTGGCCTCGTACGCCCCGCGTCTGGTTCAGCCCCACACCGCACCCCGGATTCCCTTCGTGGTGCCCGCCGGGTACCCTGGCCAGGCTGCTGCTCTTGCTGCTGCTGCCGCGGCAGCCGCCGCCGCTGCCGGGTCGCCGTACATGATGGCAGATCTTCACACGTCAGATTACGTGTACCGCCAGGCCGCCGTGGGTGGTCCTGCCGGCCTGCCGACCGGGGGGACAGCCACCACCGGAAATCCCAGTCAGCGGTACCCCGCCTCGCAGACCGTCTACGTGGGCGGGCTGCCGATCGGAATCCACAAATCGCGTCTGCTGCAGGCCATTGCTGAGCGCGGCCTGCCCGCCCCCGAAACGACCAGCAGTATCATCAACCAGTACTGCTTTCTGAATTACCCCGTGCCCCAGCTGGCCAACCAGGTGGTGGAGCTGTGCCAGAAGGCCCCGCTGATGCTGGGGCCGGTGCAACTGCAGGTCAAGATGCGCGATCGCAAGAACTGAGGCCAGGGTGGCTTTCCCCCCCTGCGGTGATGTCTTTTTTGGTGGTATGTGCGGGTGTGGGGGTGTGCGGTCTTTGGGTTTTTTTCTCAGCGTCGTCTTTTTTTTTTTTGTCGTGCTCTCTCCAACCCCCCGGTATTTCCCTCCGCCCCCAGTTTCTCCACCCCCCGGGGTTCACTCCACTCGTCCGCTTGTTTCCGAGCTCTTGGGCTCTCGCGCCTTGTTCATTTCAGTGTCGTTCCGTGAGGATGACGGAGGGAGGGGGACATGATTGACCCCCCATTTCCATTTTTTTGGCGTTTCTCCCTCCCCTCCGGATCCCCTTGTTCGGTCGACCGGTCATTTTCCAAACCGCATACGCATGCAATCCGTGCATGGTGAGCGCCACTGCACTACTTTTCGCATGTTGTTGAACAAATTCCCAACCAAAAGTTGTTTCTTGTTTCGTCCTTCCCCCTCGTCCCTCGCTTCTCTTTTCCTTTCCTTGTGCGATCGTGTTCCTGTTGGCCATGAATGTTGGTTTTTTCTCTTCTCTTCGCCCGTTCCTTCGTCATTCTTCCCTCGTCACTGGCCTTGGAGAAAAGATGCGACAAAAGGCCGCACGGCCGGTTTTGTGGGCCTGTTGTTTCTTTTTTGACAAGTCGCTGGTTGGCTTGCCCCCGTTTCTTGCGCCAAATTGAATTTGAGCAGGCGAGCCGGCACTGCTCGATGGACCAGATCGAAGCCGTCTACGAAAAGATCGACTTTCCGGGTTGCGATATAACAGAGAACCCCGATGAAACCGACAAGGCAGTCACTCCAATCACAATTCCTGCCCGCTTCCTTCGCGATCCCACGGAAGATCTCGGTCTGCTGACCACTTCCGCGTCTCCACTGCGTCATTTTTTTTCATCTTCTGTCTTGGTCTCCTTCTTCTCGCCAGCCGGCTCGAGGATTATTTTTGAAGCTCAATACCATCTCCGAAAAGTGCCGCTTGTTGATCCACTTCGAAAGCGCCCCAAAGACAAAATTCCTTCCTTCCTTCCACCACACCCCGTTCCTCCTCCTCCCTCTACCCCCACGAAGGCGGCTCCTTCCCTCGATTTTCGCAGCCCCATCACTCCTCCTACCCTCTCCCTCGGGATGGATGTTGATTCTCTCCTCTCCATGGTCACACCCACGGCCCCAAGACATCTCCAACTCGAAGAAGCCATCACGGTCGACGGTGACCCAATCGCCACTGTCACCTCCCCCGCCATTCCCATCCCGAGCTCCACCACCACCACCGATGCCGCCACCAAAGCCGATCTGGCCAAATTGGAGGCAGCACGGGCCATGACGGCAGAGGAGTTCTCTGTGGTGGCACAGATGGCGGGGTTTTATCGGGTGTCTGATTTGCCACGACCATTGGATGACGATCCAGAGGACCTGGTTCCACCTCCAGCAGCAGACCACTGATGATGCCCGGTGGGGATTGTCCCAAGGTGTCTGTTGTATTTAACGCGTGAATCCTCCTCTCCCTCCCTCCCGTCTCGTCCTTTTTTCCGTCCGCGAGTGCTGTGGCAGCCTTCATTTCCGTTTTCGAAGTATTTTTTTTCTCCGCTCGTTCTTGGCTGGACAGATTGGTGTGGGTTGGGTTGGGTGGTTGTGTGTGGGTGTGGCGGCGTACCGGTGAGGTTGATCGTTACCTTGTCGGAATGGCCTTCCCCTTGAAAATGATCGTGAAGAGACCTGAGAAGGAGGGGAAGGGTCAGATCTCCCTGGGAGGAGGAGGCGGACATCTCGAGGGGGTCTCCTGAAAGTCGGCCTTCACATCGGCATCCACATCGAGGGCTGCAAATGCGCCCTTCACAATTCCGCAGGGAAAGGTCAAGAAGTAGGAGGCATCCTCCAGGGTGGTGCGCGAAGTGACCGAGATTTTGGATGTCCATCGGAAGTCGGTGTCTTCGATGTAGTAGAGAGAGTTCTGGGGCCGAATGACGAAACGTCAAAAGATCAAATGCAGACATTGTTTGTGGTCAGGGAATCTGGAGGCTTCGAGAAAACCACGGGCCAAAAGTCGGAGAAAATGAACCTGAGGACCTCCATGGGTTCGGTGATCCGTCCGTAATCCTTTGTATATCTGTAGTCCCAAGCCAGATTATGTGGCAATCGTTTGGATCGGACAGACCGCTCGGCGAGTTTCTGGCCCACCCGAAAGCCGAGACGCTCCATCTCCTTTTGGGCGCTCTCTCGTGTCTCGCGAGCCGAAAGAAAATAAGAAACCATTTCAGCGTGCATGAGTTCGAGGCAAGCAGCCGAGCACATTCGTTCGCTGCGACCAATCATTGAAATTGCGTTCGAACCACCAAAATAGCCAAAAGAACCAAAAGGTCGTTCCACCTAAGCCCCTTTCAACCCAGTCACTCTAATGGAGCCTCAGCAGTCTGTTCTAACGATGTCATCTTGTCCCGCATGCATTTCCTCCTAGCCCTCAACCCTCGGTGCCGACGGAGCCCCAACAGTGTTGCGAAAAGGCGATTGAGGTGGCAAGTCAGGGGAACGTCGAAGCGGCCATCGCGATGTTGTCTCCCCTCGCCGGTTCGGGGGACCTGAAGTTGATTGTGCTTTTGGGTGAGCTCCTGGAATCGCAGGGGCATTCGGAAGAGGCCCTCTCGACTTGGAGGCGCGGTCTTCTGCCGGAGACCCATCCGTCTTTCGCTCAGCACAATTTCCGACTCCTATCTCTGATTGCGCAACATCTCAACCGTCAGGGAGCGTCTGTTCACTTTCTATGAGCAACACCAACTGGATCGAAAATAGAACTGATGCTCCTGCCGACGTGCCCAGCGATCATGTGGCACAGTGGCAATTGGGCAAGCTGCACGAAAGTCTCGCAACATTTTCCTCCGCCCTGACTCTCGCAGAAATTCCGGAAGATCGGTCTGATCTCCTCGGCAGCATCCACCATCACCACTTCCTGTTTGCAGTGCCGAGGTGCAGGCCTCGATTGCCCTCCTCTATCAGGCACTCGGGTCGCATTTGATCGAGCATCCACCAATCTCTACCCCCGGGGTCGAGTCGACGCCCATCGAGTGGTTCCGGCGGGCCGTTGAGCAGTGGCGCCAGATCCACGGGCACTATCCGCATTCACTCGATGCGACCTTGGGGCTCACCCGTGCGCTGGTGCTTCTTGCCGGCGAGGGCAACGGATTCCCGCGGGTGGCTAACCCCCTGAGGTCGGATACCCCCACGGGTTGGGTTGGTACACACGGGAATCAGACGTATTCCAGAGGCACCTGGGCGCACTCCGCCATCTACCGCATGGCCCTTCACCCCCCCTCACAGCACCCCCCACGTCCAGTCCATGGCCAACCAACGAGCAGATGACGGCCATCCCCTGGATCTCACCGCTTATATCCCCCCACACACACACACACGCACGCACGCACACGCATACAGCGAGGAAGCGGAGAAGCTTCTGGGGCGGATCCTCGAGGCGCACCCCGCAGCCAGGAGGCCACTGACCTCATGTGCCGCCTGCTCGAGGCCCTGGTCTGCCCCCCCCCCCCCCCCCCCCCCGCTCCCCTCCGTGTTTCGCGTTCTTCTTCTTCGCTGCTGCTGTCAGAACCTCCCTCCCTCCCTCCCTCCCTCGCCCACCCCATTCAAACCGCAAAAATTCTTCGACGCGCCACATCACATTCACCCATCTGTCGCCTCCTCCTCCTCCTCCTCCTCCTTCCCAACACACCCCCCGTCCCCACAGGGCCGCCCCCAGGACGTCGCCCACTGGCGGGCGCGCGCCCAGTTCTTCGGCTGGTTGCCGGACTTCATCGAGGTGGATTTCACCCCGGCAACAGCCGCCCTGCACCGACTCCTGGATGCCGACCAACCCGCGCTCGAGTTTGAGGGCGAGGCAGAGGACGACGGTTCGATCCCCGCCGGGGGCATCTCCGGGACGACAGTGGCGGGCGTCGGGGGCGAGGAGGAATTTTTCCCGGCGGATGTGGTGGAGGGAGAGGCGGAGGCGGATGTTGCCCTGCCGGCGGGGGTGGCATCAACCCGAAGGAAAGTCACACCCGGGGCGAATCAGTCTGTATTGGGTGTCTCCAACCATCATCATCAGCATCCAGTCATCAGCATCCAGTCAACAGTCATCAGCATCCAGTCATCAGCATCCATTCATCAGCATCCAGTCATCATCATCCAGTCATCATCATCCAGTCATCATCATCCAGTCATCAGCATCCAGTCATCAGCATCAGCATCAGCATCATCAGCATCATCAGCATCATCAGCATCATCAGCAGCATCAGCAGCATCAGCATCCAATTCGCCACCACCACCATCATCATCATCCGATCATCGCTCTCTCTCGGTTGTTACATCTCGTCCACACTCCTCCCCAGTTCTCAAAAATCGAATGCGGCCCGCCGCCGGCGCCGGTTCGAGGCTGCGGTGCGGGGCCTGCTGGCTGACCGGACCGAGCTGAGCACCCGATTGCTGGCCGCCCTCTGCTGGCAGCACGGTTGCTGCGGCGAGCTGGAGAGGCTCGTCTTTGTCGAGGTCGCCCTTCTGCACCCTCGATGTGGGTGTGTCGCTATGTGTCGCTATGTGTCGCTGTGTGTCGCTGTGTGTCGCTATGTGTCGCTATGTGTCGCTATGTGTCGCTATGTGTCGCTGTGTGTCGCTATGTGTCGCTATGTACCGCCATGTACCGCTATGTACCGCTATGTACCGCTATGTGTCGCTATGTGTCGCTATGTGTCTCTCTGTCAGAACAGAGAAGGCGATTTGTTTCGTCGATGTCCCTGCCTGCCTGCCTGCCTGCCCTGCCTGCCTGCCCTGCCTGCCTGCCTGCATGCCTCCCCTCATCACCCAATCATCATCATCATCGTCATCGTCATCATCATCATCATCATCATCATCATCATCATCATCATCATCATCATCATCATCATCATCATCATTGTTTGACAGCTTGAACGCCGCGCCCAAACGGGAACCGGCTGCCCCGAGGTGCCTGCGGGGCTGCTGCTCGGGGGTGAGGACGATGAGGACATCCGGCCGTACATCCAGGGCCACGGTCCGTGGCTATTCCCCCCGCTATGGTGGCTATCCCCAAATCACCATGGCGGCTATCCCCAAATCACCATGGTGGCTATCCCCAATCTATCCCTGAGGCTATCCCCAATCGCCATATCCCCGAGCACTATGGTGGCTATCCCTGAGGCTATCCCCAATCACCGTAATGGTGATGATCCCCTTCACGATGCCGCTCCATCCCTCCCCCCGTCCCACCAAAAGCCACGCCCGCGAAAATATGTTTCTGACTTGACCACCCGCACCCCCCCACACACACACACACACACACACAAATGGTTTTTTCTCTCCACTCAGCCGCATCGGCCTCCCTCGCGACCCTCTCGCGTGGCCTCCTCCTCCTGCTGCTGCTGCGTGGGGAGAGCCCGTGTACGCTGCGCCTGGCGGGGCAGGCCCTGGCCCGGCTGGGCGAGCGGCGCGCTCTGCCGACCCTGCTCAAGCTGCTCCCGAAGGATGTCAAGGGCCTGTACCAGGTCCGCGTGATGATGATGATGATGACTGGATGATGACTGGATGGTGATGACTGGATGATGACTGGATGATGATGACTGGATGATGATGATGATTGGGTGATGATGATGATGATTGGATGATTGGATGATGATGATTGGATGATTGGATGATGATGACTGGATGACTGGATGATGATGATGATTGGGTGATGATGATGATGATTGGGTGATGATGATGATGATGATGATGATGATGATGATGATGATGATGATGATGATGATGATGATGATGATGATGATGATGATGATGATGATGATGATGATGATGATGATTGGATGATGATTGGATGATGATTGGATGATGATGATGATGATGATGATGATGATTGGATGATGATGATGACTGGATGATGATGACTGGATGATGATCATCCAATCATCATCACCATCATCCAATCATCATCCAATCATCCAATCATCACCATTTCGGTTTCTCGCCCATCGGCCCCCGCGCCTCCGCAGACCAACGCTGCCGGCTCTCTTGCGGCCCTCGGCGACCCGCTGGCGATTGAACCGCTGCTGAAACTGCTCAACCCCGGTGCGGCTCCCACCCCGGTGAGGTCGACTGCCCCCCGAGACCGGGATCTGGACCATGGGGACGAGGATGCGGCTAGTGCCCAGTCGGATGCGGATCTGATGCTCGACCGGCCTGCCGCCCAGCAGGTCGATTGCCGCTGTCTCCCCTACACGCCCACACATTTTTTGACACGCCCATACACGCCCACACATTTTTTCATACGCCCATACATGCCCACACATTTTTTTTTTGACACGCACACACATATTTTTTTTTGACACGCCCACACATTTTTTTGCACGGGCACCCCTGTTAACACACATATCTGCCACATCTGCACGCTGCCCACTCCGACACACAGCGCGCCGCTCTGGCCCTTGGCGTCCTGGCCGCCCCCGCGCTCGCCAACCGCTCCACGGGCCCATCAACATCAACATCAACATCAACATCAACATCAACATCAACATCAACATCAACATCAACATCAACATCAACAACATCACCCCCGGCTCTTCCGGCGCTCGCCGACCTCCCCGGCCCCCGAGCCCCTCCCGCTCCCGGACCAGGCGCGCCTCCGGCTGGCAACCATTCAGGCGTTGCGCAGCCCCGGGGCCGCCGACCGGCCGCTGGCCCTCCGGCTGGGCTGTGCGTGTGCCTTAATCCGAGTGGGCTGCATGCAGCTGGCCCGGCGGTGCGAGGCAGTCGGGGTGGCGGGGGAGGGGGTCGTGGGCCAGGACGAGGTGAATCGGTGCTGCCTGGAGGTGGAGACGGCCCTGGGGTTGCATCCGCCTGCCCCGAGTGAGAAGGTTTGTGGTCGACATTACCCTCGCCCTCACCACCACCACCACCCACCCACCCACCCAGACCTGTCGTCACCACACCCACTGTGGGGCCTTCACCGATCCGCTGTCGCCCCCCGATTTCTCTCTTCGTTCATTCCCGGAGTCAGCATCATCCGATCAATCAACATCACCCAGTCTTCACCATCATCAACATCATCCAGTCTTCATCATCCAGTCTTCATCATCCAGTCTTCATCATCCAGTCTTCATCATCCAGTCTTCATCATCCAGTCTTCATCATCCAGTCTTCGTCATCATCCATCGTCAATCATCCAATCATCATTCAATCATCATCATCATCATCATCCACCATCATCATCATTTTCTTCTTCTTCTTCGCAGGACCTGGAGCGCGCCCGGCTCGCGGGTCTTCACCTGCACATCTACCTGCACGACCTGGCCAGTGCCCTGGGCGGTCCCGATCACCTGGCTGCGGACCTGCCCCCCGGGTTAGGCCGACGGGTGCAGGCCCTGATCCAGGCGATGGAGATGCCCACGGGGGAGGAGGAACCCGAGGAGGCGGAGGGTGATGCCGGCCTGGTGGGTGGTGCCCTGGGGGATGATGACGACGAGGCTGATTTTCGCCTGGTCAATGCGGCAGGCGGGGAGGCGGCCGAGGAGGATGACGATGACTTTCTGTCGCCGCAGAAGAAGTAAGAGAGTGTCCCACTCCACTGTGGACGGGCACACATGTAATTTGACTCGCTGATGGTACAAACATTTACACATACATCTCCAAAATTCTCCGCGTTCGGTGTTGTCCGCACGCGTTCGTCGTCGTCGTCAGGGGCGAGGTTCAATCAGTGTTCGGCAAGGATTTTCTTGCCGTACTCGTCGGCCATGGCCACGGCTGCCGAGACTGCGGCCGGGCTAATCGCCGGATCCTCGTTGTAGATGGTCGAGCCAGTGACGCAGGTGTGCTGGCCTGTGACACGAGAAACGGGGGGGAAAAAAGGGGATGATTGTAGATGGTCGAGCCGGAGACACAGATGTGCTGGCCTGTGACAGGACAAGGCGCAATGACAAAAAAAAAAAAGCGGCGTTTGATCAAACATGAGGTCCCACCCATGCCAAAAAAAAAAATGAAAGTGATTCGCCGAGACAAGGCGCCGGGCGCAAATGATGAGACAGGATGGCGGTGAGTCACGCGTGGTGGTCGGGAGAGAGGAAGGGCACAGAGGTGGTGGATCTTCCGCGAACAGGGGCACGCGACGACCGACCGATCATGCGGATGGTATCGGGAGGAAGGGGGTCCGCAAAGCCGAGCTGGGCCAGGGTGATGGGCAACCCGACGGCCTTGCAGAACCGGTACACCTTGTCAATCTCGGCCTTGGGCTTGTTTGTCAGGAAGAGCGAAGCGAGAGTGCCAATGTTCACCTGGGGGAGTGAGACCCGAGGGGAGTCAGCCCGAGGAGCGGAGAGGAAAGAAGCAGCCGAACGGACCTTCTCGCCATGCTGGAAGGAATGCGTGCAGTGGAACTCACTCAATCCGTTGTGGATCGCATGGGCGGCCGCCAGCCCGCATGATTCGAAGCCAATTCCGGAGAGGAGAGTGTTGGTCTCGACGATGTGCTCGAAGGCCGGGGTGATGACTCCGCGTTTGGCCGACAGGACAGCCTCCTCGCCGTACTCTGTAATTAAAAAAGCACACAGCGGGGTGCGGCCAGTCTCAAGGACGTGATCCACGGACCAAAGAGTGAATCGTAGCAGCACCGGGCGAGGTGCACCGCGCTCATCCCGCTGCGGAACCCGGTGCAATTCGGGGCGTGCACCTTGGCGCAGCTCTCGGCCTCGAACCAAGTGGAAAGGGCATCGCCAATCCCGGCCACCAGGAATCGGACCGGGGCCTTGATGAGGATCTCAGTGTCCATGATGACCGCCGTGGGGTTTGAGGGCAAATCGCGGTAGCTCTCAAAGCGACCGTCTGGCGTGTAGAAGACCACACGGGCCGAGCAAGGGGCATCGGTGGAAGCCTGCGGGAAAGTATCAACCTCCGACCGTGGAATGTGATGCCCCACACAGACCAGCGTACTGATAGCAATAACAGGGAGGCGGCCAGATTCAAAGGCCACAGCGCGCGAGACATCAACGGTTTTCCCACCACCGATGCCGATGATCATATCGCATTTTTCGTGTTTCCCCGCAGCGACGAGGCGGGCAACCTCTTCATGTGTCACCTCACCACCAAAGGTCAAATAGAGTGGCTGAAGAGAGGTAAGGACTGGAGCCAGATGATTTGGCAGAATATTGGCGGCAACAAATGCATCACAAATCACAGCGGGTTTGTGGACTTGAAGCTCCTCGGCGAGACGAGGGATCACACCGCAGGCATGAGGGCCTTTGCAAAAATATTATTAATAATCAAGAAACTGTCCGGAAAAGGTCTCCGGCTGGACCTTGAATATACCGTCCAGGAAAACGAGTGACAGCAACAGAAGTTTGCAGGCGATCCATCAGAAAGAGACGAGTCCGGAAACTGGCGCAAACGCGAGCGCAGCCTCTAAAACCTTTTCGTTCTATTCACTGTCTCACTGATTTTGTGTTCGCCGCTGGGCGATGCTGGGCGATGACTACGTGCCCGTCCTTCAAAATTATCTCATCTACAGTTGGTTCGCCTTGTTTATCTACGGAAGTGTCGGAGTGTACGCGCTCGTGATGATTATTATCACTTTCCTCTCTTTATGCAAGCGCCGAGCGCCATCCTTCTGGATCCGGATGTTCTCCTTTCTGTTAATTCTCTGTTTTTCGGCACTTCGCGTGGCCGACAACCTTCTTCATGTGGTCTGGCGCCTTCTACATGTGCGCACTTGTTCTGACGTCCCTTTTTCCCAGGGTGGCTGGTATGAGGACTACACGCCCAATGTTTGGAAGCATCTGCTCTTTGTACTTCCAATCTGCTTCCTTTTCACTGCCTATCTTCTCACTGTGGCCACCTGGGAAAACATCGTCATCCGGTTTTATGGCGGCAATACGGCCAAACGGCAATTTTTCTTGATGGTTGTCGTCCAGATCATTTTCAATGTTGTCCTCTATACCGTGATGACCGTTTTCACCATCATCACGCGGCCCACTGATTCAAGCATCCGGATGATCGGTTGGAACAACGTGGCTCTCTGTATTTTGTACGTGCTTGCGATTGTCTACTTCTTGTTTGTGGCCATTCGCTTCCTTGCGCTGCTGATTCGCCACCAACGGAGTTTTTCCGAGGCGACTGGGAAATATGCCGGCACCGTGATGAAGGTCTGCCCAGAACCACCAACACATCTCGCGATTATTCCCCCCGGTGATGCAGATCACCCTGCTGGCAGTTGTTGCAACCCTGGCATTCGGCTGGTTTACGGGGATGTTCGTCTATGAGGGCTGGTTCATGGTGCGCTGGGGCGGTTTCATCCTATACTTCAAGGGGTTCACCACCACCCACATTGCCCTGTGGAACCACTGCTTCGCCACGGTCATCCCGCCGTATGCCTTGCTTGGTCTGTCCCCAGCCTGGTGCAGGCGGTGGCGTGCGGGAGGGCTGCTTTCTGAATGCGGCCTACGACTTCACATCATCCGCTCTCTCCTTTCTCCAGCCTGCTATGTGGACTGCAGTTGCTGCTTCCGAAAGCGGAAGCATCGTGGGCCACTAACGGAGGGATTGGTGACGTACTCTAACCGGGGCAACAGCCCCCAGCCACCTGCGTACTCGGCCCATAACGACGATGACGATGATGATGACGGTGCGGTGTGACCATCCTCTTTTTCTTCTCCCATCTCTCCGTGAGAATAACCGTGATGTGAAACCTACCAGCGCGCACGATGGGGGAACGTGGTCTTTGACGACACAATTGACAAGTACTATCAGGATACCCAGGGGGGAAAATCCCCTAGCTCCTCGAGCTTTCCTCCCTTGAATCATGTCTTTTCCAGTGTCGGGGGACGGCGGCTCTGATGTCTCATCGACGTCTGTTTCTCCACTGTTCCACAGGTTAAGATGGGCCTGATTTTTTTGGTTTCAGAATGCGGATGAGGACCCAGCACCCAGAAAAACTGCCTTCGAGGACCCAGCCTTCTGCCTCTTGTGCCCCAGCCTTAAGTCTCTTTTCTCGTATACAGCAACATAATTCCGGACCGTCTCGGCCTCCCGTTCAACCGATTCCACAGAGAAGCCACCAGCCTTTTGTGCGTCCCCAACATCAGCCAAAGCCAAGCCGAACAAACCACACCATTCAGTCGGCCCCTTCCGCACGAATCCCCGCTCCTCCGCCCCATCCCGGTTTCATCACGATCCCGGCATCGAACCCACAGCCCGGCCCCAGTCGGCGTCATCGTCATCATCGTGCCTCTTCATCGGCAACATCCATTTCTGTTTCTTCGTTCGAACTCTCGCCTGCCAGGGGAGAGTTTCCCGCCATGATCGATTCCGCCACCTCACCCTCGGTTGCGTCCCCGCCGGAAGCTATCGGGGTAATGTCACCGCCCACCATTGCAGCCACAACACCACCGGTACACAGAGCCGCTGCAATCGCCCGATCGGCCCCCTCTGCCATTTCCGTGTCGCTCCCACCCGTGCGGGATAGCCGCTCGGAGACCCGGCGTTTTGCGGCAGCTCCCGCAGCAGCCACCGCACCCGCACCCACGCCCACGATCTCGTATCGCCTCGCGCAAGCGGCCGCACCAGCCCGGGCAATTTCCACGCGGCCAAGCGTCCCGCCGCCACCGCCACCGCCACCGCCACCACCACCGCCACCGCCGTCATTCGAGCATGATCGGCATCAGGACCCGGCCATCATCGAGATTGGGCCCCCGACGGAGCCCACGCCGAATAGCTGGGCAGACGCCGTCCCGACCCAGATGATGATGGGACAGGCCAGGAGCGCGGGGGGGAGCGCCATGCCCGAGGGGTATCTCACCACGGGCGGTGGAGACATGTGGGGGGATGAAGATGCTTATCCACAGGCGACGCCGCCCTCCCCGCAGGTCTGCGGTTCGGCAAATGGCACTCCGGCTCGCTCAATCACCCACACGCACTCGCCACACTGGAGTGTGAACGCCTTGCCTCACTTGCACGCCTCACTGTGCGTGTTTGTGTTTGACTTGTTGTTTTTTTTGTGATTTTTAGCGTCCCGGGCCCCAAGTCCGCTAGCTGTGCGTCATTTGAGATGCCCCTTTTTGACACACTCACTCGCCCTCCACACCCACTGACGCATTCCCCCCCCCCCCCCCCCTTCACCAGGCCTCCGTCCAATCCGTGCGCGAATCGCCCCTGATGGGCCCCGCATCCAGCCCGATCACCTCGGAGACCCCCTTGGAGGAGCCCACCCCGACCTACGTCATGACCTCGGCCAATGCCTTTCTCTGCCCGGAGGCTCTCACCCGGGCCGCATATTACTATGTCCCGATTACCCCGGAGCAGCAGCAGTACATGGCGGCATACTACCGGCAGTTCTACCCGGGGTATGTTACCCCCCCTGCCCCCATGTGGGCTCAACCACAGCCACAGCCACAGCCACAGCAATCACTGTCCCAGCCGTCCCAGCCACTGTCCCAGCCACAATCACAGCCCCAACAGCCAGCGGTGCCCCCCCAGACGGAGTCACGACCACAGCCGCAGCAACAAAAGCAACAGCAAGTGCTGCAGCCACAACCTCAGCCACCCGTCCTGACGGCCACTTCAGTCGCGCCCACTGCTCCCAGCCCGCCACCACCCCACCACGATGTCGCCCCGCGTGAGCCCGAACAGCATCAATACCCCGGGGTTGACACCGTCCCGACCGAGATCGCCAACCCGCTGGAACCACCTCAGGACGACACACGCCGCGGGCGACTCGCCCGGCGGATGCGGATGGGTCGCCGGCCGCCCCCACCCGAGACCAGCCCCACCCCGCCGGGTTCTCGGGACCGCTCCCCGTCGGACAGCCTCCCGCCCCTGTCGCCCATTCCCCCGCTGGGCACCATTGAAGGCGTTGCCGACAGTGCCCCCCAGGCTCCGGTCGACAGCGCCCCCCAGGCTCCGGTCGACAGTGCCCCGCAGGCTCCGGTCGACAGTGCCCCGCAGGCTCCGGTCGACAGTGCCCCCCAGGCTCCGGTCGACAGCGCCCCGCAGGCTCCGGTCGACAGTGCCCCCCAGGCTCCGGTCGACAGCGCCCCCCAGGCTCCGGTCGACAGCGCCCCGCAGGCTCCGGTCGACAGCGCCCCCCAGGCTCCGGTCGACAGCGCCCCCCAGGCTCCGGTCGACAGTGCCCCGCAGGCTCCGGTCGACAGCGCCCCGCAGGCTCCGGTCGACAGTGCCCCCCAGGCTCCGGTCGACAGTGCCCCCCAGGCTCCGGTCGACAGTGCCCCCCAGGCTCCGGTCGACAGTGCCCCCCAGGCTCCGGTCGACAGCGCCCCCCAGGCTCCGGTCGACAGCGCCCCCCAGGCTCCGGTCGACAGCGCCCCCCATGTTCAAGCCGACAGTGACAGTGAACCCCATGATCAAGCCGACAGTGCCCCTCAGGTCGACAGTGCACCCCATGATCAGGCCGTCGTCGACAGTGCCCCATCTCGTTCGGCCGCGACCGCGGAATGCGGCCCGTCAGATGCCACGATGCTGACGCCCATCTCAGAGCCTCCCGCCTCCTTCCTCTGCTGCGCCGAGTATACCCTTCCCGGCCCCCGGGTGTCAGCCATCACCGCCCTCGCCGCCCCCAGGACGGGCCCAAGCAACACCGTGACACAATCATCCGTCTCTACAGCCGTTGATTCCACGACTAATGTCAACCCGACCTCCGTGGTGGCACACTCCACCACGCCGGCATCGGTCGACTCCTCCCCTTCAGCGGTCGACTCCTCCCCTTCAGCGGTCGACTCCTCCCCTTCAGCGGTCGACTCCTCCCCGACCCTGACGGCCACCCGCACCGCCCCCTGTTCGCCCATCTCCAGTGCCCGCCGAGTGGCCCCGGCGCCTCCGCCGCCCCGCGAGATTCCGCGCATCCCCGATCCAGATCCTGCCATCGCCGGGGACCCCCTGGTCCATACCTCAATCCTGGTCACCGGGATCCGGCCCTCCCGTGTGGGGCCCCTTCCTGCACTTGTGCTCGTCCCGGCATGGGCGCCTGTGACCATGTTGGGGCCTCTCAAGACGTGCGGCGGACGACTGCAGTGGCGCTACCTCGCCCATCCTGCCGGAGGTCCGTGCGAGGGGGCTTGGTTGCGTTCATGACCACTTTCATGAGAATATTTCCCGGTTGTCGTCGTCTGTTGTTGTCGTTGTCTGTTGTTTGTTGTCTGTTGTTGTTTGTTGTCTGTTGTTGTTGTCTGTTTTGTCTGTCTGTTTGTTTTTTTCTGTTGTTGTCTGTTGTCTGTGGTTGTGGTTGTGGTTGTGACACATCTTTGTTTGACAAAATTTGACAGAATCTCCAGGAACCTGCCTTCGAAGTGTATTTCCACCCCCACAATCGGACGGTGTCCTTAACAAATTTCGGACATAGTCCAGCTGGTCAGGATAGTAGACCCTCACTCTACAGACCCGGGTTCGAGTCCCGGTGTCCGAAAATCAATTTTTCTCCCTTTTTTCTCTTTTGTTATAGGCTGCATGCGTCGTTTCGTTGGGGCCCAGCTGCCCGTCGGGGGGCCCGTGCTGGCTGCCATGCGCCTGGTCACGACCCATTTCCACAAGGTCCGTCGGATCCGGTGTGGGTCTGGATTCAATGTATTGCATCGAGATCGTCAGCCGGTTTTGTTTTAAACAGAGGCGATTTGGGCGGCATCGCCCTCTGTTTTGGTTTTTGTGCGTGTGAACATTTTTTTGAGCCCGATCACCACATCGATGCACCTTGCACGAGACCTCCAACCATATTTTTTTTCTCACCCCAGTCACCGAAATTACTGGGCAGGTGAAGTCGCCATCACCATACACAACTCACGCATCGACCCAACTTTTTTCAACAGAGCGGCTTGACCCGGGGAACAGCCTCTCTCGATGACCTGCTCGAGTATCGCACCCTCCTGTCCACCCATCTTCACGTCACCTGCCGCTCATCGTTCCGCGACTTTGAGGAAGGTCCGTCTCTCATGCCCCGGGATGATGTGGGGGTATGGCTGGCGGGGTGTGGAAGGCGGGTGTGGACTGGTATGTGATTCTCCGTGGGTGGGGACCGTCTTTTTGTGCGGAGAATCACCTACCGTCACTCAATGTCGTCGTCGTCATCCAATCATTATCATCATTATCCAATCATCATCATTGTCGTCGTCATCATCGTCATCTTCATCGTCATCGTCATCGTCATCGTCACGACCACCACCACCATCATCATCATCATCATCATCATCATCATCATCATCATCATCATCATCATCATCATCATCATCACCACCACCACCACCACCACCACCACCATGCGCCGCCTTCGCATTAGGCATCTGCCCCGTGGATCCCACCCCGGAGACCTTGACTCGACTGGGACTTCCCGAGGACCTGCTGCCCCCCGATCTGGACGATCTCATTCCCCGCCTCAGCGCCTCCGATAGCGAGGATGGCCCCGATGATGATGATGATGATGTCTGCGGGTCGCTTGTGCCCGCGGTCGCGCCGGCCGGTCGGCGGCAGTGGAAATTGCTGATTCTGGGGCCGAGCGGGGGGTCAGGGGCTGATGCTGCGTGAAAGTGTGGAGTCGTGTCAACCGGGGTGATCATCTCCCGATGTCCAATGGGGTGGGAGCCACTCGATGCCCATGGGTGATCGCTCCTGCCCATTCTTCTTCTTCCTCCTTCTTCTCATTCCTTCATCATCATCATCCAATCATCATCATCATCATCGCACCATCATCATTGTGACCGTCCGGTCTGTCCCCCCCCCCCCCCCCCCCGGACGTGAAGCATGCTTCCAATACTGTTCTTGTCCACGTGAGCCGTGTCTGTATGCTTGTGAGGATTTGACGTCCTCTTCCTTTTGTGCCGTCTTTTGCGCGGGATTTCTGTACTTTCATGGTGGTCCCCCCTCCTCCTCCTCCTCCTCCACCCATCTTCGCATTCTCGATTCTCATTTGGCCAGTGGTGGGGGCCAGCAACCAACTGGCACCACAGTAGTCCAGGCCCAACCGTTTCTTCTTTCGTTATTTCGATTGATCTCTCGAGATTTTCTTTTCACACCTCGAGTTTCACCATTTTCCTTGTGGTTCTCCTTGGGTTGCAATATCACAACCCCAACAACCAACACCGGCCGCTCCGATGAGTGGCGATCCTCCTTTGGGGGATGTGGGAAGGTGGGGGGGAGGGAGGGGGAGGGAGGGGGGAGGGAGGGAGGGGAGGGGGAGGGGAGGGAGGAGGTGGTGGGGTCGAGAATGAGTCAAAACCGGAGTGAGCCCATCATCGCAATCCCCGGTCGCCCATCATCGCAATCCACGGTCGTCCATCATCGCAATCCCCGGTTGCCCTTCGCAATCCCCGCCTATCGCGCCGCGTGCATCTTCTTCCCCGGAGAACTGATTGTGTGTTGTTGCACGGACTGACTGACTCAGGTGACTGACGAAAAGGAAAATTCTTTCCGAGGAAACGGGAATGGGGCGGGAGGGTGTACAGGGGTGTCTGGGGGAGACGGCGCACGACGCGTACGGGAATAAACTGGAAACTCGGGGAGAAAGATGAGGACAGTGGGGAGTGGGGAGTGGTGATGATGATGATGATGATGATGATGATGATGATGATGAAGGAGACCACAGAAAGCCCACCAAGCAACGAGGGAGAGATGGTACACACCGCCTCCCCAAAAAACGAGGGGAAAAGAGGGAAGGGGAAAGAGGAAAGGGAGGCGGCAAAAACAAGCGAACGCCGCAACAGCGCGGTGCACAATGACGGGACACACGCGCACAGGCCCGTGTCGGTACCACAACGAGCCACGTGGTGGTGGGGATCACAAAAACAGCAGGGTTACAAAACACGACACACACACACACACACACACACACACACACACACACACACACACACATAACAACAACAATCGTATTGGAGGGCTAGTCTATCGCCCCCTGGGTCGGACCAGCAGCGGTCGCCCACTGGCGGCATCCACCCCGGTCATAGCGGATCCGCCCCCGACCCGGGGCTGCGGTGATAACCCGGGTGGCAGCGGCGGTCGAGTCAACCCGATGGGCGACGGGGCGGCACTGCTGCCTACGCTGCTCGCCGTGCTGCCGCTACTGGGCAACCGACGGTGCGCCGCCATGACTGCCGCGTCTGTACCGCTGCCGCCCAGAATCGCGATCCCGTCAAACCCCAGCATCGTCGAATCGGCCGGACCACTGCCAGCCCCACCGCTCGCGCTGCTGCTGCTGCTGTTGATGCCGGTGGCACCGCCACCACCGCCCAGCCCGCCGCCGCCTCCAACACCAAGACTGCGTAACCACCCGCCCACCAGGCCGCCGACCCCATTTCCGCCCGTGCCCGAGGCCGGCGCGGGCAGGGCACCCAGATCACGTGCCGCCGTCTCGCGCGGGTGGGTGTGCCGCATCAGGGAAGGAATGGGCGGGGTGGCAACCTCGGTCGGGTCGGCCGGGATGGTCATGGCCAGGGGCATGGTCATGGTCATGGGCATAGCGGCTAGTACCTCGGGGTCGCTCTCGCCCGCGCTGGGAATAGGCCCAGGGTCAGGGCCAGGAGGCTCCAACCCGGCCGGAGGCATACCCACCATGGCCCGGAGCCCTTCGTTCTCAAGACGGTAGTGGGTGAGGTCCTCTTCGTACTTGGCAAGGGCGACGGGGCCCAGGCGGCGAAGCTCATCGTTCTCGAGGCGCAGGCGGGTCAGCTCCTCCTCGTATTCCTTGACCCGGCGCGAGAGGCGCTCCTAGGGGGGGGGGGGGGCGAAAGGGGACAAGGTGTGATGACGAGGAAGAAATTTGCTTGGGTCATCATCATGGATTATCGAGGATTGATGATGTCACTCAGTTCCCATCAAGAGACCTGGTTCTTGACGTAGGAGCTATGGTCCTCGCGCTGGAACTGCTCGAAGAGGCCAACAATCCCGGAGAGCTCGTTGTACTTGGCCAGCAGGTCCTGCAAAGGATGGGAAAAAAAAGATGAAATGAAAAAAAAAGATGTTGGTCCTACCTGGACTCGAACCAGGATTCTTGGATTCAGAGTCCAATGTCCTAACCATTAGACTATAGGACCAATGGGTGAGCCACCGAGAAAAGAAAGTTCACCCTTGTCTTTTTTGCGAACGAATCATCACACTACTTCGAAAACGTAACAACCCCCGTGTTGTTCCAGACCTGCATCTCCATGCGTTCCTTGGCCTCGACTTTGCGTTCGCGATCCCGCTGAGCCGCCTGGCTGAGGATCTCGTCGAGCTGTCTGGCCTTGGCCGCCAGCTCGGCCCGCAATCGCTCCTTCTCCTGCTGTTCCTGTTTCCCCAAAAGCAACAGGAAGGTCGTGTCCAACAACAGAAAAAAAAAAAAGTGAGTGGGCATTATTGATCATGTACAACAGGAGAATCCATCCTACAGTTTTTCATCAAATTGGCCACTTGGTCTAGGGGCATGATTCTTGCTTAGGGTGCAAGAGGTCGCGAGTTCGATTCTCGCAGTGGCCCAAATTTTACTCAATTTTCACGGACCTGCCTCTTGCCTTGCTCAATGGCCTCCATCTTGCCCTCCATCTCCGCCACGGCCCGGCGCTGCTCCTCAACCGCACGCCGCTGGTCATCAAGTTCCTTGAGCAGCCTGTCCTTGGCGATCCGCTCCTGGTACAGGGCCTGCTCGAAGGCCGTACTGCTGGTCTTCAAGGTGTCGGCCTGCTGGCGGATGGACGCCAGCTGGTTGGTGACCGACTCGCGGTCCTGGCGCAGCTGGGCCAGCTCGTGCTCCTGTGGGGCGGCGAAGGGGGTCGAGTTAGGCCTGACGTTCCTCCACACACTTCATGAGAAAGACTGACACGACATCACCACCCGCCCACAAACAACAAAATGCACACTGCCACGCAGACGACACAAAGGGCATGATGACACACACGGCACGTAAGGGCATGACACGACACACACACAACAAAGGGCATGATGACACACACGACAAAGGGCATGATGACACACACAACAAAGGGCATGACACGACACACACGACACAAAGGGCATGACACGTAAGGACATGACACGACACACAAAGGGACATGCACGACGGGCACGACGACACACACCTGATGTTCGATGAATTCCTGCTGTTTCCGCTTGGCCTCCTCCTCCTGGGACAGCTGCCGCTCCAGCTGAGCCAACTCAAGCCGGGTCACCTCCTGGGTCTCCTTCATGGCCTGCAGCTCCTTGTCCTGCAAGACAAAAATAGGCAAGGATCAACTTAGTATGATTCATGGCCTGCAGCTCCTTGTCCTGTGATGGTCAGTCAGGGCCGTGGGAGATTGACCTAAAAAATACCAGGATGAGTATCATTACAACATGAACAAGTGCCACGCGCTCAGGTCGCATGGGAGATCGACGTGCAAAAAAATCAGGATCCGGTCTGATGACGGAATAAACAAAGTCCTTGTCCGGGTGCGACATCCAGAGGCAGCACATCAAACAGCAAAATAATCGAGATCATCACAAATGAATATTCGATATAATAATTTTGGGTACCCAAACCTAGTCGACACCACCCCCGGGGGGAGGCACGCCAGGCAGAAATCCGACTCGTTCCTGGAGGAGCCGGTTGGAGTCGATGATCCGCGACGACACAAGAATAAGGTGTCCCATTCACCATCCCCCATCCAATTATATCCTCCATTTCTGGGTGCGTTTAGTCAGACATTGAGGTATGACGACGTGCCAAAAATACAAAATTTGGGGACCCAAACATAGTCGACACCACCCCCCGGGGTATGGCAGGCAAAAAAATTCGTACGAAACTCGTTCTTGAAGCAACCGATTGGAGTCGATGATCTGCGACTGCATGTTGGCCATCCGCTCGGCGAGGCCCTCGAGTTCACGCGACTTGGAGGCGAACTGGACAGCGAGCAGCTCGGCGTCCCGCTGCTGGGCGGCCGTGCTGGCGGCGGTTGAGCCCGGGGTTGGTGAGGTCTGTCGAAAAAAAGGGGGAGAGCGGGACGGGAGGTGGGGTCAGTTTTTTTTTGGGGTGGTGGGTGGTGGTGGGTGGTGGTGGTAGGTGGTGGTGGATGGTGGGTGGTGATGATGGGTGGTGATGATGATGGTGGGTGGTGGGGTGGTGGGGTGGTGGGCAAGACCCGGTGCCCGCAGAAAACAGAGAAATTAGGTTTTTAATTGGAGTTTCTCCTCCCTCTCCCCCCTCTCCCCGTTGTTGGTCATGTCTCGTGCACAAGTGCACCCCCAATGGAGATTGCCGATGTCGACCAAAAACCAGTTTTGGCGCCCGTGGTTCGAGGTTGTCTCACCGGAAAAAAATGAGTTTCAACGAATGGAGCTTGCTGCCCATGAACTGCTTCACAAATACCGTGCAATACCCTGGCGTCGACTGACCGATTCTGCACTTCATGAAGAAAAATGTGCCAATCATGCTTGACTGTACGGGTCCCGAGAAGCTCCCGTATAGTTCAAAAAGAGAGGTGATTTCATATGGCCGCCCTGGATGGGAAGTGCAACGTAGGTTTACATGCTGCGCCTCCTTTATTAAGGGGCGTTGAATCTGGGCTGCATACGGCCGGGGCCTTGAGGTGGTGATGCAGACAGATAAAATATGGGACGGTAAAAAAAAAAATGAGAGTGACCAAAGGAGTCATCATCCAATCATCGTCATCATCCAGTCATCATCATCATCATCCAAGCATCATCATCAGACCTGGGAGGCAGCCAGCTGGCTGCGCAGGTGTTCCACCTCGGACTCCAAGTCCTGGTGCTGCCTGCGTAGGGTGTCCTGTTGCAGGCCGCCAGGGGGGGAGAGTGGATCGAACCCGGGAGCATGTGAGACAGTGGGTAATATCGACGTACCCACATGGTGGATTGAACCAGACGGTGGGTAGTATCGACGTACACACAGAGAGGCAAGAGCCGAAGGGTGATACACCCACGCCAGAGTGGGGGGGGGGGGGGGGGGGGGAGGGGAGGGGGAACTGACCATCTCATTCTGGTATCGTTGCAGCATCCCCGAGGCGTCGTTCTGTCCACGGGGTATGTGGGCGAGGTGGGCGAGAGGGGCGGGATCGTGGCGTGTATTTTTGTGATCGTGAACGAACGGAATGTACAGCAACAACAACAACAACAACAACAACAACAACAACAACAACAACAACAACAACAACATCATCATCATCATTACATCCCCCATCCCGACTCGTCGTGGGTCGGCATCGACAGGGTGTGCGTGCGTGGGTGTTTGTGAAGCAAAGGGACCGATCAATCGGACGAGGGAAGGGGTGTGCGTGCGGGGCCTTGGCGCTGACCAATTATCATCATCCAGTCATCATCCAGTCATCATCCAGTCATCATCATCATCATCATCATCATCATCATCATCCAATCATCATCATCATCATCATCATCATCATCATCATCATCATCATCATCATCATCATCATCCAATCATCATCATCCAATCATCATCATCATCATCATCATCATCATCATCATCATCATCATCATCATCATCATCATCATCATCATCATCCAACAAGAAAAAAGCTGATGGACGAGATTCAGATTCAGTCATTGCTGAAACACCCCCGAATCACGGCCCACCTGAGGTTCACTTTCATGGCACGAAAAGCAGACGGGATGACAGACCACATTCCGCTGAGGGGCCACGGAGATGGTGCGCGCATCGGCCCCGAAGCGCAACGTGTCCAGTGTCATGTCCACATAGGAGATCGAGGGCGACACGTTGCAGAAGACCTGGGGCGAGAGGGGGGGTGTATATATAACCGGGTGTATATCACCGGTGTGTGTGTGTGCGTGTGTGTGTGTGTGTGTGTGTGTGTGTGTGTGTCCAGGGTCATGTCCACATAGGAGATCGAGGGCGACACGTTGCAGAAGACCTGAGGCGGCAGAGGGCGTGCGTATAACCAGGGGTGTGTATGACCCGGGTGTGTGCATATGACCCGGGCGTGTGCATATGACCCGGGGTATGCATGACCAGCTGGGGTGTGTATGACCCATGGGTGTGTATGACCCGCGGGTCAGCATGACCAGCTGGGGTGTGTATGACCAGCTGGTGTGTGTATGATGACCCGGGGGTGTATGACCCATAGGTGTGTATGACCCGGGGGTATGCATGACCCGGGGGTATGCATGACCCGGGGGTATGCATGACCAGCTGGGGTGTGTATGACTCGGGGGTATGCATGACCCGGGGATGTGTATGACCCGGGGGTGTGTATGACCCGGGATGTGTATGACCGGGGTGGAGATGACCAGGGCATGCGCGTTTGTCTGTGGCCGCCGGCATCCAAGTGGGCGAGGCCCGTGCATGCAGGGGGGGGGGGGGGGGGGGGGGGGGGGGCGCAACAGACCACAATCTGGGCGTTGGCGCCGCTCTGGAGGGACGGCGAGAGCAGTTGGGTCAACTTGGAGTCCCGATAGGGAATGTGACTGCGGGGGGTGTGGGTGGTTCGGGCACAGACACACACAGACAAGAGGAACGCATGATGATCATGGAGGGTCGCGACAGACCAGACACACAGCCAAGACACAAACCTGGGTTGGCGGCGCATGATGATCATTGATGATCGGCGCAGAGACACAGCCAAGACACAAACATGGGTTGGCGGCGCATGATGATCGTTGATGATGACAAACAAGAGGCATGAGAAAGGGTTTCGATGTGCATGATGATGACCATTGATGATCGCGACAGACAGAGCCAAGAGGCATGAGAAAGGGTTTCGATGTGCATGATGATCATTGATGATCGCGACAGACACACAGCCAAGACACAAACATGGGTTTCGATGCGTCACAGACAGCGCAAATGGGGGCTGGATGTGCATGATGACCATTGCGAGGCGCACCACACCGACAAGACAGCGTAAAGAGGTGGCTGGGTACACATGATAATGATCAGTCGGGTGCAGTCCGGGGTCTCACAAATGCTCCGCCCGCATCGCAATCAGAGGCGAACGGACAGGCCACAACTTGCTTGCGTCACAACGCCACACAATGTTCTTTTCAAGTCAGGCGAGCGCAGCGCTCACACAGCATAGCGCTACCGCCATCGGGGCAAGCCATAACTTGCATGTGTTCCAACGCCACACAATGTTCTTTTCAAGTCAGGAGAGCACAGCGCTCACACAGCATCGCAATCAAAGGCGAACAGACCTGCCGTCGGGGCAGGTCAGCTTGCGTTACAACGACACGCAATTTCTTTTCAAGCATAGCGCTCACAAAGCATCGCAAATCAGAGAGGCGAGCGGACCTCCCGTCGGGGCAGGCCAGCTTGTGGATAATATTGCGCATCCAGTACAGGGAGACGTTGATAGCCTTGCCTTCCTTGGCGGCTGTGTCCGTCCGGTTCTGGAAGGCGTCTTCGTTCCCGGCCAGGTCCACCAGGTTCTGTGTGTGTGTCAGGTGTGTATGTGCCAGTCATATGGGTGATGTGTCAGGTGTTAGGTGTGCATGCATCATCATGTGCGTGATGTGTCCGGTTTTGGAAGGCGTCGTTCGTTTCCGGCCAGGTCCACCAGGTGAGGTGCTGTGTGTGTGTCATGTGTGTGCCATGTGTGTCATGTGTGTGTCATGTGTGTGTCATGTGTGTGTCATGTGTGTGTCATGTGTGTGTGCGTGTGCTTGTGTCATGCGTGTGTCATCTGTGTATCAGGTGTGTGTCATGTGTGTGTCATGTGTGTGTCGTCTGTGTATCAGGTGTGTGTCATGTGTCATGCGTGTGCTGGACAGGAGAGAAGAAGGACGCGGGACGATGTGGAGAAAGAGAGGAGAATGGGGAATTCACACCAGCGGGGTGGGTGGATATGCGGCATGTATGGGTGCGCGTGGTTGGTTTGAGTGGGATGAGGATGATGGAAGTGATGATGAAAGATCATGATGATGATGATGATGATTGGATGATGATGATGATGATGATGATGATGATGATGATGATGATGATGATGATGATGATGATGATGATGATGATGATGATGATGATGATGATGATGATGATGATGATGATGATGATGATGATGATGATGATGATGATGATGATGATGATGATGATGATGATGATGATGATGATGATGATGATGATGATGATGATGATGATGATGATGATGATGATGATGATGATGATGATGATGATGATTGATGATGATGATGATGATGATGATGATGATGATGATGATGATGATGATGATGATGATGATGATGATGATGATGATGATGATGATGATGATGATGATGATGATGATGATGATGATGATGATGATGATGATGATGATGATGATGATGATGATGATGATGATGATGATGATGATGATGATGATGATGATGATGATGATGATGATGATGATGATGATGATGATGATGATGATGATGATGATGATGATGATGATGATGATGATGATGATGATGATGATGATGATGATGATGATGATGATGATGATGATGATGATGATGATGATGATGATGATGATGATGATGATGATGATGATGATGATGATGATGATGATGATGATGATGATGATGATGATGATGATGATGATGATGATGATGATGATGATGACATGGATGATGATTCGGTGTGGGCGTGGTTCTCAGCCGTCTGTCGGAATGCGAGGCCGCGTTCGAGGACTTCCATCAGCTGGGGCGCCGATCGGATGGTCTCCTCTTTGGCCCCGACCAGATCCACCTTCTCCACACGGTTCTGAAAGGGTGTGTGTGTCGTGTGATACAGCGTGCATATGTCAATGCAGAGTGTGTACGGGTCATGGAGGCGGGGGGTTCTGGCGGCGGGGGGTTATGGAGGCGGGGGGTTATGGAGGCGGGGGTTATGGAGGCGGGGGTTATGGAGGCGGGGGGTTCGGAGGCAGGGTCATGGAGGCGGTGGTTGGAGCAGCGACCTTGTTGGTGATGAGTCTGACAATCACCTCCTTCCCCATCTCGGGCGAGAGCAAGTCACGGCACTTCTCGCAGTAGACCTCGACAAACCAGGCCCGGATCAGGAACCGGCGGGTCGTGTTCTGTGGTATGGAAGGTGGGTGTATGCGTCAGGGTGGGTGGGCCGACCGGAAAGAGAAGGGAGAGTCGATATTCCCCCTGGGGAACGGACCGTCATCAGGTAGTCGAAAATCTCGGTGATCGCCTGGGGGATGATTCCTGGCTGTTGCCTGGTCCCGACCATGGTGTAGGTCTGTCATGCCGCCCAGGGGTAATTCAGACAAAATTTGAAAAAGGCAGGAAGAGTCGACCTTGCCCGAGGCAGTCTTCCCGTACGCCAGCACGGTCCCATCGATTCCTTCACAGGCCCCTCGCACGAGTTGGGAGACCGTGGATTTGTAGACCTTTGAGCGGATCCGACCGGGTGGTTGAGGAGACAGCAACCAGAAAAAAAACTGCGGACCTGAACATTGCTTGTCTCTGGCGTGAAGGTCTCATCGAAAGAGAATTCTCGTCCTTCCATCTTCGGGGCATTGATCGAATGGACGCACTTTCGGCGGGTGTCCAGTGAGAAACATGGTTCGGTGGTACTATCGATTCGCAGAAATGGTCGCACTCGAACGCACACGCACACGTTCCGACGCAACTCGGATACTGAAGATGGTGGGAGAGGTCCCGCCGTCGCGGGCGGTGTGGCCGGAGGGGTGGGGGTGGCCGGAGATGGGAGGAGGAGAGGGGGCGCGAGTGGCGCTGTTGGTGTGGAGTGATCTGCGGGTGATGGCGTCCGATGAGCCGATGGAATGGAAGTCCGAGTTGCAGGAGTTCTTCTCGTGGCCCCAGAGGGAGGGGGAGGGGGGATGGGATGAAGTGGTGGTGGCCGTTGCGATGACAGGCGGTTTCCACCAATCGATGTTCGAGGTACAGGACCGCCAGGGGCACGCATCAAAAAGCGCCCGAAGCCTGGCGAAGGAGGGAGGAAGAGGACGAAACGGAGGGAAGAGGGATTTTCACCCCAGGCGTTGGAAGGCGGATCCGGCGGAGCGACTCCAACAACGCGGCGCGGCTCTAATGAGTAATTTCAAGAAATGGAAAACATTCTTGCTCTCCAAGAGTCTGTGGACCTTTGTGCCCTTGTTTGATTTGCGTTTCCTCCTGCAGAATCCTGGCATGTCGGTAAGGAAGAGAACGTGTTGAAGGTTCGCCGGGATGAGGCCAAGCACGCTGCCCAACTCGAGAAAGAGCACCAAAGGCAGCTATCAATTCAACAGGAAGCGCGTCTCGACGTTTTGCGAAGACGCTCCACATCCGCTTCCACAATGGAATCGCAACTCCCATCCCCCCCGCCTCGACAAGGGAAGGACGATGGGGTCCCGTCAGAACTTTCATTTTTTGAAGACACGCCTGCTCCTCCCTTGGGATCTACCGACGGAGGAGTGACCGTTCTACAGACAGGCTACGGAGCCATTCGAGCCCCGCCGGCTGCTGCCGACGCCGCCCCGCCGGCTGCTGCTGCTGCTCCTGCCCCGGCGAAGTCTGCCGGAAAAGGGCCACCAAATCTTAGAGATGACGACGAGGACGGCAAGAAAAGGGGGAAACGAAAAGGGCGCAACCGGGAGGATGCCGCCCCGGTCTTGCCGCCTGGCGGAGAGACCTTCAAGGATTATGATAGTCCGTTCATCAGCCCATCCCAGCCCCTTTCCGACTCGACCATACACTTTACCGGAAGTTGGGAGGTGGACAGACCGATCGTGTGACGGGAGTGGTGTCTGTGCTGTCCGTGCTGTCTGTCTGTATCCCGGGTGCTCATCTCCTTTCCCGCTTCTCTTCCTGCAGCCGTTCCATGGTACTGCCACCCGCACGAGACAAATCTCCTCCCCGACGACCCGGCTTTGAACCCGCCCCCTCTGTCGGCCCTCCCCGCCCGCCCACCAACGGCCACCTCATCCCCCGCGCCACCGAGCCTCCTCTCCTCGCCCTCAGCCCAGAACCCGGCACCACCGCACGCCGAGAAACACCATAAACACCACCACCACAAGCACCACCATCACAAACACCACAAGCACGGGAAGGACGGCGACGAGAGCAGCAGTAGCAGCGGGAGTGAAAGCGGCGGAAGCGACTCGGATGGCGATGACGACGGTCGGAAGAAGCGACACAAGCGCGAGAGGAAGGACAAGGAGAAGAAGGACAAGAAGGCGGCTGCCGAGGCTGCGGAGTTGGAGCGATTGCGGGCCGAACAGAGCCGCCGAATGGCCCTCGAGCGGGCCAAGGTCTGCTGCTCCGATGTCGACATCCCCACACTCTGAGTGATTATACCCCCGGAGTGAGAGGCGGGAAGGCTGGGGGAAGACGCGAAGCAACTTTCTTGTTGACGACTGGTCACACCAAATCATCCTTCTCCACTGCGTTGCGTTGCGTCCCCTCTCTTCCCCACCTTCCCGCCTCTCACCACGCACGCACATCTCCGTCCGCTCTGGGTTGTTGCTTGGTCTTGTCCAGACCCACGAACTGCTGCTCAACCCGCCCCTCGAGATCGCTGCACGCCTCACGCCCGGCAAGGCGCCTCTGTAATGTGTGCCTCCTCCTCCTCTCCTTCCCTCCCCTCCCCCCCGACAAGCGGCGCCATGAGACGGGCGCCAATGGTATCCTGTTGCAGCCGGCCTGCCTTGACTTGAGAATGGGTTGCTCGGTCGTCGGGTGTTTGCTGTGCTGGCTGTTGAGCTGACTTCGGGGCTGTCCGCTCTGTTGGGTGGTGAGTGATGATGACCCAAAGTGTCCCCGACCGCTTGCACAGCTCACGAATCGTATTTCGTGTACGGAGAGGATCAAAAACCTCCGCTGCGGGGTGGCCTCCCCCATCATGGAACATTGGAACAGCACAAGAGAAGAAGTGGGTTCGGTCCCAACACACTCCACGACCCCCCACCATCGGTTGTTTTTGGATTACCGCCGATGCTTCTTCTTCTTCTCTGGCTGGGGCTCCTCCTGCCTGGCGCCCTCCTTCGGGGGCGGGGCAAGCGCGGCGGCGAGCCGGGCCGGGTCGGTCAAAACCTCCTCGGGCATGGTGCTGAAGTTGAGGGGGCACGATTCGGGCAGCCGGTGGGTGAAGATCTCGACGCCGGTCGGGGTGACGACCAGGGTGTGCTCAAACTGGGCGGATGGCATCCTGGGGGGGGGGGGGGGGGGGGGGGGGCGGTATGAGTGCGGGCAGGGGCGAGATGAACGACACAGAGGACGCATATGACACACACGTGACACACGCATGACACATATGACACACGCATGACACATATGACACACGCATGACACATATGACACACGCATGACACATATGACACACGCATGACACATATGACACACACATGACACATATGACACACACACATGACACACATGACACACACATGACACACATGACACACACACATGACACATTGACACACGCATGACACATTGACGCACGCATGACACATTGACGCATGCATTACATGACAAAGAAATGAGGCACATGACACACACACGACATAGATACACACATGACACATGACGTCATGAGCAGTTGCGCCTTGTCGAGACACTATGACCACCCCCACCCAGAGGACAGGAGATGGTGGAGGGGACGGACCCATCAATGGTCACTGCCGTCCAATCGTCGGGCCAGGAGTGGGTCTGGAAATGGGTCCCCAGGTTGATCATGGGCTGCAAAAAAACACCCCCAAAAAAAGTGATTAACACAAGTGATTCAAAAAACGCACAGTGATTAACAAAAAAAAAACTGTGCGCAAGTGGTAAAAAAACGTGATGTGAAAGCTGAGACCACTTGACAAATTTGAAAAAAGGGGAAAGTGCTTTAAAAAAAAAAAAAAAATGGGAATGATAATCATGCTCTGCCCCACAGGAGGGCAGGACGACGCCGACAACGCCGCCCGCCGGTTTGGGAGGCAGACCTCAATGGTGAAGACATGGCCCACCTGCATGATGTGCGGGTCGCGGCACTGTAGCACAGTGGGGCACGTTGGGGACGGACGGAGGAGAGGAAGAGCAGAAGGAGGAGGAGGAGGAGGGAGGGAGGGGGGGAGGAGGAGGAGGGAGGAGGAGGAGGAGGAGGGAGGAGGGAGGGAGGAGGGAGGAGGAGGAGGGAGGAGGGAGGAGGAGGAGGAGGAGGAGGAGGAGGGAGGGAAGAGTCGCGCACAACGGCGCATCCATTCGCGTGAGCGTGCTTTTCAATGATGGCGCCGATCTCGGAGTACGGAACGCCAGGCTTGCAAACTAGAAAACAAGCCAAACGACCAGGAATGGAAAAATTGGAGATTTATTGGGTAAAGGAACGCCTCCTCACGGACCGGAAATACCCAGCATGGTGCACTCATACGTGGTCCGCACCAACTTGACCCAGTCGGGGTTGCAGGCCTCCGGGCCGCCAACTAGATAGGTCTCCGAGAGGTCCCCATGATACCCGTTGTAGTAGATGGTAATGTCGACATTGATGATATCACCCCTCTGCAGCGGGCGGGTATCGGGGATGCCGTGACAAATGACCTACGAATGGAGGGGGAGCGGTCAAATTTCGGAAACACCTCGCGGTCGGACTGACCTCGTTGATGCTGGTGCAGCAAGACTTGGGGAACAGCCGGTATCCCAGGGGGGATGGGTAACAGTGGCGTTCGATGCACGCCTGATGGACGATCCGATCGATCTCTTTCGACAAAGCCAATGGTTGAAATGTGAGAGGTGAAGAGACAGACCATCCGTGGTGATGCCGGGGCGAACGCTGCGCCCGGCAATATCCAGCACCTCACGGGCGAGGCGACCGGAAACACGAAGGCCTTCGATCATGGCCGGCGTTTTCACTTCGATGGGCAACCGATCACCGGCCATTTCTGACAAAGAAGCACCTTCCGGGTGGTCGACATAGTCGGGGTGGGCGATATCCTCAGGGACAGCGAGTTTCGGAGTGATACGCCCCGGGCGGAGGGGGCCCGTGAAACGATAATCGGAGTGCCAGGTGGGAGTGGCGTGAAGCCGCCGATGGCCTGGCCGAAGCGAAAGAATATACAACCAGCGGAGGATGATCGGACAGACTGTTCCACACCTGCTTGAAGCACTCGGGGCCACAAAAATGGGACAAATAACCAGGAACCTGAAACCCATCATCATCTTACGGCAGATTCGGTGGTGAAAGGACAGACCTGAAGCTTTAAGCATTCGGGGCATTGCAGAGTGGCACTTGGGGACGTGCAGCCCGGTCGGGCGCATTTGTAGAGAATGGGAGCTGGCGGAGCCGCGGCCGCGGTGCTTTGTTGGGTCTGCTGGTTGGCCTCCATCAGGGTCGCAAACGCCTTTCCGGAAAAGGACCTCTTGAACCGTGTGCAAGTGCGCTATGCTGAACAGGTTTGAATTTTTTTGAGACGTTTGCCCTTTGCTTCATCCCCGCACCTCCTTTTGACATTGTAACTGCGCCTTTTGTCGCACATTGCGATCGCGAAGCATCGACGCGCAATGTGAGCGTGTTTTTGGCCCACAATGGAAGAATCTCGTTTCTGGGCTCGGGCCAGCCAGGCGTCCCTCGTCCAGTCCGCAGTATCAATATCAAAATAAATCAGTCGCTCCGTCACAGCAACTACAATGGCAGGTTCCGGCCGGGTCCCAACCGGCACCCCCATCTACAGTTCGTCCGCCACCCCCGCCAACGACCCAACACACCAGTGCCCCGGCGCAAGGTGCGGCGGATGCTCAGTTTGATGACCAGCGACGTCAATGGCAACGAGTCCAACAGGAGCAACAACTTCGCCATCTCTTCTCCCTCTATCAACAAACCGTGTCCAACTCCCCTCAGAATCGGACACCACAGCTGTTGCAACAGCCACCACCACCACCACAGCAGCAGCAACAACAGCAACAACAACGACAAGGACAAGGACAACCAGCCCCTCTTACGCGTGTCACCCCAGTCATCTGCACCCACTGTGGGTCACCGCTCCGCGCTCCTCCCCCTCCCGCACCTCCATCCCATCCCAGTCCCCCCGCTGTCCCCCTGCCCATCCCGGCGCAGCAGCCACCACAACAACAGACCCAACAGCCGATTCCAGGGTCGACTCAACCCGGGGTCGCGGAACGGCATCATCACCATCGCCACCTCGCCAAGCCCGAATCCAAAAGGCGACGACCTTCCACAACCCCGGGGGCACTGTCCACACCCGCCGCCACCACCCTTCCCGCGCCTCTGCGAAGTTCAGCAGCGCGGAACCCGACAAAGACACCCGTCCTCGGCCAACCACCGGAGGTCGCCTCCACCCGCGGGAGTAGTGTCCGGTCTTCATCCCCCAGGGGGGTGACACCGTCCCGGGGCCGCTCCACAACCCCCGGGGCAAAGGAGGCGGACCTCTCCCGGGTCAGCGCCACTCTGATGGTCTGTGCTTGGGAGCTGCCCCCGTCCCTTCAACTCTGCCACTTGATGATGATGGTGGTGTTCATCGAGTTCAATATCATCCACCCCAGGCCGGAAGCCCGGCCGGTCGGAAAGCCCGCGAGGACCGGGCGCTGGGCCACATGAAGCGGCTGGCCGAGCGGCGAGCTCACTCGGTGGCCCATCTGCAGCGCGAGACGCAGCGCCTCACGGAGCGGCTGGCCCGGCTGGCTGAGGTCGAGAAGGAGGTCCGCGCCTGCCATACCCCCGGTCGGATACTCACGGCTTTTTTTTTGAATTTGAATTTGAATGGTCGCGCAGCTGCACCGGGCACAGGCAGACCGGGACCAGGCCCTGGCCTCGCTGCGCCACTCCGAGACGGTGCGGCTGCACCAGACCTCCTTGATCGGGGTCCTGACCGAGGAGATAGCCACACTACGGCAACGCCTTGCCGGGCGGGGTGCCGAGCCGCCAGCACCAGTGAGCCCAACGACCGTGGGTGAGACAACGAGGCGCTGACTCGGATTGACGTGAGGGTTGAGGTCACGGGCGGACGCTTCGTGAGTTGACCGAGTGGGGCTCCTGTCCACCGCCCTGCGTATTCACCCCGGGGCGGCCCACCTGCGTATTCACCCCGGGGCGGCCCACCTGTCGATAGAGAGATCTCTTTGATTTCGTCGGTCTGACCGAGGGTACGCAACGGCTGCCGTTGTTGTTGTCTTTTGCACAGCTGGAAAGAGAGCGACGTTTCAACTTTTGAAGTGACCTGTCTTTCCAACCCAGGGCACCACACTTACGTACTTGTTTTTCTTACCCACTCCACCCCTGCCACAGGATTGGTGATATTTTGCCCTTTGTTGAAGGCAAATTCAAAAATCCGGGGAAAGAGAAATACAACAAGCGGTATTACACGCAGCCCTGCTCCATCATGGCCTGGCACACCTTAAGGAAACCAGCGGCGTTGGCGCCGAAGAGGTAGTCCTGGCCCTTGTTGAAGCGACGGCAGGCGGCGAGGCACTGCTCGTGGATGTCGCGCATGATGCGCTGGAGGTGCTGGTCGACCTCCTCGGTGGTCCAGCGGAGGCGCATCGAGTTCTGGGACATCTCGAGGCCAGAGACGGCAACACCACCGGCGTTGGAGGCCTTGCCGGGGGAGAAGAGGAGACCAGCGTGCTGGAGAACCTCAATGGCCTCGGGAGTGCAGCCCATGTTGGAGCCCTCGCCGACGCACATGCAGCCGTTGGCGACCAGCTGGCGGGCATCGTCGCCGTTGAGCTCGTTCTGGGTGGCGCAGGTCATGGCAACGTCGCACTTGACCTCCCACGGCTTCTTGCCGGCGTGGAACTGAGAGCCGGGGAAGCGCTGGGCGTAGGGGGCAACAACATCGTTGTTGGTGGCGCGGAGCTCGAGAAGGTAGTTAATCTTCTCGGCGTTCATGCCCGCGGGGTCATAGATGTAACCATCAGGGCCAGAGATGGTGACAACCTTGGCGCCGAGCTCGACGGACTTCAGGCAGGTGCCCCAGCACACGTTGCCAAAGCCAGAGACGCAAACAGTCTTGCCGGCCAGGGTGGTGTTCTTGGTCTTGAGCATCTCCTGGACGAAGTAGGTCAGGCCATAGCCTGGCGGGAAGAAGTGACAAAACAGAATAACATGAGCATTTCGGAAGATTGACATGGAAACTGTGTGGAAAATGAAGAAAGGTAACGGACCAGTGGCCTCAGGGCGGATCAGAGAGCCACCCCAGGTCTGGCCCTTGCCGGTCAGAACACCCTCGAAGTTCTTGGTGAGACGCTTGTACTGGCCGAACATGTAGCCAATCTCCTTGCCACCGACACCGATATCGCCGGCAGGGACATCGATGTTGGCACCGATGTGGCGGGCGAGCTCAGTCATGAAGGACTGGCAGAAGCGCATGATCTCGGCATCAGACTTGCCGCGAGCATCGAAGTCAGAGCCACCCTTCGCGCCACCCATGGGGAGGGTGGTCAGGGAGTTCTTGAAGATCTGCTCGAAGCCAAGGAACTTAATGATGCTCATGTTGACGGAGGGGTGGAACCGGAGGCCGCCCTTGTAGGGACCAATGGCCTGGTTGTACTGCACGCGGAAGCCACGGTTGACCTGGATCTTGCCCTTGTCGTCCAGCCACGCAACGCGGAACTGGATGGCGCGCTCGGGCTCAATCAGACGCTCCATAACATCGGCGTACTCGGGGTGGACGTCGAAGACGGGGATCAGGGACTCAACGACCTCCTTAACGGCCTGACGGAACTCAGGCTGATGGGGATCGCGCTTGTCGACGACCTATAAATTCACAACGTAAGCACTCGATCATTCAGAATCCCAGTAAGGAACAGACGGCGAGGAGACGCTGAGCAGCGGCAACACCAGACATCGTGTGATGATGAATCGGAACTATGGGGAATGGAGCTTGGGGCGCCCCTTTTATAGGGAGAAAACAAGCGCGAGGTAACAGCTACTCTATTTCGACACAAGGGCTTGTCCCGGTCGGCCACGTTGTTCGGACCCGTTTTTCCAAATTCAAGCGAGACCAAACAAGGTTAGAGTTCGAATGTATTCATTTGTGCATGGAAGTCAGAGTCGAATTTGAATATCTGCGGACAATGTATGGAGTCCTGATTTTCACCAATTTTCCCCAAGTTTTTCGTCGCCAAATCGATTCCAAAGCGATCCCGGCGGTCAGCTGCATGTCCAGACTTAGGCGCGGCGTGACCGAGAAATTGGATCGAGTCGGTAGTGTCCCTTGGAACTTCAGACTGAGTCGAAGAGCCGGAGAAAAGCGGGATCATTGCTGGTTTCTCTCGTTTGATTCACACACAAAAATATGATCCATGTGATCCTCGCTAATAAACTCCCACGACATTTCGGTTTTTCGTTTCGGATTGTTGCTTTTGTACTATTAGTAGCGACCGCATGCGTTTCCGCCCATCCCGCAAAGAGTTTTGACTTTTCTTCGCTCTCGTCTGGTTTGTTCATACATAACCTCTTTTTAAACGCTAAACATCTTCAAGCAGTGCCGGACGCATCGATCGATGATGACTCCTCACGATCTGTGCCGGTGGGGGCGACGACCGGCTCGAGTGACATCCGGTATTGCAACGCGGACGTAGATTGCAGAACCTCGGGGGATATCAATGCCAGCTGCACGGCTGCGCTCATCACCGTGGAAGGGGTTGTAACCCGGGTATGGTCGTGCCTGTGTAGGTCTGTGAGCAGTGGGGGAGCACCCGGGTTCTTGAGACCCATTTCTTCTGTTGCAGTTCTGGCTTTGCCGGAGGAGGCGCCGGAAAGTCGCCCTGCACCCGGGGCGAAGACACGACTCGTATTTTTGTCCTGCCCGCCTGGGTGATATATGCTGTCGCCGGGGGCGGGGGCGGCCTGGTGGCTATTGTTGCCGCGGTGATCATTGTGGTGGTGATTATGAAGCGGCGCCGGGGGAAACGAGTGGTCTGCCCAGGGTTCTTTCCACGCTCTATACCGTTCGCCTCCTCGTCCCGCAGGCCATGATTACCCAAGCCGCTCCCACCCCGGCACTACAGCCGCGATCATCCCAATCCGACGCAGTCTCCACTCCCCCGACCGCATCTGCATCCCCACCGCCCGTCAAGCAGCCCGCCTTTACCCCGCCGCCGCCAGCCAGCCCACTCCTGGGCCCACATCCCCCCGCCGGCCTGGCGGATCCCACCCTTGTCATGGTGGCCACCACCGGGGGGGTCGAGCAGACCTCCAAGGACCAGGAGGCAGATCGGGATGCGGCTCTCACCCCGGCGCCCCCGGCCGTCCCGTCTGGGGCACCCACGGGGAGTAGCGACGGGATGGTAATAGCCACTACGACCCAGGGTCAGTATTGCCCCCCATCACACTGGCCACCGCCCTGGCCTGCTGTCGTTGTGGGGACGGGGCGCTGCGGGTGTTGCTGGATCCCATCGCACCCGCATCCCACCGGAGCGCGTACCATCATCCATCTCCATACCCTGACATGCCACCACCCACCACCACCCCACCGCCCCGCGCTCCCACTGCAGAACCCTCATGCATGGTTTGCATTCCTCTCCATCCGACCCCCCCCCTCCACCCCCTCCCCACCCTCTGCGTCACCCCCCGCTCTCCCGCCCCAGGCCCCGCCGGCCCCCAGCCTCCACCCTCGGCCCGTCCTCCACCCCCAACCCGCTCTTCCTGCCGGACCCCAACAGCCCACACCTGCCCCGTCCGACCCGCCACGCCGTCTGCGTCCGGCGCGCCACCCCAAGAAGGCCATCTCAGCCTTGCGGACACTGGTCAAGGCGGGTTTGTCCGAGGGCCCCCGGTACGGATCTGGGGGCTCCACCACCCGGTGGCCATGTGGTGGCCTGTTTCCCATCCGGACATCCCCCTCCACACTCCCTTCCCTTAAATCCGCTTCCTGTCCCTCCCTTCTCCACCATCTCGCCTCCACCCTCCGCCTTGGCTTCCCCATCCTCATGAGGCACCATCTTCCACTCTTCCTCCCGGTCACCACCACTTCCTGCACTCCCCCACCTCCTTTCTTGATGTGCCTTCGTCTCCGCCCCGCCGGCCATCACCCCGCCATCCTCACCCCCGCCCCCTTCACCCAGGTCTTCCTCACCCCCGCCTCCGCCCCCGCCACCCACTGGCAACGCCGCGCTGCAGTTCGGCACACCACCGACGCCCCCGGTCCCGATATCAGTCTGGGGACCGGTCGCTTCCACCGGGGTACCATCCATCTCCACCACCGGGGTACCATCCGCATACCCAAGTGGGGTACCATCCACCACCGGGGTACCATCCACCTCCACCACCGGGGTACCATCCACCTCCACCACTGGGGTCCCATCCACCTCCACCACCGGGGTACCATCCGCATACCCGAGTGGGGTACCATCCACCACCGGGGTACCATCCGCATTCCCAAGTGGGGTCCGGTCTACCGCACCCATGGTGATCGTCTCCACGACCGGGGTATCCGACCCCGTTCTGGCGGCTACCCCCCCGGCCTTGCAGCTCTGCAGCCCGCTGTACCCGCCGCCCGCCCCGTCCAATGCTGATTCGCAGGCCTTCGCACTGGGGGCCCTGCTGGGGCTGGGTTTGCGCGCGTCCCCTCCGGGCGGGGCGCCGCCACCGGCGTCCTGGACGGCCTGAAATTGGAAGTGAGTGGCTGTACCAGGGGTTCCATCCACCGCCACCCCCATGGTGAGGCCCTCTGATTTGAGTGGCTGGTACCAGGGGTTCCATCCACGATCCATCACCGCGGGTGAGACACAGGGGGCCTGATTTGAGTGGGCTGGTACCAGGGGTTCCATCCACTCCCCCACCACCATCATTGGGTGGCTGGTACCAGGGGTACCATCCACTACATCCTCGGGGGTGTGAAATGGGTGCCGGCCGAGGGAAGGCGCGATCCATTGCGCCTCCTGTGCAACACAACACACTCGTTCCTTCTTCACGTGACTTGTTTTTGAGGTGGTGCTGTTTGTGAGGCGGAAGGAATGGGCAATTTTGGTTGGTCTTGTCCTCCTCCCTCGCCTCGGGCCTCCCTTCCCCTGTGTGCACCGATTGATGACTGGGGCACACCCCGTTTTTTTTACGAACCATACCCGTCTTATTCGATTTCATTTCTCGGCGAACCAGTCATGCCTGCCTGGCTGAGCTGCATCCATCTGCATCCCCTTTCCATCCGCCCATTGAATCCCCCCTGTCTCCCCCCCTGTCCATCTCCTGTCCATCTGTGTCCCTGTCCCTGTCTGTCCATCCACCCCCACCCCTCCCCCTCCTTTTCTCTGTTCAGATGTCCCCTCCCCTTCCTTGATTCCCTTTCCATTTCCATTCCATCCATCCTCCTCTCCTTCCGTTCCACCCTTCCATTTGTTTCAGCCCTCCCTTCCCTCCCTCCGTCCCTTCCGCCCTCTTTCTACGCCGCTGTCGCTTCGAATTTTCTTCTTTTTTCTCTGCTGCTGCTGCGTCGAGACAGTCGTTCAATGGTGTTGTTTTTTCATCATGTGATGATGGATGGGCATCAACCCGTCTTTCCGGTTCCATCAACATAGTCGTCGCCGTCGCTGGTGTTGGTGTTGGTGTTGTTGTCGTCGTCGTCCTCATCACCATCATCATCACCATCACCGCCATCGCCATCCAGGCATCATCATCATCATCCGATCATCATCATCATCATCATCATCATCCCGTCATCGCCATCATCCCGTCATCACCATCATCCCGTCATCACCATCATCCAGTAGTCATCACCATCATCCAGTCATCACCATCATCCAGTCATCATTATCATCATCATGGAAGCTCTTCTTCGGCCTCCCCCCGTCCCAGGACAACACAATTGACAATTAATTGCCGTTCCACACCAGCCACTTGTTTCACCGTCAGTTCATCATTACTGGACCCCCTCGTCACCCACCCACTCATGACTGGTGTGGAATTGCGGCTCTCACCCGGGTGCGACGCTCCTCCTCCATGGCCATGGTCTGGGCCCATACGGCCGGGGTAAGGACAGGCTGGCTCTCCAGTAGAGAGTGGAGGCTGGGGACGAAAGAAAGGAGGTTGGGTGATGATGTTGATGATGATGATGTTGGTGATGATGTTGATGATGATGATGATGATGATGATGATGATGATGATGATGATGAGATGATGATGATGATGATGATGATGATGATGGACGGATGATGGAAACCAAGGCAAGTAATCGGCAGGAACTCAACAAATCAAGGGATAAGATCGGCTTTTGTAGGCCATCATGCTCATTCATCTTTCTGTCATGCCGGGGTGTAAAACTGGTTCCTCGAGGAACAAAGGTCAGGTGTGAATGGAAAAAACGGGATGGTGGTGGCGGTGGATGACGAGATGATGGATGACGCGGGATCGTGACGTGATGGAACGGGGTGACGAAGTGGATGGTGAGATGGGGTGACGGGGTGGTGACGGGGTGGTGACGGGGTGATGACGGGGTGATGACGGGATGACGGAATGACAGGGTGATGACGGGGTGATGACGGGGTGATGACGGGTGATGACGGAGTGACGACGGGGGTGATGACAAACATCGAAACGGGGTGAATGGGAATGAACGGGGCATAACAGGTTGTGGCAACGGGGGTGATGTGGGGGGTGGGGATGACGGTGATGACGGGGATAGCGGGGGTGGGGTGAGGGTGACGGGGCGAGGGTGGCGGGGGTGAATGACGGACCACCCGAAGGGCCTCATCCACCCATGCGACCAGGTGGCGCCACCGAACCCCACAATCAGCCAGGGAATGTATCCACCGAGACCCGGGGCTGCCGTCATCTGAAGGGGGACAGTGGCATCGACCTGCAGGGTGCGGAGAGAGGAAAATTATAAAAGATGATCTCACCCGGATTCGAACCGGGGACCTTGAGTGTGTTAAACTCACGTGATAACCAACTACACCATGAGATCCGATGAACAAATTCGGGCAGGGTCCACTACCCAAGACCAAGTCAATCATCATCATCACTGCATCATCATCATCATCATCATCATCACACCCATCGCCATGTGACGACAGACGGTGAACGCAGTGGGCCCCGGGGGCCCCACCACCAGGGCGGCCAGGTCGAGATCGAAGGGCAACACCGTCACCCCAAAGGTGTACGGGACCCGCTGGTCGGTGAGAGCCTGGTTCAAGGCAGCGACATTTGAGACCACTGGCGCCACACACCCCAGAAGAGAAAGAGGCGGAAATCAGGAAATGACGAGGCGCCCCCCACTCGGGTGGCGACATCAGGCGGTGTGTGTGGCGCGAAGGGACTGGGGACAAAGTGTGCCAGCTGCTGATGTATATCAGGTGATGATGTGTATCAGGTGATGATGTGTATCAGGTGATATGTATCAGGTGATGATGTGTATCAGGTGATGTGTATCAGGTGATGATGGGTATCAGGTGATGTGTATCAGGTGATGTGTATCAGGTGATGATGTGTATCAGGTGATGATGTGTATCAGGTGATGATGTGGTGTATCAGGTGATGATGTGTATCAGGTGATATGTATCAGGTGATGATGTGTATCAGGTGATGTGTATCAGGTGATGATGTGTATCAGGTGATGATGTGTATCAGGTGATGATGTGGTGTATCAGGTGATGATGTGTATCAGGTGATGTGTATCAGGTGATGATGTGTATCAGGTGATGTGTATCAGGTGATATGTATCAGGTGATGATGTGTATCAGGTGATGATGTGGTGTATCAGGTGATGATGTGTATCAGATGATGGTGTGTATCAGGTGATGATGTGTATCAGGTGATGATGTGTATCAGATGATGGTGTGTATCAGGTATCGGCGGGCGCGTGCCATACCGTGGAAATGACAAAAACGGTCGGTGTCAGATTTTTGTGTGTCAAGTGTGGTGTGTGTATCATCAAGTTGTGTATTAAGTTGTGTGTATCAAGTTGTGTGTATCAAGTTGTGTGTATCAAGTGTGTGTATCAAGTGTGTGTATCATCAAGTTGTGTATTAAGTTGTGTGTATCAAGTTGTGTGTATCAAGTGTGTGTATCAAGTGTGTGTATCATCAAGTTGTGTGTATTAAGTTGTGTGTATCAAGTTGTGTGTATCAAGTTGTGTGTATCAAGTGTGTGTATCAAGTGTGTGTATCATCAAGTTGTGTATTAAGTTGTGTGTATCAAGTTGTGTGTATCAAGTGTGTGTATCAAGTGTGTGTATCAAGTGTGTATCAAGCGTGTATCAAGTGTGTGTCGTCAAGTGTATATCAAGTGTGTATCAAGTGTGTGTATCAAATCAAGTGTGGATCAAGTGTGTGTATCAAGTGTGTGTATCAAATTATTATTATCAAGTGTGTATCAAATCAGTGTTATCAGATTAATGTATTATGTGTATCAAGTGTGTGTCGTCAAGTGTGTGTATCAAGTGTGTGTATCAAGTGTGTATCAAGTGTGTATCAAGCGTGTATCAAGTGTGTGTCGTCAAGTGTATATCAAAGGATTATTGTCAAGTGTATGTATCAAGTGTATTATATCAAGTGTGTACGTATATCAAATCAAGTGTGGATCAAGTTATGTTGTATCAGAATTATGTGTATCATCAAGTGTGTATATCAAATCAAGTGTGGATCAAGTGTATATCAAATCAAATTATGGATCAAATTATGTGTGCATCAAATTATGTGTATCAAGTGTGTGTATCAAATCAAATTATGGATCAAGTGTATTATTATCAAGTGTGTGTATCAAGTGTGTATATCAAATCAAGTGTGGATCAAGTGTGTATATCAAATCAAGTGTGGATCAAGTGTGTGTATCAAGTGTGTGTATCAAGTGTGTGTATCAAATCAAGTGTGGATCAAGTGTGTGCATCAAGTGTGTGTATCAAGTGTGTGTATCAAATCAAGTGGATCAAATTAGTAGTGTATCAAGTGTGTATCAAGTGTGTATCAAATCAAGTGGATCAAATTATGTATCAAGTTATGTGTATCAAGTGTGTGTATCAAATCAAGTGTGTATCAAGTGTGTAAATCAAATCAAAATTATTATCAAGTGTATGTATCAAGTGTATCAAGTGTGTTATATCAAGCGTGTGTAAATCAAATCAAGTGTGTATCGAAGTGTATCAAGTGTGTATCAAATCAAGTGTGTATCAAGTGTGTATCAAATCAAATTGGATCAAATTATTATTATCAAAGTGTGTATCAAGAATTATTGTATCAAATCCAAGTGTGTATCAAGTGTAGTGTATCAAGTGTTATTGTATCAAAGTGTGTATATCAAATCAAGTTATGTGGATCAAGTGTGT
The DNA here is from genome assembly GCA_027972325.1 of Paratrimastix pyriformis. Classification (NCBI taxonomy): domain Eukaryota; phylum Preaxostyla; family Paratrimastigidae; genus Paratrimastix; species Paratrimastix pyriformis. The sequence goes on along the minus strand of JAPMOS010000035.1, from coordinate 62,864 downwards.
GTCGTCAAGTGTATCAAATCAAGTGTGGATCAAGTGTGTGTATCAAGTGTGTGTATCAAGTGTGTGTATCAAGTGTGTGTATCAAATCAAGTGTGGATCAAGTGTGTGTATCAAGTGTGTCGTCAAGTGTGTGTATCAAACCAAGTGTGTATCAAGTGTGTGTATCAAGTGTGTGTATCAAATCAAGTGTGTATCAAGTGTGTGTATCAAGTGTGTGTATCAAGTGTGTATATCAAATCAAGTGTGGATCAAGTGTGTGTCGTCAAGTGTGTGTATCAAATCAAGTGTGGATCAAGTGTGTGTATCAAGTGTGTGTATCAAGTGTGTGTATCAAGTGTGTGTATCAAATCAAGTGTGGATCAAGTGTGTGTATCAAGTGTGTCGTCAAGTGTGTGTATCAAACCAAGTGTGTATCAAGTGTGTATCAAGTGTGTGTATCAAATCAAGTGTGTATCAAATCAAGTGTGGATCAAGTGTGTGTATCAAGTGTGTGTATCAAGTGTGTGTATCAAATCAAGTGTGGATCAAGTGTGTGTATCAAGTGTGTGTATCAAGTGTGTATATCAAATCAAGTGTGGATCAAGTGTGTGTATCAAGTGTGTCGTCAAGGTGGTCACCTGGGAAAAGTGTGAGAGTCTGTGTTCCAGGTGTCAGCTGGTCTGTATGGGTCCACGGACCCGCCTGGTTCACATTGGGCGCCCCGGGGGCCGTGGGACACCCGGCCGACTCGTCGAAGAGCACGTGGGTCCCCGGGGCCACCTGGAGGAAGGCGCCATGCAGCCGGCTCGTGTCGACATTTTTCTGGGGCGTCATCGAGACCCCCTGTGGGTGGGCAGGGTGGTGGTGGTGGTGGTGGTGGGGGGGGGGGCAGTCATATTGATATAGGAAAAATTATATAAAAGTGTGAGATGGTATATCCTCATCTTCTTGCCCCCTGAAAGCTACCAACCAACAAAATAGTCTGACAACGGGTGGAAGAGAGAGGCACCGGGGGATGATGGCGGGGTGATGTCGACGTCGGGGGGGGATGTCGGGTGATGTCGACGTCGGGACGGGGTGGGGTGATGTCGACGTCGGGGATGGGAATATGACGTCGGAGGGGTGGGGGTGATGACGACGTCGGGGGGTGGTGTCGGATCGGGAGTGGGTGTCGACGTCAGGTCGGCTGTTCGTGTATCCGACGTCGGATGGGGGTGATGTCGACGTCGGGTGGGGGTGATGTCGACGTCGGTGGAGTGATGTCGACGTCGGGACGGGAGGAATGGGAGGAGTGGGGGTAATGCAGACAAAAGAAATCGTCGAAGTCGCCGGCTGGAAAGGCAGCCAGAAGCTGGACCTGGTCAATGCCGGATGAAACGAAAAGAATAAGTGATGAGAAATGCCGGAGGAACGTGCGATCGAGAGAAGAGCGAGCCGGGCGGTGGATGTGATGTTGACGTTGATGTAAGGTGGCGTGGCGTGGCGTGACGTTGGCGTGGCGTGACGTGGCGTGACGTTGGCGTGATGTGACGTTGACATGCCGTGGCGTGGCGTGGCGTGGCGTTGGCGTGGCGTGGCGTGGCGTGACATGGCGTGACGTGACGGTGGCGGACGGACCCCACCACCTCGCGTGCGTTGGGTGTGGTAAGCCGGAGGGTCAACCGGCCCAGGGGGATACCCTCCCGCCGGGCATGCACCCGCGAGAGGAGGTGCAAGGCCAGGTAGCGTGCTGCGAGCCGGTCCTCGCCCAGGGCCGGGCAGAGCAGCGCCTCCAGGGCCGCGCCCAACGGGGCTGGGGAGAAAAATAAAAAATAAAATAAAAGTTGGGCCACTGCGAGAATCGAACTCGCGACCTCTTGCACCCTAAGCAAGAATCATGCCCCTAGACCAAGTGGCCGTTTTGATGGAATCGGGACATGGACAAGCACATGACATCCGGCTCTCCTCACAGACCTTCGCCTTCGCCCGGTTTGGGTATAGCGGCTTGCTCCCCGGGCCAGAGCGACGTGAGCCTGGTCACCCGGAGGGCGTGCAGCCGGGGGGCGAGCGATGGGGGCGGGTTATGGGCCCGGTACTCTTCAATCATCCCGTCCTCATCGGCCGCGAGGTCCTCGTGGGAGAAGAGCAGGTGGGACTCGGGGCCCGACGACAGGATCCCGACCACCTCGATGGGGTCGCAGACGTGGGGCAGCGGGACGTCGTCGTAGACCTGGAGAGGCGGAGGTGGCAGAGGTGGTGGTGGTTTGGGCAGAGGACGATCAGACACACATTGTCACATTGATTGACACATTGACACATTGACACATTGACACATTGACACACTGACGCATTGACACAATGACACAATGACACAACGACACAACGACACAATGACAAATTGACACGGACCTTGACAAGGCACGCCTGGAGGGCGCCGGGTGCCGCGCTGGGGGGCACCCAGCGAATCTCCTTGATGGCGGCACCCAGGAGTCCCGCCTGCGATGACGGGGGTGGGGCAGGGACAGCCTCGGCGCCGTCTGCACTCGTCTCGGCTGTGCGGAAATGCGCGTGCGGGAGGGGGGGGAGGATGGATCAGGGTGTGGCCATGATGACAAAAAATAAAAATTGAACAAAAAAGGGGTGCGTCGTTGCCTTCCGACCGTCTCCACCCCCCGCACTCCCACCGGATCAGCCAGCCAGACTTCGGCCTTTCTTCTCCGGGCCGCTCGCCGATTCCGGCGCCGGCGCCGCCTGCATCACCTCGGGGTCCTGTCGACTATCATCATCGCAGCAGCCGCAGCATTTATCGTGGTCGTGCTGCTCCTCCGGGCGCCGTTTCTTGGGGGCCGGGGAGGCGCCCATTTCGTGCCGCGCGGGGGCGCTTGGAGTCCGGGCGGAGCGCTGGGCGGCCATCTGAAAAACATGGAATGTGAGTGGCTATCACCACCAGGGGGGGATGCGGACTTGGTGGGACCAGGGGCTCTCACCGGGGATCGCCACGCAAAACCTGAGCACATCGGACGGTCAGAAAAAAAACAGAGATGCGACAGATGTAACAGACAGGGTTGTCCGGTTCGCGTAAGTCGGGGGCTCAAGGATTGTGTGGTCGGCCTGGGGGTGATGAAATGGAGGCTAGAACCCATCACAGATCACGACAAGTGCAGACCTTCTGATCGACACCATCTCGATATTTCCCCGTCCTTTGCGCCTAGGGGTCGGAATGCTGGGATGCCGAGGAAGCACGTGCAGATGAACGGCGGACCGTCTGTTGGGTGCGATCATTCCGTTCGGAGTATTCATCAAAATACAGCTCCGGATCGAAAATGTCCTGGACCATCCCGCGAAATCTCACCAGGCATGTTTCTGGAAGATCCTCCAGATTTGTGTCGTTGAGATAAACAAGCTACGATGGATCGACAGAAGAAGGATGAGGATGTCAGCGTGCCTTCTTGTACAAACCTCTGACGCATTAAGATCCAGGGTTTTCACATAGTCTGCAACCCCGCGCAGTCCGTCTCGTGAAAAAGCCTCGTCAATATTTGAAAGCATGTTAGCCAGTCGGACCCCTGGGCTCAACAATCCTTGCAGGCGACACACTAACACGCAAGTTCGCACCGTTATCCAGCGGGAGATCTTCGGTGCTAACGTCGGCGCACGAAGGGAAAATTATTTTAGCAATGTCCCGACGGACCTCCGTTTCCCGATCTCTTATTTCGGGAGGGAGATCTCCTCATCTGCCATCCTTGGCTTCACTCGCGATGGGCACCACTTGATAGCGTACAAAATCGAGTCAGGCGGTGAACTCCTTGGCAGTGGACAACTATTTTTTGAGTTGTGGCGGTTCTCCTTCTCGGAACCTGGCGCCCGGTGTGTCTTCCGTTGTGAGTGTTTTCGCGAACGGCCCGGCGATCTTCTTTCCGAGAGTTTGGGGCTGGAGTCCATCAATTTCACAGTGTTTGAGGCAACTTCTGGCTTCTTCGGTCTGCAGACTCATTTTGGCTGGACACCCATCCCCCATCTTTCTCCCAGTTCTTCATGGCTCCTCGTTGGAGATCGCTGATGTCACCCCGGCATCCACATCTCGCATTTCTTTGGGTCGCTCGCCACCAATTGGATCTCCTCCAATGGGCGGTTCACTACCCGGGGTTACCAACCCACAAGCACCCTTCCCAAGCCCTTCCTGCACCGAGGGCCCGGAAATGCACCATTTCCTCTCGCTGATCCTCGTGCCGTCCCTTTTCCATGCCGTCGCGCCACCTCTCGGCTCCGTCCTCACACCATGGAGCGCACACATGTGTTACAGTACACATCCGCCACACCCCCGGTTCGATCCGCAATATCAGGTGACGGTCTGCTCGCGGGACACGACGGCACGTGCGGTGATGGCCTTGGATGCGTCGACATCCATTATTGCCATTGCGGTCGACTTGATACCCGTTTTTCCGGCGGGTTCGACAGTACCCCATGGGTCGGAGCCGCCGCTCGGCCGGCCTGCTGGTGGCGGCGGCGGCGGCGAGGCGGAGGGTGATGACGACCGCGCACCGGGACTTGTCTTCTATGTGGAGAACGGCGAGTGTCCGCCCATCGCCTGGCCGCGACCACCGCCCGCCGGCGATGCGCCCACCAACCCGTGGTCACTCACCCGACTCTTCGCACCGGCCCCGCGGCACTTCGACGACCCTCCTCCTGCCGCCTCGGCGGCATCCGCTGCCCAGCATCCCCGTCGCTGCCTCCGCGTCTATCGCCCGATTGACATTGAGGAGTTTTTAGTGTGGTGTGTCGTGCCTGGTCTGACGACCGGCCAGGGCTTCAAAGGCATCTGGCCAACATTCCCCCGGGTGGACTCCACCACCTCCCTGTCTCCCTCGCCCCCCTACCGGTGCACGGTCGAGAACTACCTGACCCGGGTCGTGCAGACCACGGCTTCCCTGGCCGGCGACGATCTTGAAGTCCACGCCCTGCTGGCAGCCCGCATCACCCTGGGAAGCGGCCGATCTGCAGCATCGAAAAATATCGCGAGCAGCCATGTGCCGCCAGGAGCGCCGGCCGTGACGGCGGCCACGGGGCGTGCCCTGCTGGTGGTCATGGTGGTGGTATTTCAGGGGCGAGACGGCAGGGCTGAGGTGCTGCAGTCGGTCGTTCATGAGGAGCGGTCTGTCACTCTGCCCCCAACCCCCGACCTCATCCCGTCAACACCCCCAAACCCCCGCAACATTTGGGTTGGACTGGGCGCGGCTCCTTCATCTGCGATGAAATCTCCTCCCGTCCGTTTCTACTTCTCTGCGTTTCGTTTCAACCTCACGATCCCCGGAGAGGGAGAGCATCCCGCCCTTATGTCCTCCTTCCAACCCACCCACCCATCCGTTTACTTCTCTGCGTTTCGTTCATCATTCCGACCCCCGGAGAGGGAGAGCATCCCGCAATCATGTCCTCCTTCCACCCCACCCACCCATCCGTTTACTACTTCTCTGCGTTTCGTTCATCATTCCGGCCCCCGGGGAGGGAGAGCATCCCGCACTCATGTCCCTCCTTCCAACCCACCCACCCATCTGTTTCCTTCTCTGCAGGGCCCCAACCCCGCTGACCGCGACCACGGCCGGACTGCTCCAGTACCTGAAGACCCACGGGTCGCCCCTGACCCTGCCCCAGATCGCCAGCTCCGTCGGCCGGGTCTGGTCCAACGGCCCCGTGCTCATGCGAAAGAGCCTGCCCTTCCTTGTGCATCCGAGTATGCCATTTGTACTGCTGGCCGAGGAGGCCACCCCCGCGCCACCACCCGACGATGGACCCGGGCAGCGCCAGGACGACCCGGGGAGACCCACGGACAGCGGGTGAGATGGGCGCTGGTGTGCGTGGTGGCGGATATGCGCTCGGAGGCGCAGCTGCGAGAGGCGCACAACTTTCTTAGCAAATACACGGTATGTCGAGCCCCCAGGCTTCTGCTCCCCACGATACTTCCTCCTTTTCATGCAACTTTCGTGCAACTGTCTTGTGGGTGTCTCGACCACTTTCGAAAGTGACGCGCTGCTGCTTCTTTCTCTTCTGCTTTTGCACCCTTCTCCCTTCCTTTTCCTCTTGACGTGAAAGGCCAGAACCAAAAAAACCGGGCGCCCGTTTTCCAAGAAACCAGCCATGAAACGGCGGGAGAAGCGCCGCTTTCGAGCAACCAGAGGGGTCTGGTCCCCCGTGTGGTACCGGGGGTGTAGCCACCCGTGCCCATGTCACCCTCCACGCAGCGCAGAGTTCCTCAAACAGCAACAAACGACGATCGTGGGAAGACATCATCATGTATTGTCACACGACGGCCACAAGGAACAAACATGCATTGTCTTCATCTTCAACGCCCGAAGGCAGAACACAATCAGGTTGAACAGTGCGGGCAAGTTCCAATCCTTCCCGCCAATCCGATGAGCTTCCATCAGAATGAATGTTCCAAGTTCCCGGTGCATGATAATCAGCCAGGATGAGGAGCGCAGTGACCACTCGGTCGTATGGCAATTGACGAGTCTTGCAGAATTGGAAGCCACTGCCTTCGCGTTGCAACACCATGGATTCACAGCCATTTCCTCCAATTCCATTGAAGATGATTTCGTTGTCAGATATCAACGGAGGTGAAGCATCATCATATGAAAGTTGAATAGGGAGCGGGTCGTTCAGTAGAGCGATGGCAATCATGTTACGAAAGTCCCTACAGATGGACTCCCAAGCCAAGGGTTCGACGGGACGGAGCTGGGTGAAGTACTGGGTATAACCCATGGTGATGCGCTGTCAAGTCACTGTCAAACCGCGCCAGTCAGTCTCGTGTTAATGCAGCCTCGTAGGAGGCTAACTAGATAATCGCAATCGAGAAGAGTTCACAAAAGGTTACTCCCATTTCCCCCATTTCCCAACCCGATTTCACAAAATATCACCTCATCCCCAGCCACTTCAGCGCTCGAGGCCCAGCGTCAGGCCCAGATGTAGTCCCGCTTGGGCAGTGCCGCCATCCTGGCGAAAGCAAAGCAGGAAGAGAAGGAGACGGGAAGAGCAGCGACCTGAGACCCCACCCCCCTCCCTGCAGGTTTTGAGGACGAGCCCATCCGGCGAGCCTGACGCTGCCGTCGTCCACCCGCAAAGGAGAGGGGTTCAGTCCATTGTTATGTAGAGGAGGCCTCGTTGTGGTGGCCACTAGTCTGCTGGATGGGCACAGCAGGCAGCCGTCTCCGTCGCCGCGACGTAGCCTCCCGCCGGGCCCCCCGCTCGCTGGCCACTGGCGGTGGTCCTGCCCGACGCTCCCGGAGCAGTTGAAGCCGGAGCGCATGGGCCTGAGCCAGGAAGTCCCCCGCAATCCTGTTGACGGCCCCGATGGTCGGCCGTCCCCAGCCTGCCGCAGGCCTCCCGATCATGATCTGCCACTTGTCGGCGCCCAGGGCCTCCAGCCGGGCCCAGTCCGGGGCCCCCAAAGCGGCATGGAGGCGGTCCCGGGCCTTCTTGCGCAACTCCTCATAGGCGGGGCACTGCTGGATGATGTGCTGGGCATCCTCGAGCGGTCCCGCGCTGCAGCACACGCAGGCTCCTCCGCGCTCCGCCTCAGGTCTGCCCTTCCAGGTTCGGAGGAACTCACCATCGAGGTACATCCCTGCGCGCAGTTGGGCCGCAATTCGGCGCCCAGCCGGGCTCATGTCGTCCAGGTAGGCCTCGCTGCGGCCATAGTCCTGCTTGACCTGCCGCAGGAGCGCCAGCCTCGGGTGTGAGTGGGCATCCTCCACCTTCGCGCGCCACTGGGCCTCGACGCGCTCACGCACCTTCTTCCGGCCCATGTCCTTCCAGGCGGCAATGCCAATGGACCGGATCGTCTCGTCTCCAGGCCGGGCCCCTCTGCCCAGGCCATAGTCCCTCAGGACCGCCTCGGCGGCACCGGCCCATTCGCCAATGCACTGGTGCCCCGCCCTTGTCTCTGGGAGCTTCTCGCCCAGCTCCACCAGCTCACGGACGAGGCGGCCCTGCGGCAGCAGCTTGATCCGGCCCCATTCGATCATGACCTCCTGGGCCCGCAAAGCAGCGACCGGTGTCAGCCCCAGGTCCGCCTCGACAGCGGCAGACGATGCTTGTCCCATGCACTGGAGGGCAAAACAGGCGAAGATGCGCTGCACCGTATCCATGGCCCGCTCCGCCTTCTTGTCGCGCAGATTAGGGAAAGCTGCCGCAGCCCAGAGCAACCTCGGGAGGCCAAAGGTGCGCCACAATGCTCCGAGCAGCCTCGGAGGGAGAGCACCCACCCTGCCCAACAGCCGGCTGATGGAGCCCCTCATCGCGCAGGCCGCCCGGACACGGCCACTCGTGTAGGCCTTCGTGCTCGCATCGTCCTCAAGCTCCGCCCCCAGGAAGCGGAAGCTCCGGGTCTGCGTCATCTCCCTGCCGCTAAGGCTCACTGACCACGGCTTCTGCTCGCCCGCAGCCTGCTTGTCGTTGGCCGACTCCTTCCTGCGCCTGGCCGCCCAGCACTCGAAGACCATTGCACGACACTTGTCGGGTGACCACTCAAAGCGCCTCTCCAGGGCCACCGCCCCGCACTCGTCCAGGGCCTGCTGGAGCCGTCATCTCGGACAGTGTCCCCATCTTCTCCACCATCCCTCCACGGACTTTGTCCCCCTCATGCCACCAATATTTGGGGTTACATCGTCCGCATATTCTCATCACCCGGCCCTCATCTTGGGCCTCGATGTCACGCAAGACAGAGCGGGTTGTGTCATCGTCTTCGAACAGGGCCAGGATGATCGTCCTCAGACGGCCCAGACCAAGCCTGCAGAGAGATAGAGAGAGAGAGAGAGAGAGAGAGAGAGGGGGGGGGGGGGGGGGGGGGGGGGGGCGCCCTGACCCTGCCCCAGATCGCCAGTTCCGTCGGCCGGGTCTGGTCCAACGGCCCCGTGCTCATGCGAAAGAGCCTTCCCTTCCTTGTGCACCCGAGTATGGCATTTGTACTGCTGACCGAGGAGGCCACCCCCGCGCCACCACCCGACGATGGACCCGGGCAGCGCCAGGACGACCCGGGGAGACCCACGGACAGCGGGTGAGATGGGCGCTGGTGTGCGTGTGGTGGCGGATATGCGCTCGGAAGAGCGGCTGCGAGAGGCGCACAACTATCTTAGCAAATACACAGCAAGTCTCTCTTTCTGCCGCTCAGGTCGAGCCCCCGGGCTTCTGCTCCCCACGACAACGACAGAAAAGTGGCTGTTTTTCCTTTGGGGCCACCCCCGCGCCGCCACCCGACGGACCCGACCCGGGGATATCCACGGACAGCGGGTGAGATACACACACATTGGGAGCGTGCCGCCGGATCGATGCCCGGAAGAGCAGCTACAGAAAGCAGGGGTTGACTCACACTACTGGGACCAAGAGAACGTCGAAGATTTTTTCGTTTTTCGTTTTTTGTGTGTTCTGTGGGAGATATCCCCCCCACGGTGGGGCCATGCAGATCCGACCCGAGGCCATATGCGGACCATGCGACCACGGGGGGGATGTTGTCCGCACGGATCAAGCCGAGGGGGAGGATATGCAGAGGTGGGGAATGTTGGCGGGATTTCGGATGGGGACCATGCTGGCGGGGTGTGGCGGGGTGTGGCGGGGTGTGGCGGGGTGTGGCGGGGTGTGGCGGGGTGTGGCGGGGTGTGGCGGGGTGTGGCGGGGTGTGGCGGGGTGTGGCGGGGTGTGGCGGGGTGTGGCGGGGTGTGGCGGGGTGTGGCGGGGTGTGGCGGGGTGTGGCGGGGTGTGGCGGGGTGGCGGTGCCTGGTTTGACGCACGAGGAGTTTGTTGTTCTGATTCCCCAGAGGGGTCTGGTCCCCCAGGGACTTGGGTGCGTGTGGTACCGGGGGTGGAGCCACCCCGTGCTCATGCCCCCCTCCAGTGCAGCGCTGAGTTCCTCAAACAGCAACAAGCGACGATCGTGTCGGGGAGAAGGCATTATTGTATTGTGTGTCGCACTGCATATTTATTCATCTTCAACGCCCGAAGGCAGAACACAATCAGGTTGAACAGTGCGGGCAAGTTCCAATCCTTCCTGCCAATCCGATGAGCGTCCCTCAGAACTAATGATCCAAGTTCCCGGTGCATGATAATCAGCCAGGATGAGGAGCGCAGTGACCACTCGGTCATATGGCCTTAGACGAGTCTTGACGCATTGGAAGCCACCGCCTTCGCGTTGCAAAACCATGGATTCACAGCAATCTCCTTCACTTCCATTAAAGATGATTTCGTTGTCAGATATCAACGCAGGTGAATCATCAGCAAATGAAAGTTGAATAGGGAGCGGGTCGTTCATTAGAGCGATGACCATCATCTTACGAAAGTCCTTACAGATGGACTCCCACTCAAAGGGTTCGACGGGACGGAGCTGGGTGAAGCACTGGCTATAACCCATGATGATGCGCTGTCAAGCCGCTGTCAGTCAGTCTCGTGTTAATGCAGCCTCGTGTGAGTCAAACCGCGCCGTCATTCTCGTACAGTGTCACCATCTTCTTCCTCCATAGACTTTGTCCCCCTCATGCCATCAATATCTGGGGTTACATCGAATGCATGTTCTCACCTGCGGTCATCCGCACCATCTGGGGCGACATTCGCATCACCCGGCCCTCATCCTGGCCTCGATGTCACGCAGGACGGAGCGGGTTGTGTCATCGTCCTCGAACAGGGCCAGGATGATCGTCCTCAGACGGCCCAGACCAAGCGCCCGGAATCTGTAGAGAGAGGGGTGGTGTGTGAGCGGCGGGGTATTTGTGGGGGTGGTGTGTGGCCATCCAGACCTGCCCTCGCCGACCGCCGTGAAGATGTCTTCCAGCACGGGGATGCCCAGCACGACGAAACAGTCCCGGAAGGCGACCAGGGTCGAGGATGGCTGCGTGCGGATATTACCCCGGACAAATACAAGGGGTGAGGATCACTGACACATTGACAATGGGATCGAGATCTGATGGGTGAGCGGATATGACCCCAGGTGGAGACAAAATCAAGGGGTGAGAAGTGAGGATGACGGACACATTGACAAATGGGGGATCGAGGTATGATGGGTGAGGATGACTGACACTGTGAGGACATCGACAAGGGGGGATGGCTGCGGGCGGATATTACCCCCCAGGTGGAGACATCGACAAAAATCGAGGGATTAGGGGTGAGGATGACGGACACACCGATGATGGGTGATGGTGAGGAGACAGAGACAATGAACATCGACAAAAATCGAGGGGTGAGGATGACTGGGAGGAGACAGCGACAATGGAGGATGGCTGTGTGCGGATATTACCCTCCCGGTGGAGACATGGGGATGGAGGGGGGGGGGATGTCGACACACACCGACCAAGTTGGGCATGACGCCCTCTGAGATCAGCTGCATGGGGGGAACATCGACATGGGGGGAACATCGACATGGGGAACATCGACATGGGGAACATCGACATCTGGGGGGAACATCGACATGGGGAACATCGACATGGGGGAACATCGACATGGGGGGGAACATCGACATGGGGGAACATCGACATGGGGGACATCGACATGGGGAACATCGACATGGGGAACATCGACATGGGGGGACATCGACATGGGGGGAACATCGACATGGGGAACATCGACATGGGGAACATCGACATGGGGGACATCGACATGGGGAACATCGACATGGGGGGAACATCGACATGGGGGGACATCGACATGGGGGGAACATCGACATGGGGAACATCGACATGGGGAACATCGACATGGGGGACATCGACATGGGGAACATCGACATGGGGGGAACATCGACATGGGGGACATCGACATGGGGGGAACATCGACATGGGGGGGGGGGGGGGAACATCGACATGGGGGGAACATCGACATGGGGGGAACATCGACATGGGGGAACATCGACATGGGGGAACATCGACATGGGGGAACATCGACATGGGGGACATCGACATGGGGAACATCGACATGGGGGACATCGACATGGGGAACATCGACATGGGGAACATCGACATGGGGGAACATCGACATGGGGGGAACATCGACATGGGGGAACATCGACATGGGGAACATCGACATGGGGGACATCGACATGGGGAACATCGACATGGGGGACATCGACATGGGGGAACATCGACATGGGGGGAACATCGACATGGGGGGAACATCGACATGGGGAACATCGACATGGGGGAACATCGACATGGGGGATGTAGACACACACCGACCAAGTTGGGCATGACGCCCTCTGAGATCAGCTGCAGTGCAAAGGCGTCCAGGGGCGCCAGGAGCGGGAGCACTTCGTCCGAGTTAATCATCGCAGCGCTGGGTGTGTGTGTGTGTGTGTGGTGGTGGTGGTGGGGGGGGGGGGGTGGGGGTGGGTGGGTGGGTGGGTATGGAGGTGTCACAGATGAGTGGAGGTGCGGATGATGACAGGTAGGCGGGAGCGGGTTGGAACTGCCAAACCGATCAGAAAACGTATTTGATGGTGATTGGATGATGATTGGATGATGATTGGATGATGATTGGATGATGGCGATGATGATGATGATGATGATGATGATGATGATGATGATGATGATGATGATGATGATGATGATGATGACGATGATTGATGATGATGATGATGATGATGATGATGATGATGATGATGATGATGATGGCTGTCAAATGGGGAGGTATGCAGACCAGTATGTACTCGAGGACAGCTCGGTATGTCTCCTCCACCAGGGGCGTGAAGGCGTGTCGGAAGAGGGAGGCATCCAGGACCGGCTGGTTTTGGATGGTGGTGACAGGTGACGGGCGATTGGATGATGATGATGATTGGGTGATGATGATGATTGGGTGATGATGATGATTGGGTGATGATGGTTGGATGATGATGATGGTTGGATGATGATGATTGGATGATTGGATGATTGGATGATTGGATGATTGGATGATGATGATGATGATGATGATGATGATGATGATGATGATGATGATGATGATGATGATGTGATGACTGGATGATGATGATGATGATGATGATGATGATGATGATGATGATGATGATGATGATGATGATGATGATGATGATTGGATGATGATGATGATGATGATCGGATGATGATTGGATGATGATTGGATGATGATGATTGGATGATGATGATTGGATGATGATGATTGGATGATTGGATGATTGGATGATTGGATGATGATGATGATGATTGGATGATTGGATGATGATGATTGGATGATGATGGTGGTGGTGATGACTGGATGGTGATGATGATGGTGATGAATGACGGGCGATTGGGTGATGATGAGGATGAATGACGGAGCGTGATGGGTGGTGGGCGATTGGGCGATGATTGAATGAATGACCCTGGGATCGGATGAATGACGGATGATCGTCAGAGACACACACCGTCCGTTCACGGACCTCCCACTGCGCCAGTAAAATCTGCAGCCTGTTGATGAGCAAGGCACCCGTCACGGCACCGACACAGACACACACAGACACAGACGCACACAGACACCACGGACACACACAGACACAGACACACAGACACACACACAAGATTGAAAAGAGGGAAGAGAGACACCGCAAGAAATGTAGGCACAGTCCACGAGGGAAGCGCCATAGTCAAGCAGTGTCCACCAAGCCAACATACGCAAGCAGGCGGCAGCGAACAAGGGTCAGTCAACGGCAAAGCGCTCAGGCGGAAGAGCACGTCAACATCCGAGACCGGAAATCAGGACCCACAAGGGATCCGTCACATGGTGTGGATGGACAGCTCACGCTCTCACCACATCGCACGGCAGCAGCATGTGTCGCGCCAAAGGGGGTCCCCGACACAGGCAAGACAAGGGGCAATTGGAGCATATGACACAGACCTTTTCGATTGGGTGCGCAAGTAGAATGTCGATGGCGAGCATCGACGACGGACGGGACGGGACGGCAACGAACGGGACGGGTCGGGACGGGACGGCGCACCAGGGACGGGACGTAGGGGCAGCACGACCAGGGCAGGCCGCACGTAGCACAGAGGGGCACGGTGAAGAACGGGACGGACGGGACGGGACGGGGCGGGACGGGACGGGGCCGGGGTGTGGAGAGTGTGGGGGGGAGCAGAAGTAGGGACAGGAAGAAGGAAGAAAACGGTCCATCCCCACGAGACGGGGAGTGGATCCGGAAAGTGTAGTGGCACCCAGAATGAGCCTACTGATCGGAGCGCTAGGGGCAGTGCCACCACCTCCGGGGGATCCCCCCGGCCACACACCACCACAGGACGGGACGAGCAAAGCCAAGGGACGGGACGAGCAAGGGGACGTGGCGGGACAGGACAGGGGACAAGGGACACGGGTCAGGACAGGCAGCTGAGTTACAGATGGATCGCCCATGGGGTCCACACTTGGTCGCCCCGGGACAGGAAGATCCAGTAACTGCAGCGCAGGACAGTGTCAGAGATCGAGGTGGAGAGGGTTTTGGAGCCAATGCCCAGCAGCCGGGTCATGGCATGATAGGAACGTGTCAGGAACCCGATGGAGCCCACCTCGAAGGGGACCAGCTCCACCGTCCAGCCCTTCACCGCCAGGTCGCGGGTCAGGGCCAGATAGCGGGCTGTTTTACGCTCGTGTGCCGCACTCACATTGTGCTCCGAGGGGACTGTAAGTTCCAGGAGCACAATCTTTTTCAGTGTCTCCGAGCGCAGCACCAGGTCCGGGCGCTGCTGGGTGCCGGCACCCCCCAGTGCAGCATCCAGGGGGACACCATTCGGGAAATCGGGCAGGTCAACGTACATCACCCAGTCACGGGCCAGATCAAGTAAGCTCGGGGCGGCAGCAGCGGCAGCAGGGACGGCGACATGGGCGCGAGGGGCGGGAGCAGGCGGGACAGCTGGAGCACAGACACACACACAGACACACACACACACACAGACACTCACAGACACGCACAGACACACGGACACACACGGACCTTCCACTGAGCCAGCAAAGCCTGTAGCCTGTTGAGCAAGGGCACCAGGGGGGCCAGGGAGGATGGGCCTGGGGGTTGGGGCGGCGTCCGGCCCAGCGGGGCGAGATTCTTTCGGACGTAGGAGTTTTGCTTGGCCTGAGATGGATGGTCAGTCCCCCATACAAGGATGAGAATGAATGATGAATGGCGAATGGCGAATGATGAATGCTGATGCTGATGCTGATGCTGATGCTGATGCTGATGCTGATGCTGATGCTGATGCTGATGCTGATGCTGATGCTGATGCTGATGCTGATGCTGATGCTGATGCTGATGCTGATGCTGATGCTGATGCTGCTGCTGCTGATGATGCCAGACAGACCAGGAGCCCGCTGAAGAACTTCTCTGCCTGCCGCTTGAACATTGTCACGTGCTCCTTCAGCGAGAAATTGCACCCCACCGCTGGGCCGCCGCTGCTGCCGCTGC
>JAPMOS010000035.1:0-42500 GCA_027972325.1 Paratrimastix pyriformis | reverse complement strand
GACAGACAGAGCAGCCAGACAGCACAGACCCACCAACAGCCACGTGCGCGCACAGATGCATCTGCCACTGCCGCCTCACATTACCACTGGCTAAGGCGGGCCGGCGGGGGGAGGGGGTGGGGGGGGGGGAGCTCAACAAGATTCGCTGACCTGCTGTGGGAGAGCCGGCAGAAGCACCGTGTTGGCCAGGACTTCGCTCAGCCGGGGCCACAGCCGCAGCCTAGACGCGGATCCCCAAATCCAGTGAGGAATGGAGCAGGGACGGAGCAGGGACGGAGCAGGGATGGAGCAGGGATGGAGCAGGGATGGGCGGGAGAATGAGCGGGAGATGGGCAAGAATGAGCAGGCCGCACGCCATGCCGTACAGTCCCAAGGTCAAACGGCCCCCCCCCCCCATCTCCGGGCCAGATCGGCTACTCCACACAAACCCCTGCTGCATCCCTTCTGCACAGCAGACCGGACCGTGCAGTAGGCCACCCATCCACCTTCAAACAGCGACCCCGCCAGGACAGCCGGGTGGGTGTGTGTGTGTGTGTGTGTGGGGGGGGGGGGGGGGGGGGGGGGGGAGCAGACCGACGATGGACATGAGCGAGTTGCGCTCGCCCAGGCAGTACTTGTGCACAAAGCAGAGCAGCGTCAGCAGGCGTTCAAAAGCATCGAGAACCCTGTGCAAGAAGGCGACGCGGGAGGGTGTGTGTGTTTAGCGAGTGTGTGTGTGTGGGGTGGGGTGGGGGGGGATCAGGACCCGTGCTGTTTGTGGCGGGTGGGCGTCCGGGTGCATATCCTGCCGGGGTGATAGCCACCCCCACAGACCCTCCTCCACCGTGGGGGCAAGTGCGTGGCAGACAGTGTATATTGCCGGGGGGTGATACATTGGGGGCGCAAGTGGGTTGAAGGCATCTCTTGCCGGGGTGATAGCCACCCCCCCACAGACCCTCCTCCACCGTGGTCTGCTTTCCCACGGCGGCGCGCGGGGCCACCAGAAGGCAGCGACTGAGGGGCGGCAGGGCGGGAGGCCGTGCGGGGGCCGGGGTTCGGACGGGGGAGGGAGGCGGCGGTGGTGGGGCGGTCGTCACTTGAACATCGGGCAGTTGGGCAAAGCGGGGGCCCTGAGGGCTCGTGATGGCGCTCAGGAAGGGCTGAAGCAGGCTGGTTTCGACACTGTGGTGGGTGGGGAGGGGTGGGGAGGTGAGTGGGTGGGGAGGTGAGCGAGTGGGTGGCAGGAGGGTGAGGAGAAAGTTGGAGGGGGGTGTTCCTGCTGTGACTTGGGACAAGAATTGTCCGGGTTTTAGTTGGTGATGTTGGCACAGGACAAGACGAGCAGACACTGGGAGTGAAAAGGAAGCAACGAAAGGGAAGAGACTACGATTGTGTTGAATGTGGTTTGCTGTTGCGGCATATGAGGCTGGCGGCCTGGTGGTGGATGGCTGGGGGCACCGTGAATAAGAGGGGCAGACCGCTTGGCCAGCAGGTCAACCTCATTCTCGATGAGGTGCTCGCAGATCAGCGCATCCAGAAGCGAGCCGGACACACCTGGTTCGCAACATACCCCCGGAGAAGTAGATTTTTCAAATTTTGGCCCTGCAGGTGAAAGCGCAGGAAAAGACTGTAGACCACCATACGTGCGCGTGGGTGGGGAGGGGGTTATCAGACCGGCCTCCAAAACCCCAGGTGATGCCGGAGTAAATTCCCTGAAAGCCTCCTGCAATACTCGCCTCAACCGCTCCAGCAAAGTCTTGTGTCGGCGCTAGTGTGCGGGTGGTGCCGCGCATCAGCGATCAAACAAGTGGGGATGACGGGGTGATACGGACAAGAAGTTGACCAAGCAGTGCATTACCGGCGAGTCCTGGTAACGAACGGGCATGTTCAATGGATGCTTCCTAGTTCGAAGATGATAGCTCGAAACAAGGTGTCAGATTGTCTGGGGACCATGCATTGGAGGGTCTGCGAGGCCTCGAGGGCGAGCCGAGGGGAAGCCGCAAGCCGCTCAAAATCATCTCCGATTATCTCAATCTGCGGCCAATGTGGATGAGTGCTTGCCGGAGCGGTTGCAGACCTCTTTGAGCAATAAGATGTCATCCAGTCTCGATTGGGCAACTTTCTTGCGTGATATAATTTCCCTCTGCCGGTCGAGGATCAGGTCCAAACGGGCTTTCACGCCAGTCTGTGGGTCATTGAGTTTTGTCTCGAATTCTTGGGCATGCGCCACCAAGGCTTCCAATTGGGCCTTGAGTGCCGCGGCCTTCTCCGTTTCAGATTGAACCGCTCGGTACAATTCATCTTTTACAGGCAAAAGACGCTCTTGCAGTGCGGAAATCTCGGCATCGAGGACGGCGGGGTCCGGATCGGGCTCTGTTTGACCCGACATAGTTGATCAGCCGGGGCGGGTGATGTCGGCGCGCCGGGAGGAGGCGAGGGAACCTTTTTCATCGGACATGAGGCATCGCATCTCGTCTCGAAAGCACAACGGTTGAAATCCCTTGTCAAGCAGGGGGTCCGAGGCCGGCTTTCGATGGCGTGGATGTACAGGATGCATATTAGCCGAGCCAATCGAACGGACGCGAGGAGCGGACAAAGAACCGAAGATCAAAAAACAGAGGAGAGAACAAGAGGGGGAGCTAAAGGAAGCTGGAAGAAGAGAAAGAAGAAGGAGAAGACGCGGGGATGGGATGTGGTTGCCAGTCAGTCGGGTTCCATCATCAAGGAACAATAACGAACAGCCAACTAAAAAAAACGAAAAAAAAAACTGTGTACAGGTCGCCTCACACCGGCGCGCATTGTAGAACCGTCAAAAAAAAGCACATGGCGAGGAGCGGGCCGCCTTCCTATTGGGTCTCCACCACCATGGGGGCGGAGTCACCCCCGGCAACGGCCAGGGCAATGGCCGAAGCGGCATTCGAGCAGGTGGGTGTGGCTGGTGCCGAGGGACTGCAAACAGGGGTGGTCGACCCTGTCGGGGTGGGAGCCTCCGATGCCGTGGGGAAGAGGCATGAGGGGGTGACGGCGGGAGAGCTGGGGGGACCCTCAACAGAGGGGGCGGGGGCGGGGGCGGTGACCGGGACCGGGATGGTGACGGAGGTGGCGGGAAGGGGTGGGTGGGTGAAGGAGAAGGGTGCTGGCGGCATAACAGCGGGGAGGGGGATGGTGGAAAGGGCTGGCGCCCGGGGAATGGAGACAAATGCCGAGTTGAAGGGAACCATCGGGCCGGTCGGCTTCGCGGCGTACGTGAAGAGACGCTGGGCGGCCGCCGCTGCCGCGGGTGAGAGAGACGGGCGCGCCTCCCCGGCAAGAGCCACTGCACCAGGGAAAAGAAAGGGATATAAATTTTTTTTAAAAAAAAAAACAGTCGAAAATGGCGGGGATGACTCCATCCCCCCGGCATGCGGCGCCTCCGCCGGCAAAGCCGAAAACGGAGTGTTGTGGTGCGGTGCGCGGATATCTTGCAGACCGGCCATGTTCACGGGTGATGGAACGGGGACTTCCGGTCGCTTGGCATCCGGGTTTTGGCTCACTTGGTAGCGCTTCTTAACGAGCTGCAGGAAGCGGGCCTCCTCGGCACGAAGAATCCGCCGTTGCCGACGAATCTCGATAAGTTTTCTCTGCATGCGGAAGTGATTCGGGTGAAAACGGGTGTGAACTCGGCGACGAACCTGGTAGAAGCAGATATGCTGGAGCATGCGAACTTGAGGTTCGTTCCATTCAATCGCACCCTGTTGTTCCCAAATAAAGACGATAATGTGAAAAATGAGGCCAAGAGTGTCAGACTCCTTGTTTCCAGTTGGGGCGCGTGCCCCCACCAGGATGGGCATTGATGATGCGCCGTTGGCTCTCCCGAATCAGCCCGAGAGCTTTATAAACCGATAAAACAGTGCAAACACGTTGCCTGGCAAATCCGGTGATTGAAGCAAGGGCATCACGGGTCTGAGGGCCTAAGACATCAAAAAAAAGAGCGCAAACAGGGCAAACGAAAAGATGCAGTCGTTGATTCCCATTAGACGGCTAGAAATGCTAGATAGCAACCGAACCTTCGCTCAGAACCTTGACCAAGCTTTGACAGAGAAGTGCAATATTCCTAGATGAGCGGAGAGTTGAAATGGACGACTCTTCTGTGTTTGGAACTAGCACATGCACAAAAATACAGGAGATTTGAAAATTTTGAATTTCGGAAGAGCCCGCTAGTTGATGATGTGCCGACCTTCTGAACGGTTCCCAAGAGCGGTCATGGGCATGGTCATTTCGTCAAGAAGGATAGCCCCAATCGAGAAGATTGGAACTTGTGGTTGTGCGGGTACTGGAACAGGCGGCGGAACGGGAGTGCTTGGGTCCATCTCGAGTTGTTCTGCCTTCACCTGCTGCGGCGTACAACCTCGGTGCAACTGGCCAATCCCTCAGAAATTTATCTCCGCTCTTGCAACGGCGTCTTGTAAATGAGCAGCAGTCCCACACAGACCAGCGTGTACAGTTTTGGCACACATTTTGCCAGCTGTTTGGGGACAGGATCTCCCCACGATACAGCCGTCCCAACTTTGATCATGGAACTTTCTCAGCCCGGCATGGTGGTGACGGGGCTCTCGGCCGGAAAGCATCACTGTGCAGCAATCACCGCGAAAGGTGAGGTATACACGGTCTGGACTGGCGCCTGTTCTCCACTCCGACTGATCCCGTTCATCGCTTCATTTTAGTGGGGCGCTAACGAATGCGGCCAGCTCGGCCAGGGCAACGTCGCCGATTCTCCGCATCCGCACTTGGTCGAAACCCTCGTGGGTCGGGTGGTAAAACAGATCGCATGCGGATCCACCTTCACAGCGGCTCTCTCCGACGGGGGCGAACTCTATGTTTGGGGTCATCTGGCCACACTGCGCATGACGACCCCTGGCGTGGTCGACCTTGGCCATCGACGCGGAGCCCAAGTCGCATGTGGAGGCGGCCAATTATGCGTGCTGACGACGGACGGGGATGTGTTGGTGTTGAATGACAGCTCACACGAGATCACCTTTGAGGTCTGAATGCCCCGGGGGGATACAGGCAGACAGCTGGATGGGGTGGGGCGGTGCGTTTCTGGTGGTGGGCACGAAGAGCTGCGTGAGTGGTGGTTATGTGTGTTGTTCGATCTTCGCTCTTTCCATTCCACCCAGTCGTCTTTTTCTCTCTGTTCCAGAAGCACCTCACCTCATCCTCCATACCCAACCGCGCCCGTCTCCATTCCCCCCAGGTTCAAGCCGCCCTGCAGCCCTTCCGCGTCCTCTCGCTCTGCTGTGGCCCCGACACATCCGGTGTTCTGATCGCTGCCGCCGCGCCTGCCGCCGCGCCTCCGCCTCTCGGGTTCTTATGGGGCCTCGTGGCGCAGGGGTCAGAGCGGGTAGTCACCATGGCCACCACCCCGGTTCAACTCCCGGTGACGCCGGCCGAATTGGGTGGCAACCGGGCCGCCCGGATGGCCATCGGGCAGGACTTTGTGGTGGCTGCCCTGGAGAAGGGAGGGTTGCTCGCCTGGGGGGCTGGCGGTCTGTTGTTCCACCCCCCAACAGGAGAATCTCACCGCAAGATGCGGATATTCCCCCTCCAAATCTGAAATTCGTCTCTCCGCTTGTGTCGATCACACACACGGGTCCCGTCAGGGGAAGGCCAACTGGCCCGGGGGGATACCCACGATTCCGTGGCGGCACAGTCCATCGAGGTCTGCCCCCCCCCCCCCCCCCCCCCCCGGGTCGCCCGTCCCCCCCAACATCAGAAATCGGGTTGGCCCCGACCGCCGATGACAACAGCTAATTCCCTCCCATCACCAATTATTCCGCATCACCACGCCCCCCCCCCCCCCCCCCTTTTTTTTTTTCACGCAACCGGCCCTCCAAAGTTCGCTCAGCTGTGGCGTCATTACCCCTTCCAGTCCGACTGATCAGCCCATGTGTCCCACACCACACGCACACCCTCGCAGGCCCTTGCCAACACCATCGTTGTGTCCCTTTCAACGTCGTCCTTCTTCCTTCTGTACAACACACGCATACACGACACACGCACACCCTCGCAGGCCCTTGCCAACACCATCGTTGTGTCCCTGGGCGCGGGCACGGCCCACTGCGCGGCATGTGACACGCTGGGACGGCTCTGGACGTGGGGACGCGGCGTTGATGGACAGCTTGGCCATGGAAATTTCAGCGGGCTGGTCTGAATAACCCCCGCCTACCTTCCCCGCCTACACCCCCGCCTACACCCCCGCCTACACCCCCGCCTACACCCCCGCCTACACCCCCGCCTACACCCCCGCCTCCCTGTCCCGACATGCCCTTGGACATGGAAATTTCAGCGGGCTGGTCTGAATAACCCCGCCAACATCCCCCGCCTACCTCCCCGCCTACCCCCGCCTCCCTGTCCCGACATGCCCTTGGACATGGAAATTTCAGCGGGCTGGTCTGAATATCCCCCGCCTCCCACACGCCCACATCACTTGGACATGGAAACTTCAGCCCCGCATGCCCACATCACTTGGACATGAGAAAATGCGGTGGGCTGGTCTGAATATAACCCCCGCCGACCTCCCCCCCTGCCTACCTGCCCCCACACGCCCACTTCGGACCATCTTCGTCACCCAAGCATCGACGCTCACCCAAGCATCATCATCATCATCCAATCATCATCATCCAATCATCGTCATCCAATCATCGTCATCCAATCATCATCCAATCATCATCATCACCACCACCACCACCATCATCATCATCATCATCATCATCATCGTCGTCGTCGTCGTCATCATTATCATTATCATCCAAACGAGATGCACCCTCGCTGGTGCTGATTGGGCCCGGCATGACGGTTGCGCCACTTTCTCCTTCCCCTTCGTTCTGTCAGACCGCCCCGCGTGCTGTTGGCTTCTTTGAAGGGCGCCGGGTCACGAGGGTGGCCTGCGGGGCCGCCCTGACCCTCTGCCTGGTCGAGGGGCCCCCGGCCGAAGCGCACAAGGATGCGTCTGTTGTTGTGTGGTGCTCCTGCTGAATGATCGATTCTATGCATATTTTGGGTGCGCAATTTTCTAAGTCCTCGATGTAGTCTAGCAGGTTAGGATTTATGGTTTTCACCCATGCGACCCGGGTTCGAGTCCCGGCATCGAGGTTCATTTTTGCTCTTTTCCTTTGCTTTTTTCCATGCCATGCCCAGGGCGCTCGCCCTCCGTCGGAAGCTCGAGGGGTTCCGCTCGGCCACCAACCCCGATGGGACACCGGCCCCAGCAGGTGACAAAGGGGGGGCGCGCGGGGAGGTTACCGAGGAGGTGGAGTCACACACGCAGGCCCTGCGGCGTCTGGAGACATTCCTCGCCAAACGGTTCGCCCAATCGTGTGTGTTGTGTCAAGTTATATTTGGGCGGCCACAGGTGGTGCGTCGATTCGAAACCGTGAACTCATTCATTATCTTTCCCAATCTTGTATGCGTTGTCTTCCGAACAAGCAGAACCCCTCCGGTCCCTCCTGACTACTTGAAACACCTGGATGCCCTCCGCGCCATTTTACAAAACGCGCTGGAGCACGCCCGATAACAGGCCTCAACAACGAGCTGGATGTAGTGTGGTTGAATATCACAGCCTGTATATAGTGTTTGCTTCAGCATAAGAGATGATTTTTGGTTCCGCCGGGCTTCCACTGAGGCCTGCGTAAATTCCGGGACTGGTTCGTGTGAAGGACATTGCCAGATCAACCGAGGGTTGTTGTTGAACGCACAATGTTCAAGGGCCTCCTTCTTCTCTGCCTTGCGGCTGCCGCTCTCGGCGCACATACTCACCATGTTCATGTCACCCTGAATGTTTTCACTGGTGAGCGCGATCCCTCTTGGAGCGTGAAGAACCCTTCGGCTGAGCTCATTGAGATGCTCCAGCAAAACGCCGAGCCCGAGTATCGTCCCTGGCCCTGGTATCGCATGGGCTATCGTGGCTTTGAGGTTCTCATTGACGGTGCGAAGACTGTTGTCTATGGCAACAAGGCTCTGGAGCATGCTCTCTTTGCCACCGCTCCTGCCGGTCTTCTGAAGGACACGATCGTGGATCATGCCCATCAGCACATCGTTTCTCGTCCTCTGACTGCACCTCGCCGCGACCACGTGCTCCAAACTTCTGTTACTCGTCGTGTTGGGGATCAATGCACTATCCCTGTCGTCGGCCCCGATAACGAGACTGGTCCGATTTCATCACACTCGCAACACCTGAACAATTTTTCCTTTTTCCTTTTCACCTCGCTTTTCCCCCTCGCCTTCGCAATCCATTTTTCCAGCCTTCGATCTCGCCCACGACGACTGCGGTTTCTTCGTTTCTCACTGCAGCTCCAACAACTGCTACGCCTGTCTGTTTTTTTCACTCGTTCCCGCCGTCTCTTCACTGTTTTTTCCCCTTCGCGATGTATGGTAATTCAATCGCTCAGACGGCTCGGTCTGCTCTTCCTGGACCGTTTCCTTTTCTCATATTTTTATTTTTTTCGTTTTTTTCAGGATATTGTGACGGACACCTTCCCCCAGCCTGGCCGCGGGAGTGGCAAGAAGTGGGACCACAACACCTGCGTCGACATTCGGGCCTCTGCTGAGCGCGACGGGCTGAAGTGGGCCGGCACTACCCTCCCTGTCGATGACCTCCCGGTTGGCCACTACGTTTCGGTCTGTCCGACTGGCATGGGTTCGGTCGACATTTTTTTTTTTTGCTCACATGGTCGCTCTCACCCCGTCCGACGCAGCTCCACATCTGGCCCAACACCAACTTCCACTGGGTTCGCAAGGACACCAACCTGGCCACCCACTGGTCCCACAAGCCCGGCGGGACCCCCGTGCGCGAGGTCGACAACAACGGCCACAAGATCACTGACCCCAGCAAGGCCGACCTGTCCCCCTGGTCGGAGTTCTGCGGGTACATGATCGTGGTCCCGTCCAATGTCACCCTGAATTGAGGGCCCTACATACCTGGGGGCTATTTCTTTATGGGATTCTCTTGACTTCTCTCTTTTGGAATAACAATGTACCGGTACACACGACTCGCAGGCGGAAGTGGGACGGGGGGGGGGGGGGGGGGGGGGGGGGGGGCTGCTCGCATTAGTGGATATGTCCTCGGGAGATCACGCTGGACTCGACCACTCTCGGCTCGAAGGCCCGGGAATTAGCACGCGATCTTTACCATCTCCTGCGCTACAAAAAGCTCACGGCCCGACCGAGCTCGGCCCCACGGCCGCCTCGTCGGCCGCAACCGACCACTCCTTTCTGCGCTCCCACCTGGGATGTCTTGAATCCACAGGAGGATTTGGCGAAGGAGGGCCCCGGGTCCCTTCCTTTTCGTGGCCACCGTCGGGCAGCCGAGCCCAGGTGACGGTTTTCCGTGGTTGCACGACAACAGCTGGTTGCTGTTTTTATTTCCGCTTTCTTTCCCCTTTTCGAAAATAAAAGACCCGAGCACCAGTGATACTGCTGCTAATTGGAAGAAGGACCCCCGAACTTTTTGCCTTTGAAAAGATATGTCTCTCTCAGTTCGTGCGAGCAACACGTGTTGATCTGCTCTGGGAATCAGGGGGAGAGCAAGTGGAACGAGAAGATGCGTTTACGCGCTCCAGCCAACCTCAGTGCCGGGGGCAGCGTCGGCCCAGGCACCAGCGGGGGCGGCAGGGGCAACCGCGGGAGCGGCGGCGGCCTCAGCGGGTTGATCGGCCCAAGACTGGGCGGCGGGGGCAGCCTCAGTCCACGAGGGAGCAGGGGCGGCGGCGGCGGGAGCAGCGGCGGCAGGGGCCTCCTCCTCCTCGGCCTCCTTCTTCTCCTCGGGCTCGCGGTAGAAGAAGAGATCGGGCATGACCTCCCACTCCTCAGCGCGGGAGATGGCGCCACGCTGGCGGAGAACCTCGCGGGCGAGCATCCAGTAGAGAAGACCAATCGACTTGATGGACTTGTTGTTGGCGGGGATGGCGCAGTCGACGAAGCGCAGAGGCGAGTCAGTATCGCAGAAGGCGATAGTGGGAATGTTGACGTAGGAAGACTCGCGGATGGGCTAAAAAAGCAGACAAAATGAGCACAAAGAAATAATAAGGTCAATGCACAAACCTGGTTGTCGCTCAGGGGGTCAGTCAGAATCAGAAGACGGGGCTCGACGAACTTCTTCTGGATCTGGTTGGTGAAGGTACCAGGGGTGAAGCGGGTGGTGAGGGCGTTGGCACCAGTGTACTGGGCGAACTTCATGATGGCGCGCTGGCCATAGGTGCGGGCCGAAACGATGCAAACGTCGGCGGGGTTCTCAATGGCAACAATCATGCGGGCAGCGAGCTTGATCTTCTCATAGGTCATGCCAATGTTGATGACATTGACACCATCATCGCGGCGCTGGAAGATGTAAGGGGACATGTGGTAGGTCGAGGTGCGGCAGCCGAGGTGCACGCCGCAGGCAAGCATCTTCTGGACATCCTCCTGCTTCGGGGACAGCTTGGGCTTCTCCTCCTGAATAGTGCTCATTCCCTTTTGCAAAGTTACGGAAAAGGTGGTGAGTCCCTGTTCCTTGGCGGTAAAGGAGCTTTCAACCCCGGCACAGCAGGCTATTTATGCTATTTCGCCCTGCTTCTCTTCGTTTTACAGTGCCACGAGCCGTCTCCTCTTTGGGTCAGATAATTTTCCTGTTGGTCACTTCGATGTAATCTTGTGGTTTTGTGAAATGGGCGCGCAAAAAGTGGTGTTTGTTTCCCCCATTTCCACCACAACATAATCGAGAGGTCCCCCTTTATCCGATAGTTGTGGGCAAACCGATTCTTTTCAAACATTCTTTTCACGACCATCTGGAACAATTTGATGCTATTAACACTCACGGAAGCGGGATAACAATGGCGCCATAGCTACATATGAGCACTCTAATAAACCTAGTTGGTAGCGAAAGAGTCAGACCCAACGTTGTAATCGCGCTCGCCCGGGGCATCGTCGCCAGAACAGGCATGCTTCAAGACGATTGCTCGGGGGCAGCCCTGGGGTGGAGATCGAGAAGGAATTGAGTCGGCAGAGTTTTCCGGATGGGAGTGCACAGGTACATACATACACCCTCCTCCTCCCCCCCCCCTCCCCCCCCCTCCCCCACCCCCTCCCTCCCTCCCTCCCTCCACACTCCACGCACACATGACCGACCAGAGCCTTGGCGTAGTTCATGCCTGTGATGACGGCCTTGATGCCACAGAAAATCTGTTGCCGTCATTCGGGAAAGAAGGGACGACGTGAGAGGAGGAAAAAAGCGGGAACTCCTGCGAGCTGCCCGGCCTGGGGAGGAGCAGACTTGGTGGGAAGGCTCCCAGGTCCGCATGAGCCAGGCAGTATCCAGGTTTGCGGCGTGCTCCAGGGTCGCCGCATCAGTGCGGTTGACCTTTTCGTAGTCCTCATCGTGCAGCATATCAGTACTGCGGACATAACCCCCCCATGGGAGATGAGCAGGTCAAAGCGGAAGGTGAAAGAACGAACCTGCACACTACAAGGACTCGTTTACGTTGCGAGAGTTGGACAAGTCCTTCCGAGAGAGATTGAACACCCTGGTGTGAGTGTGAGAGCGTGTGAGCGTGAGGTGGGAGGGCCGGATGTGTCTGTCGCGGACCCTCTGGTCTCCCACAAGCGCAACGACCAGCGGAGTATCGGGAAGAGTGAACTGCACAAAAGGGACTTCATTCTCGGCAGAATGTTCCCCGTTGTGGTAGCGGTAGTCGTAGCGAATGTTGGAGAGGGTGCACAGGAAATCTGAGCTCTCCTTGTCGAGGCGTGAATCGTGAATGGGAGAGCGAAGGATGTCACCTTAAAAGAGGATCGAGCGGTCGAATGAGGAGGGCATGAATACAGACCATCCATCAAGACTGCGCCGGAGTGCGACATTGAGTGTGAGAACCCAATAACAACTGTCCGGGGTGGAAGAAACGATCCAGAAAAAATACAGGAAAAAGGGGGGGAAAAATCTGACCCACAACGTCGGGCTTGTAGTCGGGATGGGCGGCGATCTGATCGCGGACGGCCCGGAAACAGTAGCCGGCAATGCGGCCACTGTACCGATAGCCCGCATGAGGAACGATAACACAACAAATGCGTTTTTCGATCTATTCGGGAGAGTTGCGGGTCCTCCGGACATCGGCGAGTCAGACCGGCTCAGGGGGCTGGGGACACCCGACGATGTAAGATTCGAGGTCCCTGCGGAGAACGCCCGATTCCGAAGGGAACCAGCGGCCCGCTCCGACGGTTGTCCGGACAATTTGTGTCATCTGGTCTTTTGGGCTGTGAACCCGCGGTTGTGGGGAGAACACAAGTGCGGAGTCGGCTATTTGACGGGAGCCGCTCTGTCTCGTCACTGATGGCGCTGATCGAGCGCAAGAGTTACATCTCGTTTTCCATTGTTATGTCTGTCGAGATTCGGATGCTCTCTTCACACACCTTGTCCAGCAATGAACTGGAGGCGCTGATTCCCACAACCGATGAGGGCGCAGACGATGACTATCGCTCTCAGGGACTCACAGAGGACCTCGAAACGGGAGACTTGAGACTCATTTGTACATTAGATGTCCTGGATCGACCTCTTCTGACCCCGGTCGTGATCCATGTTCCCTGCTGGCAGACCCCCACCAACCAACCCCTGAAAAGATTCAAGTCGGCGTTTTCAATGAGAGCGGCTCAACAACCATTTATTTTACTAGGATCGAACAAACTGTTTCATTCGGCATTCCCTTCTCGGAGACCCCATCGGATGCTTCGCTGAAGATTATCCTCTCGTCGAGCATGCGACCCAACATGGAATGCATCCACCAGGGATCGCTTGCTCTTTTCCAGGCACCTCTTGCCCCGGGAAGCGATTATATCCCCGTCCAGGGCCGCTTCTGCATTCCCTTAACCCCACACGCATCCCAAGCGACGCCCGATGAGGAAAGTCTGTATCTCCGGGGGAACATCCACCACAGAGGATACATCCACACCCCCATCATCCTACTGGCTATGCTTCTGGTCGTTTTTAACTTTTCCGGACACACTCCAACCCCGGCACCACGCACTTTCGCCCCTCCCCTCCTCCTCTCCCCATAGTCGCCGGACTCTTACGGTTGCAGGAGGGGCACGCATGCGCGGGGCCGCACCCTGCCCACTGGATCGACACTTGGACAGGGACGGCGCTTGCGGCACGCCTGGGGAAGGTCGGCACCCCATGCTGGTGATGTCTCACATGCCCTGGGGGAAGGTCGGCACCACCACGCTGGTGATATCCGCCATCTGTGCGTATGTCTCGCACATGCCCTGGGGGAAGGTCGGCACCACCATGTTGGTGATATCCACCCGCCGGATGCGTGATGTCTCACATGCCCTGGGGGAAGGTCGGCACCACCATACTGGTGATATCCGCCATCTGTGCGTATGTCTCGCATGCCCTGGGGAAGGTCGGCACCACCATACTGGGATGATATTCACCATCCAATGTTCGGCGTCTATGCATGACTCGCATGCCCTGGGGAAGGTCGGCACCACCATACTGGGATGAGATCCACCATCCAATGTTCGGCGTCAATGCATGACTCGCATACCCTGGGGGAAGGTCGGCACCACCATACTGGGATGAGATCCACCATCCAATGTTCGGCGTCTATGCATGACTCGCATGCCCTGGGGGAAGGTCGGC
The DNA here is from genome assembly GCA_027972325.1 of Paratrimastix pyriformis. Taxonomy (NCBI): domain Eukaryota; phylum Preaxostyla; family Paratrimastigidae; genus Paratrimastix; species Paratrimastix pyriformis. Next base: position 28,876 of record JAPMOS010000035.1, on the reverse strand, counting down.
ACATCATGTTGGTGATATCCACCCGCCGGATGCATGATGTCTCGCATGCCCTGGGGGAAGCGGCACCACCATACTGGGATGATATCCACCATCCAATGTTCGGCGTCTATGCATGACTCGCATGCCCTGGTGGAAGGTCGACCCCATGCGGTAAGACCCCATCGCAGTATACATCGATGACATGAAACCCGGGCCGGTCGCGTCCTTCATCATCACCTCCCATCCCCCTCACGCTCCACACACAAAGCTGGTTTACGACAGGGGCAAAACCCTTCAATATATATATAAAACCCTCAAGCTGTGCCGCCATTTGAGACCCTTCCTTTTAGATTGATCAGTCCCTATGCTCCTCCACACACAGCCTCACAACTCCGACCCCTCCTTCACCCCCCCCCCCCCCCCAAGCTCTCGACCTACCTGCTGACGGTCACCCTGCCGCCCCAGCCGACATCACCCACGGTCGGGACCCCATCCTGCCTGCCCCGCCCGGTGGGGTCGGACAGGCCGCCGCCACTCCGCTTCTGCTCCGCTTCCGCGCCCCGCTCTTCAGCCCGGCTGAGGTCTGGCATAAAGTGCCCTGCACCCCAGAGCATCATGATCATCATGATCATCATCATCAGCATCATCAGCATCATCCTCGGTATCATCAGCATCCTCAGCGTCATCCTCAGCATCATCATCAGCATCATCATCATCATCATCAGCACCATCATCAGCGCCATCAACAACAACAACGTCATCATCATCAGCATCATCATCATCAGCCAGGTCTGGCATGACATACCCACAGTCCGCCCCCCTCCCTCCACCTTCCCCCTCTACCCCCTCTCCCTCCTCCTCCTCCCCTCCTCCCCCTCCTCCCCTCTCCCCTCCTCCCCTCCTCCTCCCCTCCCCCTCCTCCCCTCCTCCCCTCCCTCCCTCCCCATCCCTTGGCACTTTCCGTCCACACATTCCGTTGTTGGTCGTTGTTGCATGCACACACCCCCTTGACACTTACCTCGCATTCCACACCATTTTCTACACGATCCGTCGCTGTTCTGTTGTTGCTGCTGCTGTTTTGGGGGGCCGGCGCAGGATCTGCACAGCCCGATGATGCGCCCGTGTCCTCTTCACCCATTCGGTTGCTGTTCTGTTGGTTGTTGGCTGTTATTCTGGGGGGGCGGCGCAGGATCTGCACACCCCGATGATGCCTGTGTCCCCATGGCGGCTGCCGGCTCCAGCACCGACCCGCGTCCGCGACCCGGGGGGGCTGCTCTCGATCCAGAAGGCGCCCGCCAAGGACGAGGAGCGGCTGATCCACGTCTGTATGCGTCTCTGTGTTTGGGTGTTTGTATGTCTGTGGCTCTGCGTGTCTCTACGTGTTTCTGTGTCGCTGTGTGTCGCTGTGTGTCGCTGTGTGTCGCTGTGTGTCGCTGTGTGTCGCTGTGTGTCGCTGTGTGTCGCTGTGTGTCGCTATGTGTCGCTGTGTGTCCATCCAGAAGGCGCCCGCCAAAGACGAGGAGCGCCTGATCCAGGTATATGTGCGTCTTTGTCTGTTTCTCTATTTCTGTCTGTCTGTCTGTCTGTCTGTCTGTCTGTCTGTCTGTTTCTCTATTTCTGTCTGTCTGTCTGTCTGTCTGTCTGTCTGTCTGTCTGTCTGGCCGGCTGGCCGGCTGGCCGGCTGTCTGTCTGTTTCTCTATTTCTGTCTGTCTGTCTGTCTGTCTGGCCGGCTGGCCGGCTGGCCGGCTGGCCGGCTGGCCGGCTGGCCGGCTGTCTGTCTGTCTGTCTGTCTGTCTGTCTGTCTGTCTGTCTGTCTGTCTGTCTGTCTGTCTGGCCGGCTGGCCGGCTGTCTGTCTGTCTGTCTGTCTGTCTGTCTGTCTGTCTGTCTGTCTGTCTGTCTGTCTGTCTGTCTGTCTGTCTGTCTGTCTGTCTGTCTGTCTGTCTGTCTGTCTGTCTGTCTGTCTGTCTGTCTGTCTGTCTGTCTGTCTGTGTCGGTGTTGCGCGGATGTCCACGCAGGGCCTGCATTTGTTCCTGTCTGTGCAACCGTCCATCCGTGTGTGTGTGTGTGGTAGGTGGGACTTGCGGTGTGTCGCTGCGTGACTCTGACCGAGAATGCCATCCTCGTGTCTTCCGTGCCCACCATCCATCCGCTCACCCAAACTCTCTCCCACCCCGGCTGCTCTCCTGCAGGCCCAGGTGGTGACCCGTCCATTGACCTACCAGCAGCGGATGCTCACCTGGAACTATCGCGAGTTCCTGGCCGCCAGTGGAAAGGTCCCCCCCCCTCTATCAGCACCATCATCATTATTCCCACCACCACCACCATCCTCACCACCACCACCATCATCATCCAATCATCATCATCCAATCATCATCATCCAATCATCATCATCCAATCATCACCGTCATCATCATCATCATCATCCAATCATCATCATCATCATCATCATCATCATCATCATCATCATCATCATCACCCATCGTCGCCCAATCATCATCACTCACTCAGCATCAGCATCAGCATTACGGCAGCAGCGCCGCCGTCACCACCACCGCGCACCTTAGGGGAGATCGGTCCAGCAGACAGACTGAGAAGGTGTTTGAAGCCCGAAAATCATGGGGGCCTGCTAGTCCTATACGCAATATCAAATGGGGGAAAATCCGAATGGAGTTGGGCTGCTTGTGGGATCGGAGAGGTCGGCACATCTGGGGAGCAATCGATGGGACCATGGGGTTTTCTCACTTTCCATCCTCCCGCCACCGCTACCCAAACCAGCTGCCCCTATGGCAGTTTCTGCGCAGCTTACACTGGGTACTGGAGGACCCGGCGCGGCCCCGGGCCAGCCCGGCCGCCCCCGGGGCCCCGCCCGAGTACCGGTTTCTGATCCCGGTCCGTGGTCAGGGCGTATGGGCAGTGCACATGATTGGATGATGATGATGATGATGATGATGGTTGTGTGGTGATGGTGATGGTGATGATGATGATGATGATGATGATGATGGTGATGGTGATGATGATGATGATGATGATGATGATGATGATGATGATGATGATGATGATGACTGGATGATGATGATGATGATTGGATGATGATTGGATGATGATGATGATGATGATTGGATGATGATTGGATGATGATGATGATGATGATGATGATGATGATGATGATTGGATGCTGATGCTGATGATGATGATGATGATGGATGATGATGATGGATGATGATGGATGATGATGGATGATGATGATGGATGATGATGGATGATGATGATGATGGATGATGATGGATGATGGATGATGGATGATGATGATGATGATGATGATGATGATGATGATGATGATGATGATGATGATGATGATGACTGGATGATGATGATGACTGGATGATGATGATGACTGGATGATGATGATGCACATGGCGATTTTTCCGTCTTGGGTCTTCTCTTGTACGCGCCGCCACAGACGGAGTTCCTTGAGCATATCGCGCTGTCCTCTCCTTTTTTTCCCACATGATGATGCCTTTTCCATCTTCGTTTGTGTAACCTTCTCTTGTCCGCCCCACAGACGGAGTTCCTTGAGAGCCACGGCGGCGGCGGCACAGGCGGCTTTGAGGTCTGCCCTTTCAATCTTTCCCTCTTGCCACACATCCACATATCCACATGAAACATACCGCAGCATGACACACACATGACACGCATGACACACACATGACACACGACACATGACACACACACATGACACACACACACACATGACACACATGACACACACACACATGACACACGCATGACACGCATGACACACACGCATGGCACACACACATGACACGCATGACATGACACACACACACACATGACACACACACATGACACACATGACACACACACATGACACACACACATGACACACACACATGACACACACATGACACGCACACACGACACACACACATGACACACACGCATGACACACACCAGTCCGTCCTGGACACGTGGAAACCCGAGTCGCCGCCCCTCGGCGACCTGCTTCTGCTGCTATACCCCGACTGGCCCCATTCCTGCTGTCCCGCCGTCCGCGCATACGCCATCGAGCGAACAAGTGCGATGCCTGACCACGAGGTCAGTCTGGGTGTGTGTCCGCGTATGGCTGCATGGTGTGTAAGACGTGCTCTTCCGCCTGAGCGCTTTGCCGTTGACTGACCCTTGTTCGCTGCCGCCTGCTTGCGTATGTTGGCCTGGTGGACACTGCTTGACTATGGCGGGAGGAGCCACCATACGGGTCATTTGGCCCGGCCCCCCCCGGAGTGTAACGCATGGCGCGAAGGCGCGAGTAATCTTTCTTCTTGAACTTGTCGCCTGCGCCCTCGCAAATACACAGCATGTTCTCTCTCTCTCTCTGGCGCTTCCCTTGTGGATTGTGCCTACACTTCTTGCGGTGTCTTTCCTCCCTCTTTTTAAACGTCGTGTCAGATCACAAGGTCAGTCTGGGGGGGTCTGTTACGTATGGCTGTTTGGTCGTGTCTGAGAGGGGGGGACTGCCACGTGCGTCTCCCACATTTGGTTGTTGGTGTTGATGATGAGCGGAATGAGCGCCATGCCCCGTCTCGCAAGGTCGGATGATGATGATGATGATGGATGATGATGATGATGGATGATGATGATGATGATGATGATGATGATGATGATGATGATGATGATTGGATGATTGGATGATGATTGGATGATGATGATGAGGATGATGATGATGATGATTGGATGATGATGACTGGATGATTGGATGATGATGACTGGATGATGATGATGGCGATGATGATGATGATGATGATGATGATGATGATGATGATGATGATGATGATGTGATGGTGATGGTGATGGTGATGGTGATGGTGATGATGATGATGTGTTTTGAGCGAATGATACCCATGTTATGCTCTCCTCTTGTTTATGTCCAGATGCTGCTCCACCTGCCCCAACTGCTCCCGATATATGAGATGATCCACCTTCCCCTCCTCCTGTTTGTGTTCAGATGCTGCTCTCCCTGCCCCAGCTGCTTCAGATTCAATATATGCGCCCCCTTCCCCATACCATGCTCTCCTGTTTTGCTATTCTACCTGCCCCAGCTGCTCCAGATTTTTATGACCCACCTTCCTTTCTCCCATACCATGCTCTCCTGTTTTGTGTTCAGATTCAATATATGCTCCCCCTTCCCATACCTGTTAGATGCTACTCTACCTGCCCCAGCTGCTTCAGATGCTGCCCGTGGAGGAGGCCCTCTGCCAGAATGAGCCTCAAGTGGCCGCCGGGGCACGGCCCCTCTTTGAATCGCTCGCCCGACGGGCGCGCCACTCGCGTGTCTTCGCCAATCACATGTTCTGGTCTGTCTGTGCGAACAGTCGTTTGTTTGTTTGTTTTTTGTGTTTTTTTTATGTCAAAACCCAATCCAGCAACCGAAATTGCCGGCAGTCGTCCGTGGATGTTGAAATCCATCGGGCCCTCGCATATGCAAAAACAGATATCTATTTTGATCTCGTGGTGCTGGCTGGCGTTGCCTGTCATCCATTGGTCTTCGCCAATCACATTTTCGGTGCAGACACCGTCCCATCATGCGTGACCGTCTGCTGAAATCCAATGATTTGTCACTTAATCGCATCGTCTCATGTGTGGCCGTATTTTGAAAAAATCCAATTTTTGTCACTCAATCACAACGTTCTGGTCTGCTGGGCTGTACTGACGCCGTCCCATGTGTCGTCTGGATGTTGAAATCCACCGTCACTCGCACCACATATTTTGGGTTTCCATGGTGATGTAGTTGCGCCTGTGTGTTTCCGTGTGGATCCATTCGTCCCTCCTCGCGCGGGTCTCGGCATGCCAATGATGTTATCTTGACAACCCATTGCCCATGGGATGTCTTTTTGAGCTGGACAGAATGGCTCGTGTGGACAGTTTCACCGGTGCTCTTGTCATATCGTCGGTCCGGAGTCCCGACAGGTACAGCATGGTAGCAAGGACCACATCTTCTGGGCGACAGAGGTCAGGTGGGAATGGCAATCGTCCCGAGTCAATAATACCGAATCGAATGGTGCAGTGTATATGCTGACACTCTGTGTCACCGGATGTTAAGTCTCCATTTCATATTCATCGGGGCTGTAGATCACTTGGTAGATCGTCCGCATGGCATGCGGGAGGCAAGGGGATCGATACCCCTCAGCTCCATTCCCATTTTTATAACCGCCGGTTTATTTTTTTAGGTACCTGCGGGCGGAGAGCCAGTCCCAGGACGTCATCCGGGCCAAGTTCGAGAAGATCGTGGCCAACCTTGTCCGTCCCACTGTGCCCCTCCCTTGTTTGGGCACTTGTTGTTGTGAGAAGACTGTGTGCTGTTGTGTCCTTTGACTCATATTTTGGAGTGGTGGGACTGTGTGGTGCTGCTGTGCCCTTCGTCTCATATTTTGGATGCATCATCATCACCCCCTGCAGGAGTGGTGGGACTGTGTGCTGCGCCAGTTACGCCTTGAGGATCGCCTGTATACCATGATGCATGAGAGCGAGACCATGGATTACAAGGCCAGGGTCCGTCAACTATCCCTCTGCAGTCATCATCATCATCATCATCATCATCATCATCATCATCATCATCATCATCATCATCATCCAATCATCATCATCATCATCATCATCATCATCCATCATCCATCATCCAGGCATCATCATCCGTCATCCAATCACCACAACCACAACCACAACAACCATTCCCCTCACCACCCGCCATCACACCAGGAGCGGTACATCCAGCACGCCCTTGAAGAAGGCTCCCTGGCGCCCGTATTCCCTGTGCCCATGCCGCTCTACCCCGACCTCACTGCCATCAACATCAAAGTGGGTCCGTGTCATCATGCACGACGTATCGATGTACACAGACACAAATCTGCACCACCGCTCATGACACACGGCCATCAACATCAAAGTGGGTCCGTGCCATGCACAGACATCAGCAACACAGTCAGCTAATTACAGACACCCGCCACACGCGCACCAATCAAAGTGGGGTACGCGTCACGCACCGAGGCACTGTGAGACACAGAGACGCACACTGCTCGACGCACAGACACGCCCATCAGCGCGCACAATCCTGCTAGCCGCTACCATCCTGACACCCACCTCCCCCTTCCCACCGCCGCCCCATCGTTGATGTCGGTGGTGATGACCGTATGTGATGTTGATGTTGATGCCGATGTTGATAATGTTGACGCTGTTGATGCCGATGTTGATGCCGATGTTGATGTTGTTGCCGATGTTGGTGATGATGCCGATGATGTTGTTGATGCCGATGATGATGTTGATGTTGATATTGATGTTGATGCCGATGTTGATGATGATTTTGATGCCGATGTTGATGCCGATGTTGATGTTGATGCCGATGTTGATGTTGATGCCGATGTTGATGATGCTGATGATGCCGATGTTGATGTTGATGCCGATGTTGATGATGATGATGATGATGATGATGATGATGATGATGATGATGATGATGATGGTCATGAATGATGATGATGTTGATGTTGATGTTGTTGATGATGTTGATGTTGATGTTGATGTTGATGTTGATGATGATGTTGATGCCGATGTTGATGCCGATGTTGATGCCGATGTTGATGCCGATGTTGATGATGATGATGATGATGCCGATGATGCGCAGAGTCCACCCGGGTCTTCCCGAGCGCCAAGCGTCCCGTGCGTCTCGAATTCAGCGTCACAGCTCCCGAACCGTCATCCCCGCCGCCGCCACCACCACCGCCGCCGCCCGTGGCCCCGCCCAGCGGGGGAGCCGCCGCCCCACCACCAACATCAACACCCGTGGCGGCCGGCGAAGTGGCAGCCCCGACCGAGGCGGGCGCGCTCGTGCCGAGTGCCGCCAGTGTGTCAGTCAGCACGTATAAGGTCGGGATATAATCAGCATTTTCACTGGTGTCACGTGAAAGTCAAAGTCGGTATAATAAGAGCGCCACGGATAAGGTTGGTATAATGTGTATTTTCACTCGTCTATCATCATCATCACCATCGTCCATATCCGCCGCCACGATTGTGTGATGATGATTGTGATGATGATTTGTGTGACGATTGCGTGAGGGTGATGATTGTGAGGCTGGAGCACACGTGTGGGAGGTCATCATCCAATCATCGTCATTACGCAATCATCATCATCACAATCATCAGACAATCATCATCACAATCACCATCACGCAATCACCATCACGCAATCACCATCATCACACAATTATCATCATCATCACACAATCATCATCATCATCACACAATCATCACCAACAATCATCACCACTCCAACCAGGTTTTGTACAAGGCGGGTGACGATGTGCTTCAGGACCAGCTGGTCTTGCAGATGGTGGGCCTCATTGACCATCTCCTCAAGCGGGCCTTCACCGTTCAAATCATCATCATCATCATCATCATCATCATCATCATCATCATCATCATCCAATCATCATCATCATCATCATCATCATCATCATCATCATCATCATCATCATCATCATCATCATCATCATCATCATCCAATCATCATCAGCACCAGAATCATCACCATCACAATCATCACCACAATCATACAATCATACAATCATCACACAATCATCATCATCACACAATCATCATCATCACACACACTCCAACCAGGTTTTGTACAAGGCGGGTGACGATGTGCTTCAGGACCAGCTGGTCTTGCAGATGGTGGGCCTCATTGACCATCTCCTCAAATGGGCCTTCACGTTCAATTGCCATCACACAATCATCATCATCATCACCACCACCACCACCATCATCATCATCACCACCATAATCATCACCATCACAATCATCACCACAATCATCCAATCATCCAATCATCACGCAATCATCATCATCACCAGAATCATCACCATCACAATCATCACCACAATCATACAATCACACAATCATCACGCAATCACCATCATCACACAATCATCACCAACAATCATCACCACTCCAACCAGGTTTTGTACAAGGCGGGTGACGATGTGCTTCAGGACCAGCTGGTCTTGCAGATGGTGGGCCTCATTGACCATCTCCTCAAGCGGGAATCCCTCAGTCTGGAGCTGACACCATACCGCGTGCTTGCCACCGACCCCATGCGCGGTCCGTAATTCTCTTCTTCAGCGCGTACAAGTGACAATCGTGGTGTCTCTTCTACCTCAGTTTTTTTTTTGATTTTTGATAGCTATATTTTTAATGTCCCGTTCCTTTCTCCCTCTCTCTGGACCGACACACAGACACACAATCGTGGTGTCTCTTTGACCTCTGTTTTTTGATATATATTTGATGAACCCCGTTCCTTCTCCCTCACTCCGCATCGACGCAATGCGCCAACACACACTCACAATCCTTTTGCCCTCTTGACCAGGGTTGATCGAGTTTGTGGGCGATACGATGCTCAGTATCGACACACACACATATCAACGCATCACTCACACTCCTTCTGTCTTCTGTCTTCCTGGCCAGGGATGATCGAGTTTGTGGGCGACTCAATTCCGCTCGAGCGGCTGATCACGGAGGGCAGTCCCATCGAAAGGTCTCGTGCTCATATCCCCATGTTTGGCTGCTGATGATGATGATCGGATGATGATGATGATGATGATGATGACGATTTGATGATGATGATTTGATGAGGATGATGATTTGTTGATGATGGCTGATGATGATGATTGGATGATGATGATGATTGGATGATGATGATGATGATGATGATTGGATGATGATGATGATGATGACTGGATGATGATGATCGGATGATCGGATGATGATGATGATGATGATGATGATGATGATGATGATGATGATGATGATGATGATGATGATGATGATGATGACGGTGATGATGATGACGGTGATGATTGGATGATGATGATTGGATGATGATGATTGGATGATGATTGGATGATGATTGGATGATGATGATGATGATGATGATGGATGATGATGATGATGATGATGATGATGATGATGATGATGATGATGATGATGATGATGATGATGATGATGATGATGATGATGATGATGATGATGATGATGATGATGATGATGATGATTGGATGATGATTGGATGATGATTGATGATGATGATGATGATGATGATGATGATGATGATGATGATGATGATGATGATGATGATGATGATGATGATGATGATGATGATGGATGATAATCGGATGATAACGACGACGACGACGATTGGATGGTGATGGTGATGAAGACAGAGGGCAGCCCGATCGAAAGGTCTCACGTTCATCTGCCGGGTCTCTTTGTATGGGGGCGGTTTGGCCTTCTTGTGCAAATCAGCTTCTTCTGGAAGACCTGCCCGAGCGCGCACAGCACATTCGTCAAGAGTTGTGGTCTGCCCCATTCTTGCTCATCCGTGCTTGTGGGTCTGAAGGCACCACTGACACACACACAGTCCCAGACGGACGCGCACAAAGTCATCTCTGGGCCGCCCGCGTTGGTGGGTGGGCCTGGGGAGAGAGGGCGGGGGGGCGGAGGGGGGGGGAGGGGGTGGGGAGAACAGAGTCTCTCGCGCCGGCGAGCCGCCGGACTCGAGAAAAATGAACTGCGTGAGCCGGGACTCGAGCCCGGGGACGGAAGCAAAGAAACAAAAAACGGAAAAATGTGATTCGGACACCGGGACTCGAACCCGGGTCTGTAGAGTGAGGGTCTACTATCCTGACCAGCTAGACTATGTCCGAATTCCGATGGGAAAACAGCAAAATTGGGGGTCCCCAAATCCATCTCCTTTGCTTTCTCGTGCACAAATCATCATTCTGTCGTCGAGAAAAAAGAGAAACGTTTGAAGAAAAAAAAATCTCAGACGACGTTTGTACGTTTGTTGTCGCGTGGGGATGCGGGCAACAAAAAAAAAAAGACCAACCGAAAAAAAATCTCTCCCGCCGGAGTCGAACCAGCGACCTCAAGATTTCTGTATTACTACAGTCTCGCGCTCTAAACCATCTGAGCTAGGGAGAGAATCATATCGCACCATGCCAGCAACATCATGTGAGATAGATGTCGGAGTCCACAAAAAATGCAGCCCTTTGGGCGTTTCGCTGCTTTTCAGTTCGACATTGCTTTCGGAAAAATGGTAACCACAGATGGAGAATATATCGTGTCAAAATCAAAATCGCTGCACTTTGGGTACATTGTAAAAACCGCGGAAAGCTGCCGCGCAAGAAGCTCCTGAAAAGCAGCGAAACGCCCAAAGGGCTGCATTTTTTGTGGACTCCGACATCTATCTCACATGATGTTGCTGGCATGGTGCGATATGATTCTCTCCCTAGCTCAGATGGTTTAGAGCGCGAGACTGTAGTACGGACGGCAAGGTTCCGCGGTTTTAAAAAACACCCGAAAGTGCCGGGAAATCGTTTTTGACGCGATATTCGTGTTCTCCGTACCCGATTACCCCCCCACCATGATTTTCAGACCCCCCGGATGGAGGGTCCATACACCATGAGACCCATAATTTTTCGTTTTCCTATACAAAATTCCGAAAAAACCAATGTCGAGCACCACGGTTCAAAACCGGCCGACCCCGTATCTCCCCAACGGTTGGTCGGCCGTTGACCCCGTTTCGTGGGAGCACCCCGGGTGTGTGGTGAGCGCTTTGCCAGTGTGTTTTTATGGGTGTGACACCGCTATGGGACGGGTGGGGTGACATAGACGGGGTGAAAATGACCAAAAAATGGGTAGACACACATTGACCGGAAACTCACACCAATCACTTGTGGGAGCACCCCCATGCCGCGGGAAACATTTTCTGGGGTGTTTTGGAGCGTTTCCAAGAGCCGATGACCCTCTGGGATGGTTGGGGGGGTCGGACACAGAGGAAAAGAGGGGGCACAACGGCAGAGCATATCACGGCACGGCATGGTGTGGGATGGTGTGGGATGGTGTGGGATGGTGTGGGATGGTGTGGGATGGTGTGGGATGGTGTGGGATGGTGTGGGATGCTGTGGGATGGTGTGGTCTCGTGTGGGATGGTGCGGGATGGTGGGGTGGGGTGGAATGACGTGGAATGATGTGGGATTTTGGAATGGAGCATCCCCACCACATCGCACCACATCGCACACCACCGGACACCAACCCACACCAGCCCATACCACCACACACCATCACACGCCACCCACAACACCCCACATCACCCCACCCATCCCACCCCATCCCACCCCATCCCACCCCATCCCATCAGCATCATCAGCATCATCAGCTCAATCGATCAGCATCAGGACCATCATCATCAGCATCATCAGCATCATCATCCTCAGCAGCAGCAGCATCCAGTCATCAATCATCATCCAATCATCATCCATCCAATCATCATCCAATCACATCCAATCACATCCAAGAATCATCATCATCATCATCATCATCATCATCATCATCATCATCAGCATCAGCATCATCATCATCATCATCAGCATCATCCAGTCACCACCACCACCACCATCATCATCATCATCATCATCATCATCATCATCATCATCATCATCATCATCATCATCATCATCATCATCATCATCATCATCCAATCATCATCATCATCATCATCATCATCATCATCATCATCATCATCATCATCATCATCATCATCATCATCATCATCATCATCATCATCATCATCATCATCATCATCATCCAAGCATCATCATCATCATCATCATCATCATCATCACCCAATCATCATCATCATCATCATCATCATCATCATCATCCAATCATCATCATCCAATCATCATCATCCAATCATCATCATCCAAGCAGCAGCATCCAGTCATCATCATCCAGTCAGCATCATCCAGTCATCATCATCCAGTCATCATCATCCAGTCAGCATCATCCAGTCATCATCATCCAGTCATCATCATCCAGTCATCATCATCCAGTCATCATCATCATCATCATCATCATCATCATCATCATCATCATCATCATCATCATCATCATCATCATCAGCAGCAGCATCATCACCCAATCATCATCATCATCATCCAATCATCATCATCATCATCCAATCATCATCCAATCATCATCATCATCATCATCATCCAATCATCATCATCATCATCATCCAATCATCATCATCATCATCATCCAGTCATCATCATCATCATCATCCAATCATCATCATCATCATCCAGTCATCATCCACCAGTCATCACCCCCATCAGTCATCATCATCATCATCATCATCATCGTCAGCACACCATCCCACACCGCCCCACACCGCCCCACACCGCCCCACACCGCCCCACACCGCCCACACCGCCCCACACCGCCCCACACCGCCCCACACCGCCCCACACCGCCCCACACCGCCCCACACCGCCCCACACCGCCCCACACCGCCCCACACCGCCCCACACCGCCCCACACCATCCCACATCATCCCACATCATCCCAAACCATCTCACACCATCCCACACCATCCCACACCATCCCACACCATCCCACACCATCCCACACCATCCCACACCATGCCGTGCCGTGATATGCTCTGCCGTTGTGCCCCCTCTTTTCCTCTGTGTCCGACCCCCCCAACCATCCCAGAGGGTCATCGGCTCTTGGAAACGCTCCAAAACACCCCAGAAAATGTTTCCCGCGGCATGGGGGTGCTCCCACAAGTGATTGGTGTGAGTTTCCGGTCAATGTGTGTCTACCCATTTTTTGGTCATTTTCACCCCGTCTATGTCACCCCACCCGTCCCATAGCGGTGTCACACCCATAAAAACACACTGGCAAAGCGCTCACCACACACCCGGGGTGCTCCCACGAAACGGGGTCAACGGCCGACCAACCGTTGGGGAGATACGGGGTCGGCCGGTTTTGAACCGTGGTGCTCGACATTGGTTTTTTCGGAATTTTGTATAGGAAAACGAAAAATTATGGGTCTCATGGTGTATGGACCCTCCATCCGGGGGGTCTGAAAATCATGGTGGGGGGGTAATCGGGTACGGAGAACACGAATATCGCGTCAAAAACGATTTCCCGGCACTTTCGGGTGTTTTTTCCGGCCGCAGAGCCCGAACGCAGACGCTACTGTAGTAATACAGAAATCTTGAGGTCGCTGGTTCGACTCCGGCGGGAGAGATTTTTTTTCGGTTGGTCTTTTTTTTTTTTGTTGCCCGCATCCCCACGCGACAACAAACGTACAAACGTCGTCTGAGATTTTTTTTTCTTCAAACGTTTCTCTTTTTTCTCGACGACAGAATGATGATTTGTGCACGAGAAAGCAAAGGAGATGGATTTGGGGACCCCCAATTTTGCTGTTTTCCCATCGGAATTCGGACATAGTCTAGCTGGTCAGGATAGTAGACCCTCACTCTACAGACCCGGGTTCGAGTCCCGGTGTCCGAATCACATTTTTCGTTTTTTGTTTCTTTGCTTCCGTCCCCGGGCTCGAGTCCCGGCTCGCGCAGATCATTTTCTCGATTGTCCGGCTCGCCGCCCAGGCCGCCCTCCCTCTCCCAGGCCGCCCAACCAGAGATATTTTTAGGGGCACCGATGACACACACGCACAATCGCGCACAATCGCGCACAATCGCGCACAATCGCGCACAATCGCGCAATTTCCACGCGCACGGCAACCCACAGCAGGTGCCCACGAGCCGAATCCCGGGGCCCTCACACCCGCGTGCCATGATTCGCAAGCACCCACTCCACCGCGTGACAATCGTCTCGCCCAGCTCACTCGTTCATGCAGTGTCTCATCACCATCATCATGCCCTTTGCTTTTCTCCTCTCTCAGCGGGCTACTGTGTCATCACGTACCTTCTCGGGGTGGGCGACCGCCACCGGGATAACATCCTGATCACCCACACGGGTCTGTCCACCACCATCAGCACCACCACCATCATCACCATCACCACCATCAGCATCACCGTCAGCAGCATCACCATCATCAACATCCTGATCACCCACACGGGTCTGTCACCACCATCAGCATCACCACCATCAGCCATCAGTCCAACATCATCATCATCATCATCATCATCATCCAATCATCATCCGGTCATCATCATCATCATCATCATCATCATCATCATCATCATCATCATCATCATCATCATCATCATCATCATCATCATCATCATCGTCGTCGTCGTCATCGTCGTCATCATCGTCGTCATCATCGTCATCATCATCATCCAGTCATCATCATCATCATCATCATCATCATCATCATCATCATCATCATCATCATCATCTTCGACATCGACTCACATCCCCCCACCATTCCACCCACCCTCCTGTGCGGCTTTTTGCGATTGGGCGCAGGGCACTTCCTGCACATCGATTTTGGCTACCTGCTGGGACACGACTGCAAGCTGTGGTCCGCACCGATGTACATCAAACCCGAGATGATCCAGGTCCACTGCCCCCTGCCGCCCTGTCGCCCTGCCCCCACGGGTGCGCATAGGGCGGGGATGTTATCGGCACATGAAATCGAGACAGGGTGTCACGTCGCCTCAGATTCCACATGATCAGCAGCGTCAGCGTCAGCGTCAGCGTCAGCGTCAGCATCAGCATCAGCATCAGCATCAGCATCATCCAATCATCATCACCCAATCATCATCACCCAATCATCATCATCATAATCATCCAATCATCATCATCATCATCATCATCATCATCATCATCATCATCATCATCATCATCATCATCATCATCATCATCATCATCATCATCATCATCATCATCATCATCATCATCATCATCATCATCATCATCATCATCATCATCATCAGCAGCAGCAGCAGCAGCAGCATCGTCAGCATCGTCAGCATCGTCAGCATCGTCAGCATCGTCAGCATCGTCAGCGCATGAAAACCCTTGTCACTCGGACACATATCCGCATCCACGACGACACCTTTGCGCGCCCGCACACACACAACAACACACAACAACAACACACACACAGCACACAGCACACAGCACACAGCACACAGCACACAGCACACAGCACACACATGGCACGCACGTCTGCTCCTCACACACGCATGGGAGAGAATGGCTTCGCCTGACCCCACACACACACAACACACACACACACACACACACACACACACACACACACACACACACACACACACACACACACACACACACACACACACACACACACACACAGCAACCACTACAACCACCACACCCCATACTGCTTCACCTGGGAAGGGCCCCGTGGGTGGTGGCACTGTCTAACGTTCCGATCTGTAGGCTCATTTGGGTGCCACTACACTTTCCGGATCCACTCCTGTCTCTCGGGGATGGACCGTTTTCTTTCTCCCTTTCTCCCAACTCTGATCCCCCACATCCTCCACACTCCGGCCCTGTCGTCGCGTTCTACACTGTCGTTCGGCCTGCCCTGGTCGTTCGTCTACGTTCGTGGTGTTCCGCCCCGTTCCGTCGTCCCGTCCCGTCCCGTTTGTCCTGTCCCGTCGTCCCGTCCCGTCGTTCGTTACGTCGATGCTCGTCATCGACACGTTAATACACACCGATCGAAAAGGTCCGTACCCATCCTTTGTGTTTATGGCGTGCCCTCTCTGGGGAACTTCCCACCGTGTCGCAGTCTCCACCATGGGTGGATGTTGGTGTGCTTCAGTGCGTTTGTTCGTGTGGTGATATCACGGCATGCTACCCCCACTGCATGACGCTGGTCTGGCGTCCACTTCACGCCCTGTTCGAGCCTGCCCTGTCCTTCTGATGCTGCCGGCCTGGCCCCAACGAGTGTCTCTCCGCCTCCGTGCCTGCCGTTCGCCGTTGCCCCACCGTCAGCTCCTCTGGTCCCCCGTTCGCAGCAACCAGCCCCCGCTCGTTCAGCCACTCCCAACCCCTTCTTGCCATGCAGCCTGGGCCTCTTCCTGCCGTGCAGCGCTCGCACCGGCCAACCCGGCTGGTGCGAGGCGCCTGTTGTGTGAGCTCCTGTTCACACCAACTTGTCCCTTTCAACATCGTCCTTCTTGCTTCTGCTTCTGTACAACACACACACACACACACACACACACACACACACACAGACACACACACACACACACACACACACACACACACACACACACACACACACACACACACACACACACAAACCGCAGTGCATGGGCGAGAAGGGCTTTGGCGAGTTCACAGACCTCTGCGAGCGCACCTACCTCTGCCTGCGGCAACACGCCAACCTGTTGCTGGCTGTGTTGCTCCTTATGAAGAAGCGTGTGGCCGCTATTGAAAATGGGTTCGCCCTGGTCTGTCAAGACATCATCACATGAACTGGAATTGTGCTGTCAATGTGGAGAATGGTGGTGGTGCTGCTCCTGATGAAGAAACGCGTGGCCGCTCTTGAAAACGGGTTCGCCCTGGTCTGTGTCTGTGGATGGTGATTTTGGTGGTGATTGTGGTGATTCTGTGATGATGGTGATGATGGTGTGATGACGGTGATGATGGTGTGATGCCGGCGATGATGATGATGCCGGTGATGATGATGGATGATGATGATGATGATGATGATGATGATGATGATGATGATGATGGTCATGAATGATGACTGGATGATGATGATGATGATGATGATGATGATGATGATGATGATGATGATGATGATGATGATGATGATGATGATGATGATGATGATGATGATTGGATGATGATGATGATGATGATGATGAGGATGAGGATGATGATGGTGTGATGATGATGATGGTGATAGTGATGATGATGATGTTGACTGGATGATGGATGATGGATGATGACTGGATGATGACTGGATCATCATCATCCATCCGATCATCTCCACAGCTACAGGAGAGCATCCGTGAAAATACCTTCTCATGCTCCTCGACCACCTCCTCGCACCCCCCCCCCCCCCCCCCCCCATCCTCAGTTCGAGCGAAACCTGCATCTGGAGATGACGGAGGATCAGGCGGCGCGCCACATTCGGCTGATGATCGACCAGAGCGTTGGCGCCATCATCCCCTCCATCTACGACTTCTTCCACACCCACCGGCCCCTCTAAAGGGGTGCGGGGGGGGCTGATGATCGACCAGAGTGTGGGTGGGTGCCATCATCATCCCGTCCATCTTCGACTTCTTCCACACCCACCGGCCCCTCTAAAAGGGGTGATGGATGGCTGATGATCGACCAGAGTGTGGGTGGGTGTCATCATCCCCTCCATCTACGATTTCTTCCACACCCACCGGCCCCTCGAGGGGGCCCTAGGGGGGCTGATGATGTGACCGACCGGAGCGTGTGTGCGCGCCCATCGTCCATCCATCTCCGACTTCTTTCACACCCACCGGCCTCTCGAAGGGGTGAAAGAAGGGGTGAAAGAAGGGGTGAAAGAAGGGGTGAAAGAAGGGGTGAAAGAAGGGGTGAAAGAAGGGGTGAAAGAAGGGGTGAAAGAAGGGGTGAAAGAAGGGGGCTGGTGATGAGCCAGCATCGTCGGGGCGCCCGATGACCATTCGTCTCTGACTGTCACCGGCTGTCGGGGCTGATGATGATGACCGAGACCTGATCATTCATTCACTCATTCCTCTCAGCGGCCGGACACCCTGGGGAATGTGTTCTTACCACCTCTCGCCGCCTCACTTCGGCAACAACCTCGACAGTACCCACCGCTGCGCCGGCCTCCCATCCCATCCATCGCTTTTTCATCCATTCGTCTCTTCCCCCCCGAAAAAAAACGACCTGTTTGTGTTGAAGGGCCCATCGTCTTCCAGCCGCCGGTGGTGGGGATGGTGGATGGGACCCCGGTGGAAGCGACCATGGTGGATGGTCCCCCGGTGGTGGAGGTGGATGGTCCCCCGGTGGTGGAGGTGGATGGTACCCCGGTGGAAGCGACCATGGTGGATGGTCCCCAGACCAGACTGATATCGGGGCCGGAGGCGCGGTCTTATTTTCTCGCGCTCTCAGAATGGTTGGGGGAGAAATGATCTGCCTTTGGCAATCATCTCAGGGGGGGCAAGACGGATCGGGGTTCGCCCCCGCCACCGAACTTCATTCAACCCGCGTCCGTCTTCGCCTCTTTGCCCCGCCCGGGGGCCCAATCCGACACATTTCGCGTCCGGGAGCCATCCTTCTAGCGGCAACAGCAGCATCATCATTCCCCCATCATCATCATCATTCCCCCATCATCATCATCATTCCCCCATCATCATCATCATCATCATCATCATCATCATCATCATCATCATCATCATCATCATCATCATCATCATCATCATCATCATCATCATCATCATCATCATCATCATCATCCCCCCACCATCATCCCCACCTGCTTCAGCCTTTCCACATCGTCCCATGTTTCAATCATTCCCCCATCATATCCAGTCATCATCCAGTCATCATCATCACTCACACCCTCCCCGTTGCCCCCAAATTCATCCAATGTCCCGCCCTCCCCCAAAAAACGACGAGAGAGAATTAACAAAATCTTCGAGAGAATCAACACCAATCAAACGATATGAACACCCAACCGTTCGTTCGCCTTTTTTTTAAAATGACCCTCTCGTTCCTTGGGGTGGTGGTGGTGCTCTCCAGTCAGCCAGCACCCTCTCGTTCTCAGTCCGGGAGAATGGGGTTCGCTGCCTGGGTGAGTTGAGTTGAACCGAGGAGGGGTTTTAGTTGACGTGGGACAGGAACCCGGTGGTCTTGCGACGGTCTGCGGGGAAACGCGGTGAGGGAGAGCAGAAGAGTGAGCGTCGGCCGTGCGAGGGGATCCACTATCATCATCATCATCATCAACATCGTCATCAACATCACCATCATCATCCAGTCATCATCATCATCATCATCATCATCATCATCATCATCATCATCATCATCATCATCATCATCATCATCCAGTCATCATCACCACCACCACCAGATCATCCAGTCATCATCCCGTCATCATCATCTCGTCATGAGATGCGGACCCTGCATGGAAGCAGAGTTGCTGGCAGCCGTGGTGAAGGAGAAACGCCGGCTGATGGATTGCTGGTAGGCCTCGTTGATCTGCTCGACCCATTTCCTGTTGGTGTGGGCCGATGGAGAAAGAGATGATGATGATTGGGATGATTGGGATGATTGGGATGATGATGATGATGATGATGATGATGATGATGATGATGATGATGATGATTGGATGATGATGATGGCGATGGCGATGGCGATGATGATTGGATGATGATGATGATGATGATGGTGATGATTGGATGGTGATGTTGATTGGATGATGATGATGATGATGATGATGATGATGATGATGATGATGATGATGATGATGATGATGATGATGATGATGATGATGATGATTGGATGGTGATTGGATGGTGATTGGATGATGATTGGATGATGATCATGATGACTGGATGATGATGATGACTGAATGGAATGATGACGATGACTGAATGATGATGATGACTGGATGATGCTGATTGGATGATGACGACGATTGAATGGTGGCGGTGGCAGGGCAGAATACCGACCCAGCATCAACCGGGGTGGTCGCCTTGAAGCGGAGCACCTGCTGGTGGCCGGGCTCGCGTGAGAATGTCACCTCAATCAGGCAGGCCTCAACTGTGCGGAGTGCGAAGTGCGGAGTGCGTTGAGACGGGTGGTGGGTGGGTGAGTTTAATGGGCTCCGCATTCGACAGTTCTCAACTGCTGCGGTGTGCGTGCACGGGAATGAGATCATACCAAGACCGTCGGTCGATCATCGCCCGCCCAGTCGGTCATCATCATCATCATCATCATCATCATCATCATCATCATCATCATCATCATCATCATCATCATCATCATCATCATCACCACCACCATCGGTATTGCACACGCGCAACACCACCCCCACAGACGCAGAGAGAGACGCAGAGAGACATAGAGAGACGCATAGACGCATAGAGGCATAGAGATACATAGAGATACATAGAGACACATAGCGACAGAGACAGAGACATAGACGCATAGAGGCATAGAGACACATAGAGATACATAGAGGCATAGAGAGACACAGAGAGATACATAGCGACGCATAGCGACGCATAGCGACGCAGAGAGACACATAGCGACGCATAGAGACACATAGCGACGCATAGAGAGACACATAGAGACACACACCCCCGCGGACCAGGCCCAGCGATTCGGGCACCGATGGAACCGCGCTCATACGAGAGCAGATCCCGATAGAGCAGCTTGCCCTCGGGCTGATTGTCGGCCAGCAGCAGCGCGTCGTTGAACAGGCAGATGTGGCTGGCGGCGGGCAGCCCGGCGAGCCACTCGCTATTATGGACGGGTGGTGGTGGTGGTGGTGATGCTGATGCTGATGCTGATGCTGATGCTGATGCTGATGCTGATGCTGATGCTGGTGATGATGATGACCGAAAAGATGATGATGATTGGATGATGCTGATGCTGATGCTGCTGATGATACAGGAACGTACACATCCCACTCATCTGTCCACGCGCACAAGGGGCCGACCTGCCCTGGGGCTCGGCCGGCACGCCCTCAGGCACCAGCACCAGCTCGTCCTCCAGCACAAAGCGACGCGAGGGGGTCAATAAGTCCGGCTTGGACAGGGCAACGGCAACCTGATTGCACTTGTCCAGGTTCTCCTTCTCCTTGATGCAGTCGTTGAAAACCTGGCCGACCTGTTTTTTTAGAAGGTCGATGGTGTCCCGGGGGTGAGGTCGACTAAGAACAAAAAAAAAATTTCAGTCGGTCAGACCTCCTTCATCTTGATCAGGGTCGAGATGAGGTGCTCACGGTCGGGGTGGTCCGGAGGGGTGTTCTTCAGCATTTCCTGGTGGTGATATATAAAAAAAAGATGATATGACGATGCTAAAATTAAAACCATCGTCGGACCTTCAGCAAAAGCTCATAACGAGGAATCCGCTGCACGGGCTGGATCATGAGAGAGTCCAGGTTGCCGAACTTCTGTTGTTGTTTCTGTGAAACGGACAAAAAAAGAGCAGAAAAATGAGTTCAAATGGCAAAAAAGCCTTCGATGGGAATCGAACCCATTACCTCCCGCTTACTAAGCGGGTGCTCTGCCAAGTAAGCTACGAAGGCGTTTGATGAGAGCCCATAGAGAACAGCGATCGCCCAAAATGATTTCGGACAGGCGTCACAATGCCTCTTTTCGCACCCCCTTTTCTTTGCAACAGAATGGACGAACCTTGAGGAAGTTCTTCAGGCTGTTGTTGTTGTTGCGGGCTTCCTTCAGGGTCTGCAGGGAGTTCATGAACCCGTTTACGTACCTGTCCCCACCAACCCACCACCATAATCACCATCACCCAGCATCGTGATGATGAAGTTGGTCCACACAAACATACACACGGCGGCACCTTGACATACGATGCGAATAAACTACTTCATGAAAGGGCCCCCGTCAACCACCCGCCCAACACGAACGCGACAATGCCGTCACATTTTTCATAAACCACCCACGCGCCAGGCGATGATGACGGACGATGTGTACATCTTCATGAAGGGCCCCACCACCACTCACACCACGCACTCAAGATGAACGGACGAGGTGTACATCTTCATGAAGGGCCCCAGGGTCAGCAGGCTATCGCAGGCCGCGGAGGCGTTGAGGCCGGCGATCTTAAGCTTGCCCTCAAGCATCAGGTGGGTGTCCCGGATGTTCTGCGGGGAGGGATGGTGCGCGCGTGAGAAAGGGACGTGATGCGCATGGTGTGGTTGTGGCGTGCGTTGATGATGATGGGATGATGGGATGATGGGATGATGGGATGCTGCTGCTGCTGCTGATGATGATGATGATGATGATGATGGGATGATGGGATGCTTGGATGCTGCTGCTGCTGCTGCTGCTGCTGCTGCTGCTGCTGCTGCTGCTGCTGCTGCTGCTGCTGCTGCTGCTGCTGCTGATGATGATGATGATGGGATGATGGTGATTGGATGGTGATGGCGATGCTTGGATGATGATGGCGTTAGTGTTAGTGTTAGTGGATGGTGGATGGCTGTGGCAGTGGCGCGGACCTGCGTATTGGGGAACACGGCCAGTCATGGTTATGAGGTGATTTGATAGTGGTGGATCGTTGTGGCAGTGGGGCGGACCTGCATATTGGGGAAGACGGCCTGCACATCCAGCAGGTTCTTCTCACGCATGGGCTCCACGAACTTGGTCAGTAGGCAGTTGAGTTGCTGCACGTAGTTCGACTCGGTCTCCATCAGCTCCCGGACCACTGCACCAGACATGATGATGATGATGATGATGATGATGATGATGATTGGGGGTGATGATTGGATGATGATGATTGGATGATGATTGGATGATGATTGGATGATGATGATTGGATGATGATGATTGGATGATGATTGGATGATGATGATTGGATGATGATGATTGGATGATGATGATTGGATGATGATGATTGGATGATGGTGATGAATGGATTGCACGTCGTCGGTCTCCATCAGCTTCCGGACCGCTGCACCAGCACGAGCAACACACACACACACAGAACACAAACACGACACAGACGCACACAGGCATGACATACATGATGATCTTTGAGCCTGTTGGATCTTCACACTCGTGCCGCGGGCACAAAAAATCACACAACACATGACACCTGACACACTGTCGCCCAATTGACACAATTTGCACATCATCTGCACACAAATTGCACACACAGTACACACACACAGTACACACACATTGCACACACACATTGCACACACACACATTGCACACACACATTGTCCGCACAATTTTACACGCACAGACGGACGGACCGTTCTCGCGGGTGTGGAGCAGCTGCGCGCAGCGCTCCTCCGTGTAAGGCCCCTTGGGCACGGGCACATCGGCCGGGTTAATCCGGGCGCGGGCGGCAGGGGTCGACGGGGTGCCCATGGGTGAGGACGGCGGCAGTGACTTGGGACTGGGTGCGGGGCTCGCCTCGGGGGACCCAGCGGGCAGTGCGCTAGTCTGCTCAACCACGGGCGGAGAGACGGATGCGGGGGCCGGGGCCGGGGCTGCGGTGGCGGGATGGTCGGCGGCAGGGGCGGCCGGCTGGTCGGTGGTGGTGGTGGCGGCGGTGGCAGGGACGGGAACAGGAACAGCAGCGGCCGCGGTGGCGGCCTTGGGCGAGGGCGGGGTGGCGCTATGGCTGCGGGGTGGCGGATGGATGCTCAGGTCCCAGAAGGCGTCGGCCTCCTTCTTGGCTGCGGTGTGTTGTTGCTGCTGCTGGGGAGGCGCCATCATGGGCCCGAGGGCAGGCGAGGTGGGCGGGGTGAGGGGCGCGGGGGCCGGGGAGTATGGGGCGAGCGGAGAGGGGGAGGCGGGGGTGGCGGGGGCCGCGGCGGGGGTCAGGGAGGAGGTGGACGAGCTGGTCTTGAGGAAGGTCGAGGCCTCCTCGGTCTGTGCGGTTGTGGTTGTTGTTGAGGGTGCGGGGGGTGGTGGACGGGTGAGGGCGCTGGAAACAGGCCAATACCAGGCAGGTCCAATCATCCGAATCATCATCCAGTCATCATCATCCAATCATCATCATCCAATCAACCGATCAGCATCATCATCCTCCGATCATCCTCCGATCATCCTCCGATCATCCTCCGATCATCATCATCATCATCATCATCATCATCATCATCATCATCCAATCATCATCCAATCATCATCCAATCATCATCCAATCATCATCCAATCATCATCCAATCATCATCCAATCATCATCCAATCATCATCCAATCATCATCCAATCATCATCATCATCATCATCCAGTCATCATACACCAACCAACACACGGAAGAGCAGCGCAGACCACGGATTGCAGGGTCTGCATGCCCTCCACCAAGGTCTTGACCTGAGCCTTGTGGGCTTCCTCCTGCTGGATGAGGGCGGCCCGCAGCCGCGCAATCTCGGCCTCCAACTCGGCACTCCGCTTGGAGGCGTTGCGCGACTGTGGTCGGGGGGGGAAAAAGAGGAAGAGAAAAAGATGTGACCCCTGAGGGATTTGAACCCCCAACCTATCGATCTGGAGTCGATTGCGCTGCCATTGCGCCAAGGAGTCGATTTGTGAGGAAATAGCAGGAGGAGAGAGCCCTTTTCAACGTTTGGAAGGGCTGTCTATATCTCGACAACAACACATCCTTTGTCAAAATTTAAATGTGAGTTTATCACCCAGTCACTCATTGTCTGCCCCTCCACCCGCACCCCCACACCTCCTCTTGGCGTCGGAACAAAGCGCGCGAGGCGTCGGATAAACCCCACACCGCGCTCTGTTCCGACCTCACCAAGAGAAACAACAACATGAAATTGAAAAACAATAATAAATTTCATGAAGAATTCGCCAAGCCATAAAATGAAAACGGCCAGCCAAGAACGATGCCCGCCTGCCCGGGGGGAGGGGGAGGGGTAGAGCCCACCACAAAACGGGAACCACCCCCCACCTACACACACACACACACACCAACAAAAACGCGAATAAAATGCTCCTCCGGGAGGTGGTCAATGTCCCCATCCACCCCTCAGTTATCCTCATCATCATCATCATCATCATCATCATCATCATCATCATCATCATCATCATCATCATCATCATCATCATCATCATCATCATCATCATCATCATCATCATCATCAAGCATCATCATCCAAGCATCATCATCATCCAAGCATCATCATCATCCAAGCATCATCATCATCCAAGCATCATCATCATCATCATCATCATCATCATCATCACATGGCCTCCCACGAAGGATTCCAGACTTCCTCCATGGCCTTCTGCAGGCCAGCCCGCTCCTCCGTCAGGGCGTCGGCCTTGGCCTGGGCCGTCATCTTGGCCTCAAGCAGCTCGCCCTTCAGATCGGCCTGGGTTTGGGTCTGCTGGGACAGCTGCCGTTCGATCTCGGCAAGGCGGGTCCGGGCGGTGGTCAGTTCGCATTGCAGGGTCTGTGGGCGGGTGGGTCGGGGGGGGGCCAAAGGCATGGCAGGACAGAGAAGATTTGTGTGAGACGGGGCAGTTCACATTATTGCAGGGTCTTGTGCTTGTGGATGGGCGGGTTGGGAAGAGAATTGGTGTGTGAGACGGGGAGCAGTTTGCATTATTGCAGGGTCTGGGGGGTGGGTGGGTCGGGCATGAGAATGATTCAGAAGTTGTGTGAGACGGGGCCGTTTGCATTATTGTAGGGTCTGTGGGGTGAGCGGGTCTGGGGGCCAGGGCAGGAGAGAGGTGGTCGCACGGACCTCGGCGGCAGCGGCCTTGCGGGCCATCTCCTCGCTGGCCTTGGCGGCCTTGTCCTCGGCCCCGGCAACGCGGGCCTCCCGTTCGGCAAGCGATCTCCGGAGGGCCTCGGCCTCCAGACGCGACTTGGCCTCGGCTGGATGGGGGTGATGATGATGATGATGATGATGATGACTGGATGATCGGATGATGATGATGATGATGATGATGATGATGATGATGATGATGATGGCTGATACTGATGATGATGATTGGATGTTGGTGATGATGATTGGATGATGTTGGTGATGATGATTGGATGCTGATATGATGATTGGATGTGATGATTGGATGATGATTGAAACATGGGACGATGTGGAAAGCCTGAAGCAGGTGGTGATGTTGGCTGAAGCAGGTGGTGATGTTGGATCAATTGGCCGGGCCTCGTGATTGGATGATGATGATTGGATGATGCTGATGATGATGATTGGATGATGCTGATGATGATGATTGGATGATGGTGATGATGGTGATGATTGGATGATGATGATGATTGGATGATGATGATGATGATGATTGGATAATGATGATGATGATGATGATGATGATGACGACGACGAATGATGATGATGGTGGTGGTGGTGGTGGTGATTGGAGGATGATGGTGATCGGATGCTGATGATGGACGCTGTTGAAATGAGGGCCAGTGGCAGGGCCAACAGACCGGCGTGGGTGGTGGCCAGATCCTCCTCAAGGGACTTGGTGCGGGCCTGGAAGGCGTCAATCTTGGCCTGCATGTCGTTCTGTTGGGCCAGAAGAAGGGGAGGGAAATGATGATGATGATCGGATGATGATGATGATTGGTGATGATGGATGATTGAATGGTGATGAATGATTGGATGATCGAACCATCCCAGCCATCACACCACATCAAAGGGGCGGACCTGGGCCTTGATGGCCAACAGCTGGTTCTGGTTGCTCTCGGCCACCTTGCGGGCGAGGTCCAGCTGGATCTGCTGTGCCTGGGAGAGGTCGGCCTTGACCTGGGTGTGGATATCACCCCCCCAAAACAAAACAAAAAAAATTATGAAGAGATGCTGGATCTGCTGTGCCTGGGAGAGGTTGGCCTTGACCTGGGTGTGGATATCACCCCCCAAACAAAAAAAAAATTAAAATGCAATGAATGAGATGCTGGATCTGCTGTGCCTGGGAGAGGTCGGCCTTGACCTGGGTGTGGATATCACCCCACCGCAGGGGAATCATGCAAATCGCAATGAATGAGATGAACGGACATGACCTGGGTGGTGGTTATCACTCAACAACAACAGTAACAGCAACACACCAAAGAGCAGAAACAGGATCGACCATCCTCATTCCTTGCTCATTCCATCATCATCCAATCGTCGTCGTCATCGATCAACATCAACATCAACACCATCATCAACATCATCAACATCATCATTCATCAACATCATCCAAGTCATCATCATCCCCGATCAACATGGAATCACACCGATCAAGAACAACAGCAACAGCAACAGGGGCAGGGCGCGCAGAGGCACGGCAGACCTTGACCAGCTCGGCGGCGTCCTGCTTTGCCTGGCCCAACTCGGCCTGCAGCTTGACCAGGTTCCGCATGACCGTCTGCTGCGACTCGGCATCGGCACTGCGGATGGTGGTGGTGGTGGTGGTGATGATGATGATTGGATGATGATGACGACGACGACGACGACGATGATGATGATGATGATTATGATTATGATGATGATTATGATGATGATTATGATGATGATTATGATGATGATTGGATGATGATGATTATGATGATGATGATGATGATGATTATGATTATGATGATGATGATTGGATGATGATTGGATGATGATGATTATGATGATGACCACCACCACCACCCACCACTCACCACCCACCCACCCACCACCCACCCACCACCCACCCACCACCACCACCACCCACCACCACCAACCACCACCACCACCACCCACCCACCACCCACCACCAACCCACCACCACCCACCACCACCCACCACCCACCCACCACCACCACCACCACCACCACCACCCACCACCCACCACCACCCACCCACCAACCCACCACCAACCCACCACCACCACCCACCCACCACCCACCACCACCCCACCACCCACCCACCACCACCCACCACCACCCACCACCACCCACCACCACCACTCACCACCACCACCAATACCACCACCACCACCACCACTCACCACCACCACCCACCACCACCACCACCACCAATTCCACCACCACACCACCACACCACCACCACCCACCACCACCCACCACCACCACCACCACCACCACCACCACCCACCCACCACCACCACCACCCACCACCACCACCACTCCACCACCACCCACCACCACCACCACCCACCCACCACCACCCACCCACCAACCACCACCACCCACCACCACCACCACCACCACCACCACCACCCACCACCACCACCCACCACCCACCACCCACCACCACCCACCACCCACCACCACCCACCACCACCCACCACCACCCACCCACCACCACCCACCACCACCCACCCACCACCAACTCCCACCACCACCACCACCACCAACCACCACCCACCACCACCACCACCACCACCACCACC
>JAPMOS010000348.1:0-25293 GCA_027972325.1 Paratrimastix pyriformis | reverse complement strand
GCCCACATTTAACCGAACGAAAAATTGTTTAAAAAATTGTTCGAGTGTTTTTCCTGCGTCCATAGACTTCCGGCTGGAAATGCTAATTCGGAGAGGCCATACCAAACTTTGGATCGCAGCGAACTCCGGCAGGCCATTGGAACCACCCGGGTTCTAGAAAATGTCCTTCCGAGCAGGTCTGTGTTGTTCACACTGCCTGGATCTATCTCATTCCGCGGACAGTCCCACCTAATGTGGTGGTGCTCGAAATTGGGTCGGCTTACACCAAATGTGGCTTTGCCGGGATGGGGGCTCCATTGACCATCATCCCCACTTCTCTGGTCACTCCGTCCGGGAAGAAGGTCTGAAATCCTGCCTGAACGTTTTTACATCCATTCTCCTCTGTGTCTTTTGGCGGCAGGTGTCTCCTCTCCGCCTATCCCGAGATTGCCCCGCCCCGACCATGGCCGAATGGTCCTCTGCGCTCCGTGAGTTTCTCCACACGGTTTTTCTTCGGTCTGTCAACATTTTAAAAGCATTTCGATGACCTCCCGTGGGGTATTTCTGTCTTCTCTAGTCATCTCGCAATCAGCCCCACCGAGAGGCCGGTGGTCGTGGTGCAAGACCCCCTCTGGCCCGACCCTTTCCGGGCTGCCCTGGGGCAAACCTTGCTGACCACCATGGGGGTTCCATCTCTGGTGTATATCCCCTCGCCACTAGCCTCTCTGTACCCAACGGGCCTGACCAGCGGGCTGGTGGTCGACTGCGGGTACTGGGACTGCACCGTCACTCCGATATCGCGCTTGCCCCGTGCCACCCCTGCCCACTCCATTCCCGATCCCCGTTTTTTTCCGTGTTTTGACTGTTTTTAATGCGATCGGCCTTACATCCATCCTCCCCGTCATCTTTTTTTCCCCCCGCACATCTTCGAAGGGATTGTCGTGCTCCCGGCCCGCGTGGATATCCCCCTGGGTGCCGTGGCCCTGCACCCGGAGGTGGCTAGTGCCCTGGTGATAGCCACCAACACACCCGAGGTGGCTCCCACCCCTGAGGTACCAGCCACACAGAGCTTCCCCGCCCGGCCACCACCACTCCGCACCCTCCCGGCACCCATCACCATCCAGTTCCCGGGGGTCTTCCCCCAGGGCAGCCCCGAGTGTGAAACGGCGGGGTTGAGGAGGCCTGAGGCGGACGGGGAGGCAGCCAGCCGGGCGCTGATGATGACGGAGGATATTATTTCGCGGTGGCTGCGGATTGAACCCATGTCCGTTGGGTTGCTGTTGGTGGTGGGCGCGACCGAGTGGATGATGATGATGATCGGTTGATGATGATGATCGGTTGATGATGATGATCGGTTGATGATGATGATCGGTTGATGATGATGATCGGTTGATGATGATGATCGGTTGATGATGATGATCGGTTGATGATGATTGGATGATGATTGGATGATGATTGGATGCTGCTGCTGCTGCTGCTGATGATGATGATGATGATGATGATGATGATGATGATGATGATGATGATGATGATGATGATGATGATGATGATTGGTTCTTGCAAATGCATGTCTCTCTCTGATGACTGGATGAGGATGATCACGATGATTGGATGCTGCTGCTGCTGCTGCTGCTGCTGCTGCTGCTGCTGCTGCTGCTGCTGCTGCTGCTGCTGCTGCTGCTGATTGATCCGCACATCCGTACCCTCCGACGCCCCAGCGCCCAACAACTGGCTTGCCTGATGTGCATACATGCATGTCTGTAGTGTCGGCGCACTTTTTGCGAGGCATCGCTCTGCTGTGCGTCATTTGAGGACCCCCACACACACACACACACACACGCACACACACACAGACACACGGGTGCAGTGACATTCGTGCTGTCTTCTATCTCTGGTTTTTGTTTTCCCGTTACTCCGTTCCTTCTTTACGACACACACCCTTTCGACGACACACACACACACACCCTGACACAGCGGTGACGAGCCGGACCCGCGGAGCAAGCCAATAACCGCCTCGGCGGGTGGTCCAGTCCCCGAGGATGAACCAGCAGTCCAAGGACCAGCCCCGGGTGCGGAGACGAAGGAGGAAGAGCCCAGCGTCCTGAGGTCTGATGTGAAAATAAAAAGGTGATCTCACCCGGATTCGAACCGGGGACCTTGAGTGTGTTAAACTCACGTGATAACCAACTACACCATGAGATCGTGAGGTCACGCTGTGACCAGGTCAGACACAAGCCCCCATCCACTCGAACTACCCACCATCATCACCACCATCACCATCACCACCATCAGAGAGCACACATCCCCAACTTGTCTTTTGTGCATTTCTTTCGCCGCCTTGTGTGTGTTCGCTTATTCATTCTCTCTGGCTCTTTGTTTCGAAACTTGTTCAACCCGAAACGTCCGGGACGACTGTCTGGCCAACCAGCCCGGGCTTCAGTCTGCGTGCCCGGAGCCTCTGTGCCGCCTGCACCAAGCGGCTGTTTGTCCACGGGGACCCCATGGCGGAGCGGACCCTGGTTGACGCGCTGATGGAATGCCTCAACAAGGTCGGTCCGGGGCGGGGTTCGAGACCGGGGTCATGGGGCCATATGGTCAGAGGGCCAGATGGTCATAAGGACATATTTGGTCACCTGGTGAGCAGACCCTGGCTGGCAGGTCGGTACTCGATACCGGTGACCTGAGGGGCCATATATGGTCACATTGGGTCCCCAAGTGGCTTCAACCCCGGAGGTGCAAATGAAAAAAGGGAAACAATGATGAAGCTTCCACAAAAAAAAATGCGATTATCATTTGTACGATACCCATCATCGCACTGGCCTGACGGGACTGTTTTCAGATCATTTTTCCCCCCTTCTTCACGATCATTTAAATACGTTTCCTGTTATTGTGCGTGTGGTGTCTCCGGGGTGTGTGGTGATGCTGATTGCCGAGGGCAGTGCACGGCGGACCAGCGGCCGCTTGTGGTGCAGAACATTGTGCTGGTGGGCGGCCTGGCGACCCTTCCCGGCTTCCGAAAACGGTCTGCACGATTCATCATTCAGTCAATCACAGCCAGGCATTCGAATCATCATCATCACCATCACCATCATCACCATCACCATCATCATCATCCAATCATCATCCAGTCATCATCATCATCATCATCATCCAGTCATCATCATCATCATCA
This sequence comes from Paratrimastix pyriformis, assembly GCA_027972325.1. NCBI lineage: Eukaryota > Preaxostyla > Paratrimastigidae > Paratrimastix > Paratrimastix pyriformis. Next base: position 22,142 of record JAPMOS010000348.1, on the reverse strand, counting down.
TCATCATCATCATCATCATCATCATCATGGGAGCAGCATCATCCAATCATCATCCCTCTCAATCCATCGTTCCCACGAAGCCCTTGTTGTTTTCTCGGCAGCTCACGATCACCCACCACCCCGGCGCGTTCAACAGGTTTTGCCAGGAGCTTCGCCGGGCCCTGAGGCGTCTCCATACCCCGGTCCGCTCCCGCACCCCAGGCCCGGTCAGACACCCGAGCACCACCCGCGCCCACATGCCCACGCCTTGCTCATTCTGGTCATTATGATCATTATGATCATTATGGACATGTGGTTAGTTGTTATGGTCATGCTGGTCATGATGGGCATTATGGCCATTACGATCGTTATGGACATGTGGTTCGTTGTTCTGGTCATTATGGTCATTATGGTGATGGTCATGATGGTCATGATGGTCACGCGGTTATAGTCGTTATGGCCATTCCAGTCATGACAGTCATTATGACCATTCGGGTTATCTGATCGGGTCATGGTGGCCACGCCCTTCCAGCCATTTGGCCGGTTTCTGTTCGGGCCGCATCCTCGCTCATTCCCCACATTCACCCGCTTCCCTCGTACTCACACACACACACAAACACGGGTGCGGTGACATTCGTGCTGTCTCTTCTACCTCTCTGGTTTTGTCCGTTACTTCTTTCCCTCTTTACTCCACAGACTGTCCGATTGATCAGTCCCTTTGCTCCACCACACACCCACCCACCCACCCAGCCCTGTTACCCCGCTGTGCCCTGTACCCGCTCTCCACCCTACACCAAGCGCCCCGCTTCGACTTAGCGCCTGCCACACGGGTACCAGCCGCACCGGGCCATGGCCTCGCCAGCGGCCGCCTCTTCCTTCACCCCAATGATGCGCCCAGTGGCTAGCCCCCTGAGGCCCCATTCCACTTCCCGCCCAGCATCATGACCTGGGTTGGAGCCTCAATCATGGGGCCCTGAAGCCGCTCATCTCGTGCCCCGCCGTGCGCCTCACGGCGGCTGCCATCGCGGCCGACCCGAGTTTGCTATTGGCGACCCGGTTCGATCCACTCGCCCCAGCCCGCATCGCCCCGCCTGTTCAACCCCCAGCCGCCAGCTGCCCCCATGCGTCCTGGCCACGTCCGGGGTGCTTCCGTCGGTGATGCTGGTGCCGATAGCCAACATTCCCTCAGGTACCCTCCACCGACCCTCGGCACCCATCACGACCCCCTCCGTCCCTCCGCGGCGACTAGTGCAAGTGCCGCTCCCGGTGGCTATTCCCATGGGGGGGCAACTTCCACCACCGCCCGGCGGATCCCGCCCGCTTCCACCGCAACCACACCACAACGCGCCATGACACAACCGCGAGAGCCCATCCTCCGGTCATCATTGTCGGCACAAAGGCCATTGCCGCCACCGCTGCAGCAGCCGTCATCAGCATCGATTCGCAGTGATCATCCGGTTCCGCCGCAGATCGGAAATCTGCCAGCACACCTAGATCGAACAGCTCTCCTCGGGGCACTTGGAGCGGAGGCAGCCACAAAACGCCGTGTCCAGCTTGAACATCAACGATCCCAAGATGAGACGTTCTAATAAAGACCCCGAGCGTTCTCTCCAACCACCCAATGTTCTCCTTCCCAACCACAAAACAAACAAAAGTGGAGATGATTGGCGTCACCAGGGAAGAACATAATTAATTAGAAACCAATTTGCCCAAATTTCAGATCAGTTGGCACTACCACGGGCCAATTCCCAGCCAAAAAAGGACGAAGCGATGGAGATTGAATTCGGGGTGAAGTCTCAGCAGGCCAGCCCAATGATGCAAATTGAGGTCGCCACGGTACCACCCTCAGCGGGTCCGATGGATGCGCAGGTAAAACTCCCCAAGCAGCCCTGTGCCCGTCTTCACGGATATTTTGAACCGCTGGGTCAACTGGATGCAGTCCTTTTCCCAAGCTTGGCGAATTCAAGGAGGCTTAAGGCCCAGCTCGAGGAGATCGCAAATATCTCGCGGGCAGACGATGTGACGCTGATGTTGGGCCTCTCACTTCTCTTGTCTGTGGTCTTGTGCTCACCTTTTTCATGTTATTTTTAATTTTAGACGGTATCTGAATGCTGCTGGCCCGGAACTCGTGCGGGAACATGGAAGGAATCCGAAATCTTCTACATTGTGCTGCTCTCGCTTCATTTGGCGCAGAAAGTCACCAAAGACAAGCCAATTTTCAACGGAGTCTCTGCAAAGCCCTTCATCTTCGCCCTGAGCGGCTTCTGTTCAATGAGCTGCAGATCCTGCAGACCCTTGGCTGGTCTTGCAACCTCTCGATGCACGACTTGAACCAGCTTGCGCTTGCTTTGGCATTGCCCCGGGACTCGTTGGAGATTTGTCTGTCGCCATCTTTCATTCCGCTCTTGAATGCTTGGAGTGAGGGGTTTGCTTGGTTGTGATATTTGAATTGAACCGTTTGAATTGGATGTGCGCTTTGTTTTTTGCTAACTGTTCTTTCCTTTTTCCTCCCTTCGGAATGAGTTCGGGTTTGAGAGAATTGGTTGTTGTATTTGAACGGTGTACGAGCGGTGTCTGGTATGGTTGTGTCAATTAATTGTTGTGTGGATTTGTGACGTGAGCGGGGATATTGGATTCGGCCCGGCTTCTTCCCAACCTGAACCTTCCACCTCCACCTCTTTTCCCCATTTGTTTTAGTTGGTTTTTGACCCATGACACGTTCACTTTTCCCCGACCATTGGATGGATGTTGATCGTTGTGTTTAGAACATTTGTGACGTGCGGTTGGACTGCGATTTGTTAACCTGATCTTCACCTCTTGTTCATTTCTTTGTGTCGGCGTTTTTTTTGTGTGTGTGTGTGTGTGTGTGTGTGTGTGTGTGTCTCTGTGTGTCTCTGTGTGTGCGTTGTGTGGTGGTTCCGGCAGTTGTTGCTGTCGCGTCTGATAGTTTAACCCTCCTTATTTCGGCTCCCAAGTATCCATCACCCTCCTGCGCAGATTGAAACCCATTTTCCTCGGCGCGGTCTCCACCTCCCGGTCTCCTCCCTGAACAGCTTTTTTGCCCCTTAACCACACTCTTCTTGTTGAAATGATGCTCCTTCCTTTTTGCCTGGATTGATGTTCCCTGTCACCTTGTGGATGAACATGACGATGAAACGATGGACAATTGAACGAGGCGCATGAACCACCGGGGGGCTCAACCGGGTCGCGCAATACGATGAAATGCAGCCACGATGGGTATTGCGTGAGAACAACAAACAGCCGACGGGTGGGAACGACAGGGCTTGGGAATCAGAGGGATGACAAAAGATACATTCAGGGCCAGATCCCGAGCGGGGGGGGGGGGGGGGGGGTGACACGGGGCCGGACCACGCTCACATTCCTGGGGTCGGCCCTGCGCGATACCCGACCATGCAGCGCGATCCCCGTGCGAAAGGCTGGCGAAGGGTTCTTACGAAACCAGGCCGGAGGGCAGGGCCACACCTGCCCAGTACGTTACAGCTCCAGTCCAAACGGACTGGTCATCTCGGTTGCTGGAATTGCGAGGAAAACAAAACCACGACCAAGGAGGCCCAGCAGGTCACCCGGGGTGGTGACCACCCGGATGGGGCTCTCGGCATCTGGTGGTGGGGTGTTTTGATGCAGTTTCCGTTCTCAGGTGCGTCTCATCAATCATGAAGTCTCGCCCATGCCACAAACAAAAGTTGGAGTCCAGGTGCTCGGACCTAACCCCGGAGTGGTGAGCTCATCCGAATCAGGAGGCAGATCGAGGTTCTATTTGTTGCCGTGTCTTGGGGCCGAGGACGGTCCAAACCGGCATTGTGGGAATCAGGATGCCCAGTATCGAGAGCGAACCAGCGGGAGGGCATGACTCTGCCGACATGAGCCACTGTTGCTGGATCCCAAAACACGAAAGCACCGCCAATCGTGGGGGCGGTAACGAGGACGATGAGTTGCACAAACCAGTGGATACTAGTGTGTCGTTATCAAAATAGGATCATTATCTTCATTGATCTCCTACCTCATCCCCCGCTAAAGCGCACCGGCAAACTCCAGCAGCCTGAGCGGCTATCAAACCGGTTCTTGATTGGACCGGAAAAACGCTTTCTGTTCAAATGAAGCTGTCCAGCGGCCTCCACTTGTTTTCTATCCTGGTTTTCGCCCATTTGTTATGCTGTGTGGAGGCTGTTGGTCAAAACTTTGGCGGTTGGGCAGCCGCATCAGGGGTTTCGTATGTATACACGGAGGGGCAGGCTCTTCTTTCGAGTAACTTCGGGAAAGAAGGTCTGACTGCACCATTGTTGGATGAGTTTTTGGCTCATTTTGCAAAAGGATGGAGTTCTCTTTCGGTCGTTAATCTGACTGCGGCTCCATCTTGCCTGTGCATGGATTCGGATTTTCTGATTCTTTGCTTTTCGGCACGTCCATGTGTTATTTATCCAAGAGCGAATGGTCTGCAGGCTCGAACAATTTCATCGTTAGAGCGCACCGCCATTTTGTAGATGGGACCTGGAACTGGGGTTCTCCGGCAAGTCTTTCGATTTCTTCTCTTTGTGAAAGTTGTTCAATATCGAATGGCTTGTTGGCGGTTTCGAGCACTGGGGGAACAGTGACATTTTACGAGCAAGGTCTGCTGCCGCCCAACGATTCTGCGACGACAGGGATTCATGGCGGCGCAGGGACAACGAAATGGGATGAAGCGCGGACGGACCAAACCAGCGACTTGACGTCGATCACATCCCTACAGAACCCAGCGGGACTTCTGGTCGCAACGTCACCTGGGCCATCTGTCCCATCAGTGCCATCCATCCTTCTCCATGTTGTGGGGAACAAAGAGCCGGGGGCGACCGGCGGTGGAAGCAGGATTTTGTCCTTCCACATCGATCGAGGGCCACCAGATTCAACATGGAAGATCCGACCAATCCCGCGTCAAGTGGTGTCGGCCCCAGGGTGCTCCTTCGACCCACTTCTGGCGGCGGACCCAGAGGGAGGGGGGAGCCTCTGGGCTGTCGAGGACTGCGGGAACGCAAGGACAGCGGTGCGTCTTGCGATGAACGCAGAGGGAAGCTTGCAGATCCAGAGGCGGATCACCGTCCCTGAAGAGTGTCACCGAAGATACACCCTCTCAGCACTGGTCTGCGCATGGCCGAGGTGGAAGTTGCCAGAGGCACTGATATTTTCCTGCCCTTCACAGGATGATGTGGTGCTTCTGGACTGCGAGTCCAGCAGCAAGGATCACAGAGCGCTGTGGATCCGAGAAGGTCCGCACGGCATTCTCACTTGTTTCGGGGGGGGGGGGGGGGGGGGGGGCTTGACGGCTGAATCGGAGGTTCATTTGAGTGGGTTGTGCATGCTTTGAATAGGAACTGAGACCTGGGCCACCTGGAAAAGGACAACAACCAAAGGCCAGACAAGGCTCACAAAGGCTGGGAGCTTTTGAACGCGATCGGCGAAGGGAGGAGGCTCCCGGCCGACAACGGAACAGCTGCTGAGAGCTGGAGGAAACGGTCTGGATGTCATGGTCTCTTCGGATGAGCACTCATGAGGTGATTGACGTAGGGGCAGGGAACGGAGTGACCACGGCAAGCCTGCGGACGAACAGCGCCCTGGGCTCAACCCAGGCACATGATGGCGACACTGTGACGCTTGAATTCTCGGCGGTGGAGCCATTTGCGAGTCCTGACGGTGGTCAGCGCCCCGGGCCGCCCACAACGTCACGGCGGGCGAGGATGCGGGTCGACGGCCACGGCCCCACATGGACACTCGGAGCCGGGACGCGGAAGGCCTTGTCAGCTGGCGCATACCTGGGCCAGAGGACGCGGGCAGCCCACGGCCGCCCCGGAGGACGTCGAGCAGCCCACGGCCGAGACGGTGGTGCTGCCCGAGCAGGACCTGGGCCAGCCCACGGTGAGCCTGGTGGGCCCCCACCGGCTGCGGGTGGCCTGGCAGCGGCGGCCCTGGCCGAGGACGACGCGGTGACGGGCCCCGGGTGCGGTACCATGGGCCCGTGCACCAGCTGCGCGGGCAAACCGGCGGCGGTGCGGCTGACGGGGAAGGCGGACGGAGCGCCCCCGGGCCGAGCGGCGGGCGACGGAGGATGTCTGGATGTGATTGCCCTGCCGGCCGAGCTGGTCGGCGGCCGGTACCGGTTCCACGTGCGGGCGGCCGGCCAGAACGGCACCTACAGCTGGACAGCGAGTCGTGCAGCCCGAGACGGCGGCCAGCTGGGAGATGCCCTGGAGGACCTGGCCCTGGCGACGGTGGACGAGGTGGCCCCCACGCACGCCCGGGTGCACTGGCCCGTGGTGGCGCTGCAGGGCACCGAGCTGGCCGGCCTGGACGACCAGGTGGAGTACCAGGTGCTGGCGCGCGAGGTGAGCCTGCCCGGGCGGGCGGCGGCGCGCCGGTGCCGGTGGGCGACGGCAACTGGACGGTGGTCAGCGCCCCGGGCCGCCCCCAACGGCACGGCGGGCGACTGGTGGATGCGGGTCGACGCGGCCACGGCCCCCACGGCGGGGGGCCCGCAGCCCGGCCACCGGTACGAGTGGAAGGTGCGCGCCCGGCTGAGCGGGGCCGGCTACCTGTTCGGCCAGAGCGACGCGGGCAGCCCCACGGCCGCCCCGGAGGACGTCGAGAGCAGCCCCACGGCCGAGACGGTGGTGCTGCCCGAGCAGGACCTGGGCCAGCCCACGGTGAGCCTGGTGGGCCCCCACCGGCTGCGGGTGGCCTGGCAGCGGCAGGCCCTGGCCGAGGACGACGCGGTGACGGGCCCCGGGTGCGGTACCACGTGTGGGCCCGGTGCACCAGCTGCGCGGGCAGCCCGGCGGCGGTGCGGCTGACGGGGGCCACGAGCGCCGACGCGAGCGCCCCCGTGGCCGAGCTGGCGGGCGACGGGCACACGACGGCCCTGGATGTGATTGCCCTGCCGGCCGAGCTGGTCGGCGGCCGGTCGTACCGGTTCCACGTGCGGGCGGCCGGCCAGAACGGCACCTACAGCTGGGTGGACAGCGAGTCGTACAGCCCGAGACGGCGGCCAGCTGGGAGATGCCCTGGAGGACCTGGCCCTGGCGACGGTGGACGAGGTGGCCCCCACGCACGCCCGGGTGCACTGGCCCGTGGTGGCGCTGCAGGGCACCGAGCTGGCCGGCCTGGACGACCAGGTGGAGTACCAGGTGCTGGCGCGCGAGGTGAGCCTGCCCGGGCGGGCGGCGGCGCGCCGGTGCCGGTGGGCGACGGCAACTGGACGGTGGTCAGCGCCCCGGGGCCGCCCCAACGGCACGGCGGGCGACTGGTGGATGCGGGTCGACGCGGCCACGGCCCCCCACGGCGGGGGCCCTGCAGCCCGGCCACCGGTACGAGTGGAAGGTGCGCGCCCGGCTGAGCGGGGCCGGCTACCTGTTCGGCCAGAGCGACGCGGGCAGCCCCACGGCCGCCCCGGAGGACGTCGAGAGCAGCCCCACGGCCGAGACGGTGGTGCTGCCCGAGCAGGACCTGGGCCAGCCCACGGTGAGCCTGGTGGGCCCCACCGGCTGCGGGTGGCCTGGCAGCGGCAGGCCCTGGCCGAGGACGACGCGGTGACGGGCCCCGGGTGCGGTACCACGTGGGCCCGGTGCACCAGCTGCGCGGGCAGCCCGGCGGCGGTGCGGCTGACGGGGCCACGAGCGCCGACGCGAGCGCCCCGTGGCCGAGCTGGCGGGCGACGGGCACACGACGGCCCTGGATGTGATTGCCCTGCCGGCCGAGCTGGTCGGCGGCCGGTCGTACCGGTTCCACGTGCGGGCGGCCGGCCAGAACGGCACCTACAGCTGGGTGGACAGCGAGTCGTACAGCCCGAGACGGCGGCCAGCTGGGAGATGCCCTGGAGGACCTGGCCCTGGCGACGGTGGACGAGGTGGCCCCCACGCACGCCCGGGTGCACTGGCCCGTGGTGGCGCTGCAGGGCACCGAGCTGGCCGGCCTGGACGACCAGGTGGAGTACCAGGTGCTGGCGCGCGAGGTGAGCCTGCCCGGGGCGGCGGCGCGCCGGTGCCGGTGGGCGACGGCAACTGGACGGTGGTCAGCGGGCCGCCCCCAACGGCACGGCGGGCGACTGGTGGATGCGGGTCGACGCGGCCACGGCCCCACGGCGGGGCCCTGCAGCCCGGCCACCGGTACGAGTGGAAGGTGCGCGCCCGGCTGAGCGGGGCCGGCTACCTGTTCGGCCAGAGCGACGCGGGCAGCCCCACGGCCGCCCCGGAGGACGTCGAGAGCAGCCCCACGGCCGAGACGGTGGTGCTGCCCGAGCAGGACCTGGGCCAGCCCACGGTGAGCCTGGTGGGCCCCACCGGCTGCGGGTGGCCTGGCAGCGGCAGGCCCTGGCCGAGGACGACGCGGTGACGGGCCCCGGGGTGCGGTACCACGTGTGGGCCCGGTGCACCAGCTGCGCGGGCAGCCCGGCGGCGGTGCGGCTGACGGGGGCCACGAGCGCCGACGCGAGCGCCCCGTGGCCGAGCTGGCGGGCGACGGGCACACGACGGCCCTGGATGTGATTGCCCTGCCGGCCGAGCTGGTCGGCGGCCGGTCGTACCGGTTCCACGTGCGGGCGGCCGGCCAGAACGGCACCTACAGCTGGGTGGACAGCGAGTCGTACAGCCCGAGACGGCGGCCAGCTGGGAGATGCCCCTGGAGGACCTGGCCCTGGCGACGGTGGACGAGGTGGCCCCCACGCACGCCCGGGTGCACTGGCCCGTGGTGGCGCTGCAGGGCACCGAGCTGGCCGGCCTGGACGACCAGGTGGAGTACCAGGTGCTGGCGCGCGAGGTGAGCCTGCCCGGGGCGGGCGGCGGCGCGCCGGTGCCGGTGGGCGACGGCAACTGGACGGTGGTCAGCGCCCCGGGGCCGCCCCCCAACGGCACGGCGGGCGACTGGTGGATGCGGGTCGACGCGGCCACGGCCCCCACGGCGGGGGCCCTGCAGCCCGGCCACCGGTACGAGTGGAAGGTGCGCGCCCGGCTGAGCGGGGCCGGCTACCTGTTCGGCCAGAGCGACGCGGGCAGCCCCACGGCCGCCCCGGAGGACGTCGAGAGCAGCCCCACGGCCGAGACGGTGGTGCTGCCCGAGCAGGACCTGGGCCAGCCCACGGTGAGCCTGGTGGGCCCCACCGGCTGCGGGTGGCCTGGCAGCGGCAGGCCCTGGCCGAGGACGACGCGGTGACGGGCCCCGGGTGCGGTACCACGTGTGGGCCCGGTGCACCAGCTGCGCGGGCAGCCCGGCGGCGGTGCGGCTGACGGGGGCCACGAGCGCCGACGCGAGCGCCCCCGTGGCCGAGCTGGCGGGCGACGGGCACACGACGGCCCTGGATGTGATTGCCCTGCCGGCCGAGCTGGTCGGCGGCCGGTCGTACCGGTTCCACGTGCGGGCGGCCGGCCAGAACGGCACCTACAGCTGGGTGGACAGCGAGTCGTACAGCCCGAGACGGCGGCCAGCTGGGAGATGCCCCTGGAGGACCTGGCCCTGGCGACGGTGGACGAGGTGGCCCCCACGCACGCCCGGGTGCACTGGCCCGTGGTGGCGCTGCAGGGCACCGAGCTGGCCGGCCTGGACGACCAGGTGGAGTACCAGGTGCTGGCGCGCGAGGTGAGCCTGCCCGGGGCGGGCGGCGGCGCGCCGGTGCCGGTGGGCGACGGCAACTGGACGGTGGTCAGCGCCCCGGGGCCGCCCCCAACGGCACGGCGGGCGACTGGTGGATGCGGGTCGACGCGGCCACGGCCCCCCACGGCGGGGGCCCTGCAGCCCGGCCACCGGTACGAGTGGAAGGTGCGCGCCCGGCTGAGCGGGGCCGGCTACCTGTTCGGCCAGAGCGACGCGGGCAGCCCCACGGCCGCCCCGGAGGACGTCGAGAGCAGCCCCACGGCCGAGACGGTGGTGCTGCCCGAGCAGGACCTGGGCCAGCCCACGGTGAGCCTGGTGGGCCCCCACCGGCTGCGGGTGGCCTGGCAGCGGCAGGCCCTGGCCGAGGACGACGCGGTGACGGGCCCCGGGTGCGGTACCACGTGTGGGCCCGGTGCACCAGCTGCGCGGGCAGCCCGGCGGCGGTGCGGCTGACGGGGGCCACGAGCGCCGACGCGAGCGCCCCCGTGGCCGAGCTGGCGGGCGACGGGCACACGACGGCCCTGGATGTGATTGCCCTGCCGGCCGAGCTGGTCGGCGGCCGGTCGTACCGGTTCCACGTGCGGGCGGCCGGCCAGAACGGCACCTACAGCTGGGTGGACAGCGAGTCGTACAGCCCCGAGACGGCGGCCAGCTGGGAGATGCCCCTGGAGGACCTGGCCCTGGCGACGGTGGACGAGGTGGCCCCCACGCACGCCCGGGTGCACTGGCCCGTGGTGGCGCTGCAGGGCACCGAGCTGGCCGGCCTGGACGACCAGGTGGAGTACCAGGTGCTGGCGCGCGAGGTGAGCCTGCCCGGGGCGGGCGGCGGCGCGCCGGTGCCGGTGGGCGACGGCAACTGGACGGTGGTCAGCGCCCCCGGGGCCGCCCCCAACGGCACGGCGGGCGACTGGTGGATGCGGGTCGACGCGGCCACGGCCCCACGGCGGGGCCCTGCAGCCCGGCCACCGGTACGAGTGGAAGGTGCGCGCCCGGCTGAGCGGGGCCGGCTACCTGTTCGGCCAGAGCGACGCGGGCAGCCCCACGGCCGCCCCGGAGGACGTCGAGAGCAGCCCCACGGCCGAGACGGTGGTGCTGCCCGAGCAGGACCTGGGCCAGCCCACGGTGAGCCTGGTGGGCCCCCACCGGCTGCGGGTGGCCTGGCAGCGGCAGGCCCTGGCCGAGGACGACGCGGTGACGGGCCCCGGGGTGCGGTACCACGTGTGGGCCCGGTGCACCAGCTGCGCGGGCAGCCCGGCGGCGGTGCGGCTGACGGGGGCCACGAGCGCCGACGCGAGCGCCCCCGTGGCCGAGCTGGCGGGCGACGGGCACACGACGGCCCTGGATGTGATTGCCCTGCCGGCCGAGCTGGTCGGCGGCCGGTCGTACCGGTTCCACGTGCGGGCGGCCGGCCAGAACGGCACCTACAGCTGGGTGGACAGCGAGTCGTACAGCCCCGAGACGGCGGCCAGCTGGGAGATGCCCCTGGAGGACCTGGCCCTGGCGACGGTGGACGAGGTGGCCCCCACGCACGCCCGGGTGCACTGGCCCGTGGTGGCGCTGCAGGGCACCGAGCTGGCCGGCCTGGACGACCAGGTGGAGTACCAGGTGCTGGCGCGCGAGGTGAGCCTGCCCGGGGCGGGCGGCGGCGCGCCGGTGCCGGTGGGCGACGGCAACTGGACGGTGGTCAGCGCCCCCGGGGCCGCCCCCAACGGCACGGCGGGCGACTGGTGGATGCGGGTCGACGCGGCCACGGCCCCCACGGCGGGGGCCCTGCAGCCCGGCCACCGGTACGAGTGGAAGGTGCGCGCCCGGCTGAGCGGGGCCGGCTACCTGTTCGGCCAGAGCGACGCGGGCAGCCCCACGGCCGCCCCGGAGGACGTCGAGAGCAGCCCCACGGCCGAGACGGTGGTGCTGCCCGAGCAGGACCTGGGCCAGCCCACGGTGAGCCTGGTGGGCCCCACCGGCTGCGGGTGGCCTGGCAGCGGCAGGCCCTGGCCGAGGACGACGCGGTGACGGGCCCCGGGGTGCGGTACCACGTGTGGGCCCGGTGCACCAGCTGCGCGGGCAGCCCGGCGGCGGTGCGGCTGACGGGGGCCACGAGCGCCGACGCGAGCGCCCCCGTGGCCGAGCTGGCGGGCGACGGGCACACGACGGCCCTGGATGTGATTGCCCTGCCGGCCGAGCTGGTCGGCGGCCGGTCGTACCGGTTCCACGTGCGGGCGGCCGGCCAGAACGGCACCTACAGCTGGGTGGACAGCGAGTCGTACAGCCCCGAGACGGCGGCCAGCTGGGAGATGCCCCTGGAGGACCTGGCCCTGGCGACGGTGGACGAGGTGGCCCCCACGCACGCCCGGGTGCACTGGCCCGTGGTGGCGCTGCAGGGCACCGAGCTGGCCGGCCTGGACGACCAGGTGGAGTACCAGGTGCTGGCGCGCGAGGTGAGCCTGCCCGGGGCGGGCGGCGGCGCGCCGGTGCCGGTGGGCGACGGCAACTGGACGGTGGTCAGCGCCCCGGGGCCGCCCCCAACGGCACGGCGGGCGACTGGTGGATGCGGGTCGACGCGGCCACGGCCCCACGGCGGGGCCCTGCAGCCCGGCCACCGGTACGAGTGGAAGGTGCGCGCCCGGCTGAGCGGGGCCGGCTACCTGTTCGGCCAGAGCGACGCGGGCAGCCCCACGGCCGCCCCGGAGGACGTCGAGAGCAGCCCCACGGCCGAGACGGTGGTGCTGCCCGAGCAGGACCTGGGCCAGCCCACGGTGAGCCTGGTGGGCCCCCACCGGCTGCGGGTGGCCTGGCAGCGGCAGGCCCTGGCCGAGGACGACGCGGTGACGGGCCCCGGGTGCGGTACCACGTGTGGGCCCGGTGCACCAGCTGCGCGGGCAGCCCGGCGGCGGTGCGGCTGACGGGGCCACGAGCGCCGACGCGAGCGCCCCGTGGCCGAGCTGGCGGGCGACGGGCACACGACGGCCCTGGATGTGATTGCCCTGCCGGCCGAGCTGGTCGGCGGCCGGTCGTACCGGTTCCACGTGCGGGCGGCCGGCCAGAACGGCACCTACAGCTGGGTGGACAGCGAGTCGTACAGCCCGAGACGGCGGCCAGCTGGGAGATGCCCCTGGAGGACCTGGCCCTGGCGACGGTGGACGAGGTGGCCCCCACGCACGCCCGGGTGCACTGGCCCGTGGTGGCGCTGCAGGGCACCGAGCTGGCCGGCCTGGACGACCAGGTGGAGTACCAGGTGCTGGCGCGCGAGGTGAGCCTGCCCGGGGCGGGCGGCGGCGCGCCGGTGCCGGTGGGCGACGGCAACTGGACGGTGGTCAGCGCCCCGGGGCCGCCCCAACGGCACGGCGGGCGACTGGTGGATGCGGGTCGACGCGGCCACGGCCCCACGGCGGGGCCCTGCAGCCCGGCCACCGGTACGAGTGGAAGGTGCGCGCCCGGCTGAGCGGGGCCGGCTACCTGTTCGGCCAGAGCGACGCGGGCAGCCCCACGGCCGCCCCGGAGGACGTCGAGAGCAGCCCCACGGCCGAGACGGTGGTGCTGCCCGAGCAGGACCTGGGCCAGCCCACGGTGAGCCTGGTGGGCCCCACCGGCTGCGGGTGGCCTGGCAGCGGCAGGCCCTGGCCGAGGACGACGCGGTGACGGGCCCCGGGTGCGGTACCACGTGTGGGCCCGGTGCACCAGCTGCGCGGGCAGCCCGGCGGCGGTGCGGCTGACGGGGCCACGAGCGCCGACGCGAGCGCCCCGTGGCCGAGCTGGCGGGCGACGGGCACACGACGGCCCTGGATGTGATTGCCCTGCCGGCCGAGCTGGTCGGCGGCCGGTCGTACCGGTTCCACGTGCGGGCGGCCGGCCAGAACGGCACCTACAGCTGGGTGGACAGCGAGTCGTACAGCCCGAGACGGCGGCCAGCTGGGAGATGCCCCTGGAGGACCTGGCCCTGGCGACGGTGGACGAGGTGGCCCCCACGCACGCCCGGGTGCACTGGCCCGTGGTGGCGCTGCAGGGCACCGAGCTGGCCGGCCTGGACGACCAGGTGGAGTACCAGGTGCTGGCGCGCGAGGTGAGCCTGCCCGGGGCGGGCGGCGGCGCGCCGGTGCCGGTGGGCGACGGCAACTGGACGGTGGTCATGCCCCGGGGCCGCCCCCAACGGCACGGCGGGCGACTGGTGGATGCGGGTCGACGCGGCCACGGCCCCACGGCGGGGCCCTGCAGCCCGGCCACCGGTACGAGTGGAAGGTGCGCGCCCGGCTGAGCGGGGCCGGCTACCTGTTCGGCCAGAGCGACGCGGGCAGCCCCACGGCCGCCCCGGAGGACGTCGAGAGCAGCCCCACGGCCGAGACGGTGGTGCTGCCCGAGCAGGACCTGGGCCAGCCCACGGTGAGCCTGGTGGGCCCCACCGGCTGCGGGTGGCCTGGCAGCGGCAGGCCCTGGCCGAGGACGACGCGGTGACGGGCCCCGGGGTGCGGTACCACGTGTGGGCCCGGTGCACCAGCTGCGCGGGCAGCCCGGCGGCGGTGCGGCTGACGGGGGCCACGAGCGCCGACGCGAGCGCCCCGTGGCCGAGCTGGCGGGCGACGGGCACACGACGGCCCTGGATGTGATTGCCCTGCCGGCCGAGCTGGTCGGCGGCCGGTCGTACCGGTTCCACGTGCGGGCGGCCGGCCAGAACGGCACCTACAGCTGGGTGGACAGCGAGTCGTACAGCCCGAGACGGCGGCCAGCTGGGAGATGCCCCTGGAGGACCTGGCCCTGGCGACGGTGGACGAGGTGGCCCCCACGCACGCCCGGGTGCACTGGCCCGTGGTGGCGCTGCAGGGCACCGAGCTGGCCGGCCTGGACGACCAGGTGGAGTACCAGGTGCTGGCGCGCGAGGTGAGCCTGCCCGGGGCGGGCGGCGGCGCGCCGGTGCCGGTGGGCGACGGCAACTGGACGGTGGTCAGCGCCCCGGGCCGCCCCAACGGCACGGCGGGCGACTGGTGGATGCGGGTCGACGCGGCCACGGCCCCACGGCGGGGCCCTGCAGCCCGGCCACCGGTACGAGTGGAAGGTGCGCGCCCGGCTGAGCGGGGCCGGCTACCTGTTCGGCCAGAGCGACGCGGGCAGCCCCACGGCCGCCCCGGAGGACGTCGAGAGCAGCCCCACGGCCGAGACGGTGGTGCTGCCCGAGCAGGACCTGGGCCAGCCCACGGTGAGCCTGGTGGGCCCCCACCGGCTGCGGGTGGCCTGGCAGCGGCAGGCCCTGGCCGAGGACGACGCGGTGACGGGCCCCGGGTGCGGTACCACGTGTGGGCCCGGTGCACCAGCTGCGCGGGCAGCCCGGCGGCGGTGCGGCTGACGGGGCCACGAGCGCCGACGCGAGCGCCCCGTGGCCGAGCTGGCGGGCGACGGGCACACGACGGCCCTGGATGTGATTGCCCTGCCGGCCGAGCTGGTCGGCGGCCGGTCGTACCGGTTCCACGTGCGGGCGGCCGGCCAGAACGGCACCTACAGCTGGGTGGACAGCGAGTCGTACAGCCCGAGACGGCGGCCAGCTGGGAGATGCCCCTGGAGGACCTGGCCCTGGCGACGGTGGACGAGGTGGCCCCCACGCACGCCCGGGTGCACTGGCCCGTGGTGGCGCTGCAGGGCACCGAGCTGGCCGGCCTGGACGACCAGGTGGAGTACCAGGTGCTGGCGCGCGAGGTGAGCCTGCCCGGGCGGGCGGCGGCGCGCCGGTGCCGGTGGGCGACGGCAACTGGACGGTGGTCAGCGCCCCGGGGCCGCCCCCAACGGCACGGCGGGCGACTGGTGGATGCGGGTCGACGCGGCCACGGCCCCACGGCGGGGCCCTGCAGCCCGGCCACCGGTACGAGTGGAAGGTGCGCGCCCGGCTGAGCGGGGCCGGCTACCTGTTCGGCCAGAGCGACGCGGGCAGCCCCACGGCCGCCCCGGAGGACGTCGAGAGCAGCCCCACGGCCGAGACGGTGGTGCTGCCCGAGCAGGACCTGGGCCAGCCCACGGTGAGCCTGGTGGGCCCCACCGGCTGCGGGTGGCCTGGCAGCGGCAGGCCCTGGCCGAGGACGACGCGGTGACGGGCCCCGGGTGCGGTACCACGTGTGGGCCCGGTGCACCAGCTGCGCGGGCAGCCCGGCGGCGGTGCGGCTGACGGGGCCACGAGCGCCGACGCGAGCGCCCCCCGTGGCCGAGTTGGCGGGCGACGGGCACACGACGGCCCTGGATGTGATTGCCCTGCCGGCCGAGCTGGTCGGCGGCCGGTCGTACCGGTTCCACGTGCGGGCGGCCGGCCAGAACGGCACCTACAGCTGGGTGGACAGCGAGTCGTACAGCCCCGAGACGGCGGCCAGCTGGGAGATGCCCCTGGAGGACCTGGCCCTGGCGACGGTGGACGAGGTGGCCCCCACGCACGCCCGGGTGCACTGGCCCGTGGTGGCGCTGCAGGGCACCGAGCTGGCCGGCCTGGACGACCAGGTGGAGTACCAGGTGCTGGCGCGCGAGGTGAGCCTGCCCGGGCGGGCGGCGGCGCGCCGGTGCCGGTGGGCGACGGCAACTGGACGGTGGTCAGCGCCCCGGGGCCGCCCCAACGGCACGGCGGGCGACTGGTGGATGCGGGTCGACGCGGCCACGGCCCCACGGCGGGGCCCTGCAGCCCGGCCACCGGTACGAGTGGAAGGTGCGCGCCCGGCTGAGCGGGGCCGGCTACCTGTTCGGCCAGAGCGACGCGGGCAGCCCCACGGCCGCCCCGGAGGACGTCGAGAGCAGCCCCACGGCCGAGACGGTGGTGCTGCCCGAGCAGGACCTGGGCCAGCCCACGGTGAGCCTGGTGGGCCCCCACCGGCTGCGGGTGGCCTGGCAGCGGCAGGCCCTGGCCGAGGACGACGCGGTGACGGGCCCCGGGGTGCGGTACCACGTGTGGGCCCGGTGCACCAGCTGCGCGGGCAGCCCGGCGGCGGTGCGGCTGACGGGGGCCACGAGCGCCGACGCGAGCGCCCCCCGTGGCCGAGTTGGCGGGCGACGGGCACACGACGGCCCTGGATGTGATTGCCCTGCCGGCCGAGCTGGTCGGCGGCCGGTCGTACCGGTTCCACGTGCGGGCGGCCGGCCAGAACGGCACCTACAGCTGGGTGGACAGCGAGTCGTACAGCCCCGAGACGGCGGCCAGCTGGGAGATGCCCCTGGAGGACCTGGCCCTGGCGACGGTGGACGAGGTGGCCCCCACGCACGCCCGGGTGCACTGGCCCGTGGTGGCGCTGCAGGGCACCGAGCTGGCCGGCCTGGACGACCAGGTGGAGTACCAGGTGCTGGCGCGCGAGGTGAGCCTGCCCGGGCGGGCGGCGGCGCGCCGGTGCCGGTGGGCGACGGCAACTGGACGGTGGTCAGCGCCCCCGGGGCCGCCCCCAACGGCACGGCGGGCGACTGGTGGATGCGGGTCGACGCGGCCACGGCCCCACGGCGGGGCCCTGCAGCCCGGCCACCGGTACGAGTGGAAGGTGCGCGCCCGGCTGAGCGGGGCCGGCTACCTGTTCGGCCAGAGCGACGCGGGCAGCCCCACGGCCGCCCCGGAGGACGTCGAGCAGCCCCACGGCCGAGACGGTGGTGCTGCCCGAGCAGGACCTGGGCCAGCCCACGGTGAGCCTGGTGGGCCCCACCGGCTGCGGGTGGCCTGGCTGCGGCAGGCCCTGGCCGAGGACGACGCGGTGACGGGCCCCGGGTGCGGTACCACGTGTGGGCCCGGTGCACCAGCTGCGCGGGCAGCCCGGCGGCGGTGCGGCTGACGGGGCCACGAGCGCCGACGCGAGCGCCCCGTGGCCGAGCTGGCGGGCGACGGGCACACGACGGCCCTGGATGTGATTGCCCTGCCGGCCGAGCTGGTCGGCGGCCGGTCGTACCGGTTCCACGTGCGGGCGGCCGGCCAGAACGGCACCTACAGCTGGGTGGACAGCGAGTCGTACAGCCCGAGACGGCGGCCAGCTGGGAGATGCCCTGGAGGACCTGGCCCTGGCGACGGTGGACGAGGTGGCCCCCACGCACGCCCGGGTGCACTGGCCCGTGGTGGCGCTGCAGGGCACCGAGCTGGCCGGCCTGGACGACCAGGTGGAGTACCAGGTGCTGGCGCGCGAGGTGAGCCTGCCCGGGGCGGGCGGCGCGCCGGTGCCGGTGGGCGACGGCAACTGGACGGTGGTCAGCGCCCCGGGCCGCCCCAACGGCACGGCGGGCGACTGGTGGATGCGGGTCGACGCGGCCACGGCCCCACGGCGGGGCCCTGCAGCCCGGCCACCGGTACGAGGAAGGTGCGCGCCCGGCTGAGCGGGGCCGGCTACCTGTTCGGCCAGAGCGACGCGGGCAGCCCCACGGCCGCCCCGGAGGACGTCGAGAGCAGCCCCACGGCCGAGACGGTGGTGCTGCCCGAGCAGGACCTGGGCCAGCCCACGGTGAGCCTGGTGGGCCCCCACCGGCTGCGGGTGGCCTGGCAGCGGCAGGCCCTGGCCGAGGACGACGGTGACGGGCCCCGGGTGCGGTACCACGTGGGCCCGGTGCACCAGCTGCGCGGGCAGCCGGCGGCGGTGCGGCTGACGGGGCCACGAGCGCCGACGCGAGCGCCCCGTGGCCGAGCTGGCGGGCGACGGGCACACGACGGCCCTGGATGTGATTGCCCTGCCGGCCGAGCTGGTCGGCGGCCGGTCGTACCGGTTCCACGTGCGGGCGGCCGGCCAGAACGGCACCTACAGCTGGGTGGACAGCGAGTCGTACAGCCCCGAGACGGCGGCCAGCTGGGAGATGCCCTGGAGGACCTGGCCCTGGCGACGGTGGACGAGGTGGCCCCCACGCACGCCCGGGTGCACTGGCCCGTGGTGGCGCTGCAGGGCACCGAGCTGGCCGGCCTGGACGACCAGGTGGAGTACCAGGTGCTGGCGCGCGAGGTGAGCCTGCCCGGGGCGGGCGGCGGCGCGCCGGTGCCGGTGGGCGACGGCAACTGGACGGTCAGCGCTCGGGGCCGCCCCCAACGGCACGGCGGGCGACTGGTGGATGCGGGTCGACGCGGCCACGGCCCCACGGCGGGGCCCTGCAGCCCGGCCACCGGTACGAGTGGAAGGTGCGCGCCCGGCTGAGCGGGCCGGCTACCTGTTCGGCCAGAGCGACGCGGGCAGCCCCACGGCCGCCCGGAGGACGTCGAGCAGCCCACGGCCGAGACGGTGGTGCTGCCCGAGCAGGACCCGCCAGCCCACGGTGAGCCTGGTGGGCCCCACCGGCTGCGGGTGGCCTGGCAGCGGCAGGCCCTGGCCGAGGACGACGCGGTGACGGGCCCCGGGTGCGGTACCACGGGCCCGGTGCACCAGCTGCGCGGGCAGCCCGGCGGCGGTGCGGCTGACGGGGCCACGAGCGCCGACGCGAGCCCCGTGGCCGAGCTGGCGGGCGACGGGCACACGACGGCCCTGGATGATTGCCCTGCCGGCCGAGCTGGTCGGCGGCCGGTCGTACCGGTTCCACGTGCGGGCGGCCGGCCAGAACGGCACCTACAGCTGGGTGGACAGCGAGTCAGCCCCGAGACGGCGGCCAGCTGGGAGATGCCCTGGAGGACCTGGCCCTGGCGACGGACGAGGTGGCCCCACGCACGGTGCACTGGCCCGTGGTGGCGCTGCAGGGCACCGAGCTGGCCGGCCTGGACGACCAGGTGGAGTACCAGGTGCTGGCGCGAGCCCGCCCGGGCGGGCGGCGCGCCGGTGCCGGTGGGCGACGGCAACTGGACGGTGGTCAGCGCCCCGGGCCGCCCCAACGGCACGGCGGGCGACTGGTGGATGCGGGTCGACGCGGCCACGGCCCCACGGCGGGGCCCCTGGCCCGGCCACCGGTACGAGTGGAAGGTGCGCGCCCGGCTGAGCGGGGCCGGCTACCTGTTCGGCCAGAGCGACGCGGGCAGCCCCACGGCCGCCCGGAGGACGTCGAGCAGCCCCACGGCCGAGACGGTGGTGCTGCCCGAGCAGGACCTGGGCCAGCCCACGGTGAGCCTGGTGGGCCCCACCGGCTGCGGGTGGCCTGGCAGCGGCAGGCCTGGCCGAGGACGACGCGGTGACGGGCCCCGCGGTACCACGTGTGGGCCTGTGCACCAGCTGCGCGGGCAGCCCGGCGGCGGTGCGGCTGACGGGGCCACGAGCGCCGACGCGAGCGCCCCCGTGGCCGAGCTGGCGGGCGACGGGCACACGACGGCCCTGATGTGATTGCCCTGCCGGCCGAGCTGGTCGGCGGCCGGTCGTACCGGTTCCACGTGCGGGCGGCCGGCCAGAACGGCACCTACAGCTGGGTGGACAGCGAGTCGTACAGCCCCGAGACGGCGGCCAGCTGGAGATGCCCCGAGGACCTGGCCCTGGCGACGGTGGACGAGGTGGCCCCACGCACCGGGTGCACTGGCCCGTGGTGGCGCTGCAGGGCACCGAGCTGGCCGGCCTGGACGACCAGGTGAGTACCAGGTGCTGGCGCGCGAGGTGAGCCTGCCGGGCGGGCGGCGGCGCGCCGGTGCCGGTGGGCGACGGCAACTGGACGGTGGTCGCGCCCCGGGCCGCCCCAACGGCACGGCGGGCGACTGGTGGATGCGGGTCGACGCGCCACGGCCCCACGGCGGGGCCCTGCAGCCCGCCACCGGTACGAGTGGAAGGTGCGCGCCCGGCTGAGCGGGCCGGCTACCTGTTCGGCCAGAGCGACGCGGGCAGCCCCACGGCCGCCCCGGAGGACGAGAGCAGCCCCACGGCCGAGACGGTGGTGCTGCCCGAGGACCTGGCCAGCCCACGGTGAGCCTGGTGGGCCCCACCGGCTGCGGGTGGCCTGGCAGCGGCAGGCCCTGGCCGAGGACGACGCGGTGACGGGCCCCGGGTGCACCACGTGTGGGCCCGGTGCACCAGCTGCGCGGGCAGCCCGGCGGCGGTGCGGCTGACGGGGGCACGAGCGCCGACGCGAGCGCCCGTGGCCGAGCTGGCGGGCGACGGGCACACGACGGCCCTGGATGTGATTGCCTGCCGGCCGAGCTGGTCGGCGGCCGGTCGTACCGGTTCCACGCGGGCGGCCGGCCAGAACGGCACCCAGCTGGGTGGACAGCGAGTCGTACAGCCCCGAGACGGCGGCCAGCTGGGAGACCTGGCCCTGGCGACGGTGGACGAGGTGGCCCCGGGAGGGACTGGGTGGAGGCGGCTTCGGCACCGGCTGGCCGGCCTGTGACGACCAGGTGCAGTACCAGGCTCTCGCGTGAGCCGGCCCGACCGGTCGCGGTGCGGCGCCGAGGCGACGGCAACGGCGGTGGTCGGCCCGGGCCGCCCCAACGGCACGGCGGGCGACTGGTGATCATCGACCGGCCCGCCCCACCGCGCCAGCGGAAGAAGAAGGAAGAGGAGGAGCGCCAGGCCCGCCGCGCGGGCCGCTGCCGCCAAGGCCATACGCTGGCACCCTGCGCCGCCCCGGCGACGAGCAGCCTGCCTGGCCAGGCGGCCGGGCGGCCCCGACGCTGGCCACCTGGAGGCCATGCGCAGCCATGAAGGACCTGCACCGGCGGCGGGTGGCGCCGGCAGCCCCAGATGAACGCCACCTGCGCGGCTCCCTGCGGCAGCTGGCTGAGGTCCGTATGCTCCTGCTGCTGCGGCCCGACCCTCTGCGCCGTGCATCTCACGGTGGCTCGAGCCCGACGCCGAGCGCTCCCTCGCAGATCGGCGGGCGACGGCCACGACGGCCCTGGATGTGATTGCCCTGCCGGCGAGCTGGTCGGCGGCCCTGTACCGGTTCCACCCAGCCGCGCGACGGGAGCTGGGTGCGGCGGTGCCAGTCATGCCGTACTCATGCCCGGCCTCATGCCGCTCGCTCCCGAGCCGCCCCTGATGCCGCCCTCGATGCCGCCCCTGCCCCTGACCCCCGTCATGCCCATGCCCCGCAGCCCATGCCCTGAGGCTCGGCCAACATGGCCATGGCCAGCCAGCGCCGTGTCCTCGCCCCAGCCTTCCATCGCCCTCGCTGCCCCATGGCCGATCTCACCGCGTACAACCCAGCACACGCCGGCTGCCAGCTGGAATTCCCCGCCTCCGCCCATCTCTCAGTCGCCCCCATCCGCGCCCGCCGCGGTACGCCAACCGCCGCGCGGCCCGCCGGTCCACAGCCAGCGCATGGCGGCTAACGCCAGTCGGACATCGCCCGTGCCCATGGCCGAGCCCGTCTCCATGTGGCCCCAGCTGCACCCCGTGGCCGTGACCCGACCCACGGGCGCGGAGGACCTCGCCGCGGGCCGCCCGCCCGCCTGGCCGGCGGCCGTCAACCTGGTCCCGCCCGGGTCAGCCCGTGACGACCTTCCCCGGCCTGGGATTGACAACCTGGGACGCTGCTGAGCCTCTGCCGCCCCTCCGCGGCCTTGGTGGCGGCTCTGCCGCGCACCGGACGAGACCCGGCGGCGCTCTTCCCCGCCTCTGCCCTCGGCCCCTTACTGGGAGCCCCCAGCGCCGCCCCGCGGCCGCGCGGCGCCAGCACCAGCCCTCGGCACGGGCGGGTTTGATCTGCCGGTCCCC
>JAPMOS010000347.1:0-25536 GCA_027972325.1 Paratrimastix pyriformis | reverse complement strand
AAAACTATATGAATTAGGTATAATCATGAACAAATTGACCCGATATACGAAATGGATTACAAAACATTTATTTCAATGTATAAGAAATCGTGGAATACCACAATCTCATAAGAATATCTGATTAAAGACATGGCCATTTTGACGCTTGTGAAGAGATGACAAAGCATCAAAATTATTGACAAAATTCTCAAGGTATGAAAAAATTTGTGCATGATCACATTCTCTGATCCAGAAGATGAAAATCATTTAAATTTGTTAAATTTGATGATAATAAATAAAAACAAAAATTAATTTATTAAAATATAGCAGAATTTAATTTCAAAATATTTTAATTTAAAATAAATTATCTAATTCTATTATAAGAAAAAGTAAAAATTGAATCACCATTTATTACTGAATTCTACATGGGATTACGAGATGTTTACATGAAACAATTGATAATCTCATCGCATATTATGATTCTCAAATTAATTCTGATCTACCGGAGATCCGAAAAATTCTGAATGTTCTTGGATGTGGACCATATAATTCGGATTTTGTGGCTGGAGCAACAAAATGATGCCAATCAATTAAGGCAATTCCGAAAATCAATTTATAAATTTAAAAATACCATCCGTTCTCTATTGACATTTTATCAAGCATGCGCGAGACTCCATGATTTACCAACGACGAATCATGAAGGCCGCCAAATACAAGGTCGGATGATTCTTCAATGAATATGAGCCGAGTATGGGTCAAATGTTACACCAAATTGTCATGATGACCTCATTAATCAAGACTTTTGATGAAGCACTCACTATATTCACATCAGGTTGGAAATCCCGACTAATTTCTCGGATGTACCTGAATGCACTACAATTATTAAATATAAAGGCGAAAACAATTATGAGATCACTCGAAAATACAAGTATGATCGCAAGGAGATTGATGTTAATGACTATTCGCGGAGGTATTCAGTGTTTGTTTCCCATCGCAGAACAATATTTTAATCGTCGCATGTTTCGAAATGATTTGAAAAGGAAGTAATCAAATTTTCTAAAATTGTAAATTTTCGTGACCCTTTCTTCTCGCGAAAGCGTTACAAGATCATGATAATGATCTTTATATCACTGGAAAACACTGGGTTAATTTAATCAAGGATTGAGGTGATTTTTAATTCTCTATTTTCTTAATTTAAAAAAGTATAGAATAATAATATAAATATGACTCGACAAACGAAACAATATGGTTGAGAGTAACAAACCATCAGACGGGAATCTGTCAGGACTTTCATAATGGTGCATGACGTTGCACAACATCTAAATTGTTGTTTGACTTCTGTCTATAAAAAATGAATGGTGGTGACGGGGTGATCGAAGTAACAAAACTCATTCAAAATAATCGTGGAAAACATCTTCAAGGTGGTCGCATCGTCAATACCTCACCTCAATGGCTTCTCGTCGATAAAATCCACAATATGAGGCGTGAATACAATCGGCTTTCTGATATCGCTAGTGACCTTCATCTTACAATGCAAACTATTGAAAATATTAAAAACAAATCATGTGCCAAATATCAGTCTGATGATATTACTATCACTAAAATCAATGAATAGATTTTTAAATTAAAATATTTTAATTTAAAAAAATAAAATGTTATAATACTATATATATGTGGACAAAACCAACTATTACGGTCAATGTTGAAGGTGAGACTCTACCCGAAAATATTTCGGTATTTGACATGTTACTTAAATGTAATGCCAAGTTATCAATAGACAATCATGATGTCACCCCAAATTTCGGACTTATGAAACTAATGTCTCAACTGGCTCAGGAGAAAAATGAACAACAAAATCGTGTAAAACAACAAGAAGAAGCCAATAGGATTAAGATGTTAGAAGATTTACTAGGAATGGATAAAAAATCAACAAACTAAAATCAAAACGAAGATGAATAAATTTAATTTAATATTTAATATATAATATTTCCTTATATATTAAATTCATTAAACGAGCACTTGAATGATCTCATCTGTCTCAAATTTCACCTTCTTTCCAATCTTGTATTTCTTGTTCTCTGGTATCACATCATTCTCCAAAACACCTGTCATTGATTTTCCATCTTTGGCGATTGTCTTGATTTTACCCATACATTGTTACTCTCTCGTAATTTCACATGATCACCCTCTGTAACAATCACACTCACTGCTCTTAATAATACTTCACGTGCCATTATACTATTCTTTATAATATAGAAAGAGATAGTTATTTCTATATTATTAAATTTAATTCGTTACAGTTCTCTCCAATTATCCACAGTGTGTCCCGTTTTGCAAATTCATAGAATTCGTCAAGACGTTTGAGTTCTTTTTGACATTTACTGTTGTATTTTTCCTGATATGTCTGGTCATAGAAGTTATTATAATTAGACCCATAGTCCTTCAATTCATTATAAAAAACATGAATATGCTCATGCATACGATCAATTGCGTCAGTGACTCTGTGAAGTAATGTGATATAATGAAATAATTTGCTTCCTTCTTTGATATCTGATATATGCTGAGCATTCTCCTGGATTTGTGTTTTCATAAATTCGATCTTATAAGCAAGTATATTAAATGCATCACCATTGTCTGATAAATCTATCATCACAATCAACGGTTGTCTTTGATATAAGAATCTGATGGCGCCATCAAAGTGTTCTGCCATTTCGATTGGAAAAATATAATTGATTAAATCATGATCTCCATTTTTTGATTCCATTCTTGTATATATATACTATACATTTTAATTTCTATATTATTATTTATTATTTAAAGAAAAAAATATCTAAATATAATATATAGATCCATGCATCCTTGCGATTTAAACAAGTGTTCATTTACTATTGATATTGCATTACATTTCGATGCAATCCTCAAACAAAATATCTAGATGGTTTATCACCTGAAGCACTTTCCAATATATGCAAAGAACAATTTGTAAACCTTATTGATGCTTATTCCGACTTAGTTCATTATATGTCAGATATCAGAACAGTTCCAAACATTTGGACAAATGAATGTTTCCGTCTTGGACATTCAGTGAATGTTGCTGCTGATACAATGATTGATCACATCATTAACTTCGAAAAAGAAATGTGTCAGCGTAACTTCGAATATTTCAAGAATTATAATAGCACTCTGAAAGATGATTGTTTGGAACTTTATAAGAAAACAAAAGGAGAAGAACACTTTCCAAACTTTTTTAAATATTAATTAGATTTTCTTTAATTAATTTCATTTAAAGAAAATATTATCTAAATAATATATAGAATAAATAATGGACGAATTCAACTTACAAGAAAAGCAGACTTTTTTCAGATTTGATCTTCCCATCCAATCATTACAACTTTTTGATAACACCCTCGCATATTTAAAGAACGATTCATACTGGAATCTCCCAGAGTATTGTGGAAAGATCTATAACAGAATCAATTATGTGAAACACGAGCTAGATATTGTCATCCGTCACGTGAAATCAAATTGTTTTAATACTATCGAAATGGCGAAGAAGATAGCCTACTTGATAGAGGTATACGGCTTGCGATGAGGCTCTTGAAAGGATTCATATACAAATACAAAGTTCTATACCCAAATAATCGAGCATACTTCAAATGAGAGGCCATATCATGATCATGATTTGACTGACAAATTCATAACCCAATACAATAACGAACTCCGCCTCGTCGAAAATTTTATGAACAGGCAAAAACTGGACTAAATATCAATTGCTACACTAAAGTTGAAGATTTGGACAAGGTTGAAAACAATCATATCAAAGACAATCATATGAAAGACGTTCCTAAAGACGTAAAATATGCTCATGATGAATATGACGACTAAGTTTTATCATAAAAAAATAAATAATTTCTAATAATTAATTATTTTTTAATTGAAATTCAGATTATTTTAGTCGGTTTCATTTTCTGATTCTTCTTCATCATTATTTTCAGCATCTTTCTCATTCTTATGATTTACATCGTCAATTATTTTCTTAATACGCATCGGGAGCATATAACGACCGTTTTTCTTATTCGTTTTATAGTTTAAGGATTTCTTATATAGTCTCCCGCAATATTCCAACGATTTAAACAAGGCATCCAATATCTCGCCATAGTCCGAAGAGTCGAAAAGTTGCGCCTTATCAAAACATTCAACTTGCTCTTTCATCTCATTATATATAAACTTCCGAATATCTCTCATTAGTTTTTCAATCGCTTCCATTCTCAGTTTCGTATATTTTTCGATCAGCTCTTCATTTCCTTTCTTTTCATCTGTTGAAGTTGGTCAGCTATCTCATTCAGCTTGGTGAATTGGGTTTCACATTCATTCTCAAGTCTTCTATTATCACATTGGATCTCACATGTTAAATCCTCATCATTGAGAATAATATCAAAACGAGTCGCTATTGCAAGGATGTCGTCAAAATATTTACATTTCTTTTCTAAATCTTTATTCATGTCTATATATTCTGATTAGATTTTTATTTTTCCATCTTTTCTTTTTCTATTAAAAATAATTTAGTTTAAAAGAAAATATAACCATATATATATATATAAATGTTCCAAAATTAACTTCCATCATTAAGAAATTAATTGCCCAAAAATTATGACCAAAACTATGCTCAGTCACTGAAAAAAATATTCCAACTCAGAATTACCAATCCAACGTGTGGTCGCAAATCATCTCGCTTCATATGTGAATTCCAACCAAAAAATGATTCCACGTCGCACAAATCATTACCTTGATACCCTCATTGATATTCACAATCGGACTATCGAAATGCACAAGAAAGTGGGACAATTCAACAAAGATCTGAAAAATACCAACCAATTGAATTGCCAAAACGCAAGAAGAAATACAAAATCAAGAAGATATTAATTTGATTGATTATGACCAAGATATGACACAAGTTCCAGTATACTGCACAGGAAAAGCAAACTTTATCGTTATGAAAGATGATGTAAGCGAGCTCGCTTCATTCAAATTTAGAGTTAAAGTCCTTGTCCCATCGTATGTTGCGGACATCGGCCATGAAATTCTCATTCGCGACTACTTGATACATGATCTCCAAAAATCAGAAGATTTAAAACAAAACAGATGTCTCTTCAAGTTTACAGTTTAAATATTGAATCCATTGAAAATCTATCTGCAACTTCACTGAAAAACCTCATGGATTCACCTCTTGAACTTGAACGAATTAACTCTCTCACATTAAAACATAATATTCCAATGCGTGCATGGTCTCCTCCTGCTATTGATATTAAAGGTGTTGGCTCTTATAAACGGAGCTTCAAAGATCACAATTGTGTCATTGATGCGTTGCTTTTCCAGTATCCATGTCTCTCGTCAATATATTATCCATATATTGAAACTTCTTCATTCCGACCTCAATAACACTGACAAATTAAATAAATATATTGAAAATGGTATCACTACGAATGATATCGTATTTATTTGCACTCAACTGAACATCACATGTTATGCATTTGACTGGAATAATGTCCTATTCCATAAATATGTCGCCACCAACAGGCATCCTATCTCTATCCCAAAGAACTTCAAACTTCCAAATCTATCCGATGAATGTTACAAAAGAAACCTTTATCTTCATCCTCAATAATAACCATTGTTATTTAATCACAGAAGAAAGTGTAATCACAACAATATTAAACTCTCGTAAAAGGACACAAAGGTCAATAATATTCGCACTTCATTATTCCAAGATGAAACTCCAATTAAAGACACAAATACTTTCATTAATGCTAACGGCACTTACAAAGAAATCCATGAAAATATTCACATTGAAGATCTTCATACCCTTGAAAATGGTGCGAATGTCATGTATTCTTGTGATGATCTATTCGATATGTTGATGGAAATGTTAACAAAACTCAACTTCCAAGTGTCTTCCAAAAATATTCACTTACAAGGCCATTCTGTTTGCTATATTAAATACCAACGCGATGATAATCATGTCGTTCATTTATATGCAGATTCCAATTATCACAAAGCCTCATCGATCTCGTATAAAATGCTCTCTCCATCTGCAAATCTCTTGAGATACCGTTCAATAACCAACCAAGTTATGTCATCTTCTCGAAATTTGAGAAGCAATGTGATTCCAATGAACGATGCAACGTTTCTGACCAACTTAAACGAGAGGTATTCAACAAATCTCTCGGTAAATGCACTGTCTGTCAATGCTTCCCTGACGATCCAGAAATCGATCACATCACCCCAGTATGTCAAGGTGGCCTCACACATCTTGACAATTTACAAGTGCTATGCAAATCTTGCCATTTAAAGAAATGCAAAGCAGAACGCGAGAACGGTAAATATTCTAAGATTGATAACACTCGTAGTTATTACAACCAACAAGTCTTTGATATCATCTCTCAATATACTCCTTATGCTTTCGTTGAAGATGTCCCTTATGAACTCTCTCCAGATTTCTTTGGTATATACATTCAAACGAAAATCGATATGCGGAAAACTCGACGGAATATTTTAATGCATGCCCACACCGATATCCCACGGTTCTGTGTCATGGATCAAGTGACTCCTTTCGATAAAAATAATGATAAGATTGTTTGTGGAAAATATTATGTGGAAACATCTCACTATTTTCCAACACGTGGATCTGGCTGGTATTACCATAACACTATCACTCATTGTCTCAAAATGGGTTACTTCTCACTTGACGATATTAAATATAAGATTGTTTGCTCTCTCCCAATAAAAGATAATAAATTCAATGATGTGATTGACGGCTTCGTGAATAATGTCGACCAATCCGCCAAACATTATATTCAAGATCATCAAATAACAGATCAAGAGGCAATAAATAATATCACTCGTAACTTCACTCAATTTGGCAAACTCAGCATTAATGGATGGATCGGTTGCATGAACCGAATTAAAACTTCACAATCATCTCTCCATTATACAACCGATAAATCTCAGGCTTTGTGTGACTTCCTCACTTCAGAAAATGCATTCGTCGAGACTAATGAAAACAAAACCATCTTTTCAATCTTCCATCAAACCGAATCTTTGATCTTTGGCGACCGTCGTCCGATTTATCAATTCGTCGTCGAACAAGAAGCTATCGAATTGGATATACTCCGGCATAAAATTATTGACCATGGTGGCATTGTTTCTCGTTATAACACAGATTGTGTCACTTGCTATGTTCCATACTCTTTCGATGATGATACCGATAAATTACGAGACATCATTGATACTTCATTTTGGGATCATGAAAACAAGTATCCAAAATATCAATTTGAAGCAATTTCAAAACCCGCTTCTGTGAGCGCATGAAGGGTTATACATTCAACGAATATCATTATTCAGAACAACAAATTACTGTCGTTACCGATGAAAAGATTGATAAAGACTTTTCACCCCTTGTTGATTATGTTGTTCCAACCGACAAAAGACACCAATTGTTAGCACTCTCATCAATGCACGCGCTGGTTGTGGTAAAACTACTTTAACCAACAAAATTATTGAAAAACTCACGACAACAGGACGCACTTACCGTGTCACAACCCCTACAAATATTAGTGCTCGTTTATATGAAGCTGGCATCACGCTTCACAAATTATTAAATATGGCGAGCAAAAATAAACACGTATTTTTCAATTGTTTCAATGTTGATGTGCTAATTATTGACGAAATCAGTATGTGCTCTTCATATTTCTTCACATTCTTCCGAATGTTACAACTCGCTCTCCTAATTTGAAATTCATTCTTGTCGGTGACTTTGAGCAACTTCTTCCTGTCGCTGATGACCATTTCGATTACGAACACTCAATGATCGTGAAAGAATTATCAAATTTCCATATGATTCATCTCACAAAGTGTCGTCGTGCTGACCGGAAATTATTTGACATTTGTGACCCAATAAATATTAAAATCTCCATAAAACAGACTTCCATAACGCACTCAATCCTATGCTTCATATTTGTTTTACCAACAAAAAACGTATTGAATTAAATCACGTATGTATGTTACGCTTTATTGCATCACACAATAAACTCAAACCCGTCCATTTCCAAAAATATAAAAACGATCCCGACAGCCAAGATGTGGATTTACTCGAAGGTATGCCAATTATTGGGCGAGCAAATAATAAGGCTTTCGAGGTGTATAATAACCAACGCTTTACTGTCAAGAAAATTGATAGAAAGTCCAAAAATAACCATTTTCAATCCTCTGGAAAACGATTGTAAGGAAATACCTTTCGATGACTTCCAGTCTTTATTTTATCTTGCTTTCGCCACCACTTGCCATAGTTCTCAAGGCCTCACTATCAATCAACCTTATACCATTCATCAATGGGAGGCATTTGATAGCCGCATGAAATATGTCGCTCTCTCGTTCCACAAATTATGAATTCATTAATGTCGCATTATAATTATCTCAAGTAAATATATAAAATGAATAAAACTTTAGAAGAAAAATATTATGACCCACAATTTGGTTTCCAAAGCTTCGACAAATTTTACAAAAACTACAAGATGATCATATTGATCTCCCAAAATCAGAGGTCAAATCATGGCTTCAAAACAGGAAGTTCACCAACTCGCAAAAAACCTCTCATCAAAAAAGCAAATTTCCTACGAATTGTGGCACCTCCTTTGACCTTTCAAATTGATAAAATTTATGTTCCAAAAGCACTATCTCAGATTAAAAATAAAACATCCATAAAAACATTAAATAATGATCATCTTTATGCATTTCTTTTATGTGTCGACATTCTGAGTCGCAAAGCTTATATTTATAAATTAAAGGATCGGTCAATGTCTGACACATTACGAGCTTACAAAGAATTCTTAAATAATTTACAACATGATATTCAAAATCCCCCTTACCAACTTGAAGGGGATGACGAATTTAATGAAAAATCATTCCTTGCTTTCAACAACGACCGCAATATTATTTGTCGTTTTGAATCTGCAAGTGATGATCACATTGTTGGTGGAAATCGACTCGGAATCATTGATCGTCTCACAAGAACATTAAAGCAACTGCTTTTTAAATATATTTTCAGTCTTGAAAATCTCCAACATGTCAATATCAGTTCAATATTTCAAGAACTGGTCACCAATTACAACAACACTCCACATAAAGGGTTATTGATGAAGACTCCAAATTTTGTTTTCAAAAATGTTCCAATGCAAAAACAATTCCATAGCCAGATTTCTCAAGAAAATTCAATTATTGTCGAGCGACTTGGTGAGAAATTTAAACCAGGCGATACAGTGAGAATTTATGAACATGTAGGCAAATATTCGAAAGAAATTCCACGTTTCAGTAAAGAGATATATAACATTTCCAAACGTGAAGGCACAAAATGGGTTATTGATGGTAAACGTCGACGTTTTAAGACAGACGAACTTCAAAAGATTGACACTGTTGAACATAAAAATATTGAAGATGTGTCTCATGAAATTCACAAAAAAGTTTCAATAAACCGTGACTTGATGAAGCTGAAACGAGAAGGAATCGATGAAAACAATATCATCAACACAAAAAAGCTCATCAGATTAAAAAAGCAACTTGAATAGTCGTCTGCTGATGTCATAAGATGAAAGAAATAAAAAGAATAAAAAGGAGAGATCAGAATATGACTAGAACAAAGTTTGAGTGTGAAGACTGCGTCTTCTCCCCAACTTCGGATCCTATTCGTTAGAAGACAGAGAGAAGAAGTCAGAAGATGAATAACATAAGGAGAGGACATAAAATGAAGGAAATAAAATTGAATTCATGTTAGGAAATCAATTTCATGTATCCCCATACGTCTCACTCTCCCTTTTCCCACCCTACGCCTACCAGTAGATGGAAAATTTCACGTCACAAATCCCGACGAGGATTTTCATAAAATGACGAAGTTTTTATGATGGGCAGGTGCAGGTCAGCCCATTTATGATGGCACTTTTCTTAATAACCATCACTCCATGACCTCTTCCCATCATAAAAAGTTTTATGTACGGGGTCTCCTTTACTTACTGGTGGCGGCTCTCGTAGCGGGGCACCTGGCGCGTCGCGAAGGTGGCCATGCGGTCGATCGAGTGCGGGCCCCAGAGCCGGTCCAGCGAGCGGAACAGCGCCGGGTGGAGCATCCAGTCGCTGCGGTCGAAGTCCCGCGAGAGCTGGTCCGCCGTGGTATTCGTCACGCCCGCCACGTGCTCGGCCTGCAGGGTAATCCCGTGGCGCGCTGCGAGGGCGTGGATGGCCCGGGCGATCCCGTCCAGGGCCTGGTTGAGGCGGCCGAACCCGTTGAGGTGGGCCACCGTCGTCGCGTTGTCGACCTGGAAGAGCACCGTGCGGCCCCGCCAGGCCGGCGTCGCGGCCCAGATGCGCAGGGCGTTGAGCACGGCCATGCTCTCGCGCTGGTTGATGGGCGTCTCGCGCATGACGCCCGTCCAGGGGCCCTGGGCTGTCTCGTTGCGCTCCAGCCAGCAGGCCCCCCAGCCGATGTCCGAGGCGTCCGTGGCGCAGGTCAGATCGGCCGGCGCCGGGAGCGGACAGGCCCCGTTCCAGCCCTCGAGGCCCTCCAGCCACCAGCGGAGGTCCCCCCGGGCCGGCTCGTCCAGCATCACGCAGCAGTGCCAGTTAGGGGCTGCTGCGACCACGCGGTAGACGTTGCGCAGGAGAAACTTGGCGGGCGCCACGGCCCGCGAGACGGACAGGCAGAGGCCCGCCACGTGGGCCACCCGGCGCACGTGGGGCCGCGAGCAGCGCAGCAGCCGGGCGATCTCGTGCCGGATGGTGCGCCGCTTCTCGGCGGGCACGCAGTAGCGCACCTGGGGAGCGGTCTCGACCTCGTACCCCAGGAACTGCTGCCGCGGGGCGGGCGGATGGCACTTCTCCAGCTTGAGGTTCATGCCCGCCTGCTCCATCACGGCCACGAAGCGCGCCCACTCGCGATCGGCCTCGGCCGGCCGACTGGCCACGATGAAGTCGTCGATGTAGGAGAGCATCCGCAGGCCGCACGAGGGCCCCGGAGGTCCTCGCAGAGGGCCTGAGAAACTTGGTAAAGGCCCACGGCGCACAGGAGAGGCCGAACGGGAGAACCGTGTAGACGTAGTAGCGGCCCCGCCAGGCGAATCCCAAGAGCTGCTGGTCGTCGGGGTGAATGCGCAGGTGATGGTAGCCCTCGGAGAGGTCCGCCGTCGAGATGTAGTCCCCGTCGCGCAGCAGGGGCGCCAGCGTGGTCAGGTCCTCCAGCTTGAAGGCCGGCGCCTGGACGAAGGAGTTGACGAAGCGCATGTCGATGCACAGCCTCAACTTGCCGTTCTTCTTGGGCGCGCACGTCAGCGGGGAGATGTTGTGCGGCGGCGCCTGGGCGGGTCGGATCGCGCCCGTCTCGAGGAGGCGAGCCACCTCCTGGTCGACGAAGGAGGCGTGCTCGGGGTGCACGTAGTTGGGCAAATGGGAGCTGCACGGCTTGCAGAGGAGCGGGATGCGGAAGCCGTGCAGGAGCCAGTTGTGCACGGGGCGGGGCAAGTGGAAATGCTCCTCCCAGAAGGCCCGGAAGGGCGGGAGGGAGGGACGCCCAGTGCTGAAGCGAGCTGGTGGTGGTGGTGGTGGTGGTGGAGATGCGGCCGGCCCGAGAGCGGGGGGATGGTCGCACCGTGGCGGCGGCAGCGGGGAGGGCGGCGGTGATGGTGGTGGAGAAGGCGGACCCCATTGCTGCCGCGGCGCGCGGGCTCTGCGCGCCGTTACTGCTCGCCGGCGCCGCCCGACTGCGCCTGCTGGCGCCCGCCGGCAGAGCCGTTGCTGCCGCCACCATTGTCGAAGCGGCGCCGCTGCGGGAAGCTGCGCTGCTGGCGCTGGGCAAAGTCGTTGAACCGGTCGCCGCCTCGGCCAAACCCGCCGCCATAGCTGCGCCCGCCGAAGCCGCCGCGGCCACCCGACGAGCGGAAGTCGCGATCCCGGCCCCCGCCCATGCGACGCCCGCCAGCCTGGCCGCCGCGTTGCTGCTGCTGCTGGCCGGGCAGGGCGCGCATGCCCTGAGCGAGGCGGATGGCGAAGTCGAGCTGCTGGAGGTTCTGGCCCGTGGCGACCTCGGGAGCGGTGCGGACATACTCGTACATGCGGGCCACGTCGGGGGCAAGTGCTGTGTGCACCCAGGCGAGCCGCTTGCGGTCCACGATGGCGGAGGCAATGGAGCGAGCAAAGCAAGAGAGGGCGGCGCGCAAGTCCTCCTCGGTGCAGGGCAGGCGCGCCAGCCGCTCAAGGTTGAGCGATTCCCGGTGAAGGCGCTGGAGAAAGCGGAATTCAGCCCTGGACTCGCGGGCAAGGCCCGTGACGGAGCCGAGCTGGGGAAAGTCGCTGGGCACGGCAACGCCCCGGACAAATGCCCGGGCGCGCTCCAGTGCGAGCCTGTCAGAGGCCTCGCGGTCGCCAGGCTGCTGCTGCGGGTCGGCTGCGTGCCGGAGCTCATCCTCGTCGCCGGCGGCGGCAGCGTCGTCCTCGTCCGCAAATTCGCCCTCGGCGCCGGCGGCATCATCGTCGCCGCTGGGCGGGTCGGCCTCCCCGGAAAGGGACCGGGAGCAGCCCGGGCGAGCCGCCGGAAGGCTGCGGCGGCTGGGACTTGGTTGGACGGAACGTTGGTTGCAGTGGCCTGGTCGGGCCGAAAAACGAGAGCGGAGCAGGCTCATCCGCGGCCGGCACGGCGGCGGCACCACCGGCACCCGGGGGGGCACCAGCAGCACCGCGGGCAGCAAGGCCGGCCTCCTGGGCGGGAGGCAAGGCCGCGGAGGCAGCAGCTGCGGCCACGAGCAAGGCCCGCTGCTGCTCGAGAAAGTCCCCAGCGAGGCCTCCATCACGCGCCGGATGTAGAGGTCGAGGCCTTCCTGGGGCTGGGGGGTGACGGCAGAGTGAATCTGCAGGGCCGGGGTGGGCACAGGGGCGCGGGGGCAGCGGGACGGCCCCTCGGGCCCGCTCTGGGCGGCACCGTCGTCGTCGAGGTCCTGGGATGGTAGCGGAGCGGTCGCGGTGGCCAGGCCGGACGCGGCCTGCGCGGCGGAAGCAGCCTTGTGGACAGCCGCAGCCGCCTGTAGGGCCTGCGCCGGGCTTGCCGGGCCACCGGGAGCCGCCCCTGACACGCGGGCCATCAGCCGGTCCAAGAAGGTCGAGCCCGGGCCGCGAGTGCCCTTCCCGCCGAAACGGCACTCGAAGAGCCACTCGAAGAGCCGTTGGGGGTCGGATTGGGTGTCCCAGGAGTTGGAACCTTGATGTTGATCTTGGGCATCGGAGGGTCTTGAAGTCGATGAGTAGAGGCCATTGGAGTAGAGTTTCGTTGTTGTTCGGTCGGTAGTCCTTGAAAAACGGGTGTTCACCACGAAAAACGAAGGCACTGTGCTGGTCCGGGGCGCCCCTTAAGTACTGGAATTGGGCGGGAAATTTCAGATCTCATTTTTCAACTTTTGCTCTGTTGTGATTTCGACATCCGTGCTTTTTACCCTCTCTTGGGACCCCTTCCGGAGCCCAAATCGGGGTCACTTCACGGTTCGATCATGGACCGTTGGCCCGCAATTACCTTAACGGTTTTCGGAGATCGGAGATTTGCCGAATCTCGGGCCGTTAACCCCGAATCTCACCCCTTCCGATGCGTGTTAATTTTTTTCTTTTCGCCCGATGTTCTTGGCTCCCTTTGACCTCTCTCTCCGATTTTTGTTGTGATTTATGGACGCGTATTGGACACGCTGCCCGTCGTGACCATACGA
The DNA here is from genome assembly GCA_027972325.1 of Paratrimastix pyriformis. Lineage (NCBI taxonomy): Eukaryota > Preaxostyla > Paratrimastigidae > Paratrimastix > Paratrimastix pyriformis. The sequence goes on along the minus strand of JAPMOS010000347.1, from coordinate 11,770 downwards.
TTTTAATTTTAGGATTGGTTTTTTTCGGTCGAACCAACCCTATCGACCACCGGTCGACCCATGTCCATCCTGACCGGTTCTCCACCCAGGACACTTTTTTTGAGATGTTTCCAAGTGCTTTCACCTGGGTTTGACTTGTGACTTTTCTGCATTGTGTGGTGTTTATCATGAAGAACAAGGAGATATAGCACCTAGACTGCCGAAGACGGAGGCTGTCGGCTGCTATCCTGAGTCTTACGATGGATAGTGCGTTTTTGTCCAGCTCAATACGTACCATCCGTACGTAAGGACTGAATCCACTCGTAACCATCCCGTTCCCTTTATGAATATATAATGGTTGCTCAAGGCATGTTTTCAAAAGAGATTCAGATTGAAAACACAACACCTCAAACCAAATCACAGCAACCCCTTGGCCGCCACACGCACCACAGTCCGCCGAACAATAGTCCGCGGCCCCCCATATTGCTGCTGCTTCTCCCTCGCCAGCCGGTCTCGTTCCTCGGGATCGACCACCAATAACCACGTACCGTCCCAGCGACCAGTCAGGAAGGCTTGTCCCTTCCTGGCAATGGTCGCTGGGCGGATTGGAGGCGTCAGGCTCGCCAACCAGGCCTCGACAGCCGGCACAGTCGCCAGATCCCGACGGCGCAGCATCGCCAGCTTCTTGTTGGGCGGCACCTCGACCCGCACTTCGGGAGGCACCACGGTAATGGGCCATCTCGGGTTGGCATCCCGGCGCGGGAACCACTTCGGCATTTCTTCTTCTCCCTCCGCAAAGAAGCTGACTTGAAAGATCGCAGGCATTAACTTGAACACCCTCAGAGAATCTACCAAAACCATAACACCCCTTCTCCATAGCACAACACAAACCTTTCCTTCCCAACCAAGTCGCCACATCCTCTTCACTGGCCTCCGTCGGAAAGCCAGCAAGCGTCGCCTTGAAGAGCGTTGTCGTGATAATGTCCGGCTGGAATTCAGTCGCCACAGCCACAATAGGCCTCACAGTAGCATGAAACTTCTGGCCAAGTTCCTCAACCCTTGTGAACTGCTCGGCCGTCGGACGATCGAATAGAATTGAGAATTCGGGGAACGACCCCTCCACCGCGGCGCCCGCAAAAGACGCCTGAATTTCAGCATAGGACAGAGGATTCCCATCAGGGAACAAGAGCGTAGCCCCAATAGCCTGCAGCACAAAAAAGATCGTCAGGATCACTCCAAGCCGCCGGCCCCAACTCAGGGCGCTTCGTTTGCGGCACTCAATCAAACAGACCTGATCCCAACATGGGCTCTCCATCATCCTTGCAGGAGCCGCCGCCTCCGCCGCACTCTTCTCGGCCGCACGCTTGTGTTGTTGCACACGGGCAGCCTCTTGCGCAGCCGCCTCCTTCTCAGCATCAGACATAGTCACCGATTCAGAATCAGCCATCTTCTGCGGAGAAATTCAAACGTTGAAGGTCAACTCGACCCCGGGCACGTTGGAAGTCCGAGGAAGACTTAGAGAAATAATAGGTAGTATGGCGAGCCATCTTTTTTCTCAGTAGACCCCCCTCGGACGTTAAACTCAGACCCCTCGCGTGTTGTAGGTGTGACACCCTGGACCCTGCGCAAGAGCGACTAAGGGGGGTCCGGAGGGGCTAAAAAGGCGGAAGGGTCTCCGGCGGGGCCTAGCGAGAGTGTCACACCTACATTATTCCCAGGACTTCCTACGTGTGACACTTGAGATAGAGGGGGTCCGGACGTTACGGGGAACGTGTGACACCTGCACCGAGCGCGGTGATGGAAGTCTTGGGAATATGTAACCATCACGGCAGGCGTCGACATAAACGTTGACCATTTCGACACGTTCGTTCATCAAATCAGTAGCGAGATGAGTCCGATTGAGACAGCGCAAGCCATCTTCCGTGTGCGCAAGTACCGGATGCATGAAGGCCTCATCGTCTACCAACATCGTAAGTGTGAAGCCAAAAGCCAGTCACTGGCTCAAATCCTCTCGCTCGGCAACACCGTCGAACGCGCATTCTTCGATGGCCGTTGCGATTGGACGATTCCACAGCAGGTGCTTGCGATGCTGGATGCACGCAGCAATGAGTTGATGAACGGGTCCCTCCCCTTCGTGGTACAGACCTTGAAGCAGCACAACTACAACCTCAACTTCGCGGAGCTGAGCGCACCCGAACTCGATCCCGTTGAACTGTGGAAACCCGATATGAGCAACAAGATCATTTGCCTGATGGGGTGGACACAGGATGCAGATGGTCACTGGACTCGCGCGCCGGAGCACTGGACACCAACGGCTGAGGAGATGACTCAACTTGGCGTGAGAAACAACACAGCTTACCTGCTCACCGTCCGTGATCCGCTGTTTGAAGAGAAGAAGGCATGGTACGAGATGATTCGCGACCTTGGAATGGACGCGGAATCGGGCGTCAACGTTCAGCCGAGCGACGTCAACATCTATCACCATCGCGCAACTCTCAGCGCGTATCATAAGCTCATCAAGGCCCAAGGTGAGTCACACGGTACTGCAAACATCGTGCGCGGCGTCGCACTTCTACGGAACGTCCACGACAAGTGCACTGGCGCAGAAACGATTGCAACGCTTCCGGCAGAGGTTCCACGGCCCGACATCAACGCGCAGATCAAGAAGGTCTCAGCCGTCATCACCGAGCAAGCACGCACAGAGAAAGCAGTGGTGCGATCAGGCCTGCAGACTCGCGGCGCGGCATCCGTCGTCCCGCAAATCGATCGCAGCATCGTCCTCCGTATCGCTAAGGAGGTAATGGACACCGCGCAGCAGCATGGCACGACGTTGGAGTTCAGCTCGAATGATGCAGCGCGCTCAGCATCGGCTGAAGAGGTCATCAGAATCCTCGAAGCGCACAAAGAGGAACTGAAGACGACTCACGTAGTCTCGCGTTTCGACACAAGCAAGGCGCACGAGATGGTGTACAACCTCATGCTGACGGCAGGGCATCAGATCACGAAATGGACATCAGTCCAGAAGCGAGTTAATGGGGAACGCGCTCGAGTGTACACTCTCAACCTCGATTCGTAACCGCCGCCGGTGCCACACCTTCTCCCAAACGTCCGAACCCCCTCTATCTCAAGTGTCACACCTACTGGTGCTTGTGTACATGAACAGCCGCGTGTTGTGGTCGACGAGATACTTACTGATGTCGTTGGAGATGATCTCCCGCTTCTCGGCGAAGTGAGACACGTACTCATCTCCCTTCTTGTGCATCTCGTTATCTTTGCCGCTGAAGGTTACGATGTGGATGTCGGGTAGCTGAGCCTGAACGAATTGCCGAATCGATTCCATCACGTTACGACCCGACATGAAGCATGCAACGTGCTTGTCCTGTCGCAGCAGTCGCAGGATGGAGTCGGTCAGGAAGGTGAGTCCGCGGTTCTCTTTGCTTTGGCGGAAGCTTGCCTCCACGAACTTGACATCATAGGCTGGCATGTCCTTGTTGAAGTCGATGCGAGTGGCTTTGATCAGCTGACGTGGCCCATACGACGACATCATCGCCTCGAGCATGCGCACGGTGGATTGCTGTAGAAGGCCATCCATCGCGACAACATGATCTGCATGCGTCATCAGCTCGCAAAGTGTCTGAACGATGCGTGTGTCGTCAGTGCTCTTTACCTGATTCAATAGGCTCTCAACTTCATCGAGGACGAGATAACGAATGGTGCGAGCGCCAACAGATGAGCCGAAGTCGGTTACGTCGAGACGTCCCAAGCTGTCCGCCTGAATTACGAGGCGGGGATGTTGATGTATTGAGATCTGCTTTGCCGTCAAGTCCATGTATGACTCGAACGGAAGGCTATTCTCGGCGCGATAACGCTTCATGTAGTCAAACGCGAGTGTCCGACGAACTGAGATCATGACTGCCGTACAGTTGGGCTCCTCCACGGTGAGGATGCGGGCCAAGTTCTGTGTCTTACCCGATCCCATTCGCGCTTTGATGCAGGTGAGCCGATCCGTGATGGCGCAGTTGAGGTACTCGTCGGCGCGATGATCGGCTTGGAAGGTCGGACAAGCCGCGTGCAGTTGCTGAAGCTTTTGATGATACGTTACCTTCGCGTTGTACTTGAATGTTGCAACTTTGTCTTCGTCGCGGCATCGCGAGCAATGAAAGACGAATTGGCTTGAGCTTTGCGAGATCCAACCCCCATCTTTCGTGTGCATCCTGTCGCACAACTCGCACATGTACGGCTTTGACGGAACGATACGAATGCGGCCCTTGTTTGCTTCCTGTGTCTTGTACTCGCCGAACTTGTCTGCAAGATACTGCGTTAGGCCAGCTGGGAAGTTGGTTGCTTGCGCCTGATAGATGATCGGGTCAACCTCGATGAGCTTCTCGCTGAAGTCGAGGGCTTGCGTTTCGAACTCGGGCGCGCCAGCCGTATACGTGATGAGTGACTCTAAGATGCGATCGAGCGTCACAGACTCGCAACTGGGATCGCTTTCAAGCCGGACCACGCGATTCGCCATGACGAGGCCTGCATCCGTCCTGACTAACTTATCTTGTGTGAAACAGCGCATCGTGTGGCCTTGCGCGTAGACGCCATCATCAATGCAATCGAAGCTGCAGTTGTCCTTGAGGTAACGTGCTACGATCTTGTTCAAGTTGCGCGAGACGAGACGGTTGCAAATGATATGATAGCTTTGCTTGGCTGGGCCACAGGCAGAGTAGCAAGTGACGCTTCCGCGGCCCAGGACGTGTTCGACATGACGGATGATGGATTCGATTGGGAGTGGCTCTGCGCCGTCACGCTCAACGTCGAAGTATGCTTTATGTGGGTTGCAATCAATAATCTCGTGTACGGTCCGCGAGTCTCGCTTTGAAAGCAACAGAGACATGCTGTGTATTTGCGAGGACGCAGGCGAAGAGAAACTTTACTCCCGCCTTCGCGTCGCGCGTTACACGTTCCGATGGGGGCCCTGGGCCTAATGACCTCGTGTTGGGCCCTCCTCGGCCGGGGCAGCCGCGGCGAGCGGAGCCCCAGTGGGTGGGTGATAGGGGGCGGCGGGGGAAGTGGGGGTGCCTTGTGTCAGGGGTGCGGCTCGTCGGCAGCCGCCCTGTTCCGCATGGTCATCAGGGCCAGGGCGTCGCGCACGAGCAGGGTGGCGAGGGAGGAGAGGCACTTCTGGAGGCCCAGCCGGATCTCAGGCGGGGAGGCCGGGGTGGTCCGAGAGAGGGCCTGCAGCGTGGCCCGAGGGACGACTCCCCGCGCCGAGAGGACGACCGGGACCACGCGGCAGGGTTGCCCGGTGGCTTTCGAGATCGACCGACAAAGCTCGGCGTAGTGGGTGGCTTTTCCCGCTGCCAGGGCGGGCCAACCCTGGCTGTCGCCCCTGTGATGGCCACGTCCACGAGCCACCAGGCGCCGTCGGGGGCCCGAGACTGCAGGACCAGGTCCGGGTGCAGGTCTCGGAAGGCCGCTGGGATCTCATCCAGCAGGGGTTGCGGGAGGGCCGGCTGACGGTTGGTTGCCGAGACGCCCAGGTAGTGCCGGATCACCCAGGCGTCCTGGCCGCCGAACCAGGCCCACAGGCGGCGGACGGCACGGTCGTGCCTGGCCGTGTAGTAGTGGTGGAACCTGCCGCAGGCCGACAGCAGGTGGGCCATGGTCTCTGGTGCCCCGTGGCAGAGCGGGCAGGGTGTGGTCCAGGCAGCGCCCCCTTGGCCCGCGTAGAGGGCGCGGATGGTTGCCAGGGTGGGGAACGTGCCAAAGAGCAGCCAGACGAGGCGGCGCACCTTCCAGGCGGGGGCCGCGAGCTGCCGCCAGGCCGCCGAGGCCAGCTTCTGCTCGAGTGTGTCGAGGGTCACCCCGATGAGGCCATGCTCCGGCGCTGTAGCCACTCGCGGCTGTCTTCCTCACATTGGAGGGCAAGGCAGAACCCCGGGCCGCGGCGGTGGTGAACGGTCGAGCAGGGAACGGCAGGGGCGCATCCACCGGTCCTGATGGCCGGAACCGGAGCGGGGCTGGGCAGGTGAGGCCGATCTGTTGCGGGGGCGGCAGGCTTCCGGGGTTGGTGGCGGGGGGCGGCGGGTCTGCCGCCGCGGCCTCCCCGCCAGGCGGTCAGCTTGCAGGTTCCCCACAGTTGGGGGGCATGGGGGACGGCGACGTCGGCGTGTGATGGGACGTGGTGACAGAGGAGGCGCGGCCAGCGGGAGAGCAGCTCGTCGCGGATCCGGAGGACGGTCTGCTGGCACTGAGACAGGCCACAGGACCGGCAAAGGGCGCCGAGGGCGTATGAGCTGTCGGAGAGGAGCAGGATGGCTCGGCTCGGTGACACCCGCTCCCTGCTGAGCAGCTCGGCGGCCAGGCGGATGGCCTCCACCTCGGCCTGTGCGTTGCTGGTGGGCCACAGGAGCGTGCGGCGGAGCGCCACCGCTCTGCCGTCGGGGTGGATCAGGACGGCGGCCGCGCCCCCTCAGGAGCCCCTCGGGTCCGACCTCGAAGGAGCCGTCCGTGAAAACCTGTATCGAGTCCGCCGGCAAGGTGGGCAGCAGCTCCGCGAGACCCATCAGGCGGAGCTCCTTCCGGCGGTCGCGGTGGCCGGCCCCTGCGGGAAGACGTGGGCCCCCGGACGAGCTGGTTCCGGAGGAGCCAGCCTGGCCGCCGGGAGTTGGGGACGAGGCTGTAGGCGTGCCGGGCCTGGTCGTGCGCCAGCCATTGCCACAGGGCCTCAGGGACGGCGATCTCCGTGGCGCAGGACCTGCGGCGGCGCGGCGGCGGGCTGGGGAGTGAGGGGCGGGCGGCGGCCACCAGGACGCGGGCGAAGGCGTGGGGGCGGGCCCATTGGTCGAGGAAGTGGCCACCTGGCGGGGGGTTGAGGAGCCGGGCCACCAGGCCCAGGTGGGCCTGACGCAGGGTGGCTTCGATGCGCGGGAGGCCGGGGCCCTGGCCGGGCAGGAACAGGAAGGCCCGCGGGACGCCGGGGAGGAACTTCTTGTCGGTCCCCAGGGGGCGGCCCGTGAACCAGGCCGCCGCATAGCGAGCCAGGGTGTCTTCGAGCTTGGCGCACAGGTCGGCCGACGGGCACGCGGCGGTAAGGCCGTACACCAAAGTCGGAAGGGCCCATTGCTTTGTGGCCTCCACCTTTGCCAGCGGGGGGAGGGCGCAGCCGTGGATCAGGGCCAGCCTCTTGTCCCAGTTGGCCAGCACCCGCGGCAGGTGCGTGGCGGCGAGGCCCTCGGGGGAGATGTCGTAGCCCAGGTAGGTGTAGGATCCGCTGGCCCCCGCGGAGCCCAGTGTTGGGATGGCCTTCCCTTGGAGGAGTGCCCGGGCGCTGGTGTGCGGCTGACCCCCTTCGACTGCCAGCAGGGCGCACTTGTCGGTGTTGGTCGACTGGCGTGCCCAAGCCAGGAAGGCGTCGACCCGGTGGCAGAGGACGGCAAGGGCGGCGTCGCTGGGCGCGAGGAGTGCGATGTCGTCGGCAAATGCCTGGGTTGTTGCCGCGGTCGTGGGATCCTCGACCAGCCCCGCGCCGAGGTCCCCCAGGGCTGGGTCGGCCATCGCCAACCAACGAAGGAGTGGGTCGACCGCCAGCAGAAATATGATTAACTCGTCCACGGTTGCGTTACGCATACTCTGCTTGCCGTCACGCGTCTCGACCCGGAACATCAGCTCGCTGCGATCAAGCAACTCACCGCCCTTCTCAATGATACTATTGCTCTTCGGAACGATCTTGAGCCAGATGGGGAAGTAGCGCGAGATGTTACTGGTGTAAGCTGCATTCAAAGTCTCAACGTAGTCAATGTTCCGTGGTGTGTACTCATCGCTGATCGGAGCCCACGCGGCGCTTGTCTTCTTCTCCGTCGACAGGAGCCTGATGATGTTGCAAATCTCCTGATCGCGAACTTGATCAGGATAGTTTCGCTTGAGGAAGACGACGCATTGATCCTTGTTTTCAAGCTTCTGCTTGCGGGCGTACATCAATGGTGCCCTCTTCACGTTGCGCATCTCATCATCGCAGAACTTGGCGAGACATAGTGCCTGCTGATCATGTGGTAGGTGGATCAACTTCTGCAGAGTGCGAGTGTCCGTTCGCGCACGTGGGCGGTCCGGACAGTGAATTGGCAGCCTCGGTAGGAGAACTCGGGCACTGAATTGATCGCTGGAATGATCTTCATCTCGCAGTAGTTCTTACACTTCGCAAACAGGACACGCTCAAGTGCGGCCTCGAATGCAAATGAGATGTAGGGCAGTCGCTCGGCTGGAAACTGGCGCGACGCTGAGTAGCTTTCACGTAGCTTTCCATTGATCTCGTTTTGCAGTGTGCTTGACCATACGTTGAATGCTGCGACGTCCTCTTTCGTGGTGAACGTGAGCGTCGGCGGCATGTGCTCGGACGACAGTTGAACGGCAGTAGAGTCGGTATCGATGAACAGGCGCTTGCCGTAGGTGGAGATGATACCGCTTGCCCGAACGATTGCGTCACGAGCTGCAGACGTCACGGCGGCTGCACAAACCTCATTGAACATGTAGCACGCGTAGGGCGATCCCAGCATTCCGTAAAGGCTGTTGACCATGATCTTGAAGCACCACTGCATCGTGTCGTGATACTTGGCTTCGTGTTGCGTCTTCGCCGCCTTGAGTTGCTTCTTGTGATCAGCGCGAGCGTTGACAAAGTAGTCCACTGTCTTGATGAAGGGATCGTTTTGGAGGATGGCGAACGCGGTGTAGGTGTCGATAATGTCCTCACGGAAGAGGCGCAGTGGATGGACTTGGCCCTCAATCGTCTTGTTGTATTCCTCAATCTCTGCCGCTGTTGCGTTGCGGACGTATGTTGTGTTGGCTGGCGTGCGCTGCTCCGTGAACACCTGATCGAGTGACGGGAAGCTGCCGATGACGGAGAAGGGCGAGATGCAGTAAGCACGCATCATCGAGGGATACAAGCCGGCGAAGTCAAACATCACGCAGGGGCTATCGGCAAAGTAGTCGGTCTCTGACCAGTTGATTGCACCCTTGTACTTGCCGTTCTCGCCAACTTGGCCGTAGTTCCACTTCAACGTCACGTGATCGCGGAGGTCCCATGCGGCGCGAGCCAGTTTGGTCATGCCCCACGAGGCCTGAGTGTACATGATGTAGGCTGAAAGAGTGATGCCCGTTGCTTCAATGAAACAGGTGAGCTTGCTCATGTAATCGAGTGTCGCCGCGATATTAAGCACAGCTTCCGCATCGTAGACGCAGTAACGGATAATGTTCTCGAAGCAGTGGTCTGCGCACTCGGTCGTAAAGGCAGGATCACTCTGGATGCGGCCCATGATGGCGTACGACATGCCGTGACGCTGTTTGCGAGGCAGTTTCAAAGCAGCCAGCACAGTCTCGAGTTTGAAGTTGTCCGGCGCATCGGCCGAGCGGTACTGACTCTTCGTCCAGCACTGCATATCAACCATGTGGACGTGAAGTCCGAACAATGAGCTGTAGCAAGTTGCGCGATCGCAATTTTTGAATGGCCAAGCCGACTGTTCACGAGCAACAGCGGCGCATCGTGAAGCGATCCACGGATAATCGTAACCAAGGGGCTTGAAGTTGGAAGTTGACTCTAGCGTAGACCTGAAACCCTGTTGACTTGCGTTCCAGCCGGTTAGGATCACTTCGCTGCGCTCGCCTTTTGTACGAACCCAATCAATAAACGAACAACACATGCCGGCTTCGCAAACATCACGATGTACGGTAACGCAAGCCGGGATCTTTGTCTTGTCGATTGGACGGTCATCCCAAATGAAGGCATGCTTCTCTGACTCCGTGCCGAGGCGGTATACAGCGCATATCATGCCGATGTGGGCTTGCGGATCTTCATGTTTCGGCTGACCTACATTCGGCGAGTAGGTCTCGATATCATAGCCGATCATGGCGATGTCGCCGGCGTTGAAGTGGAGATTAAACTCGTTGATCGCCTTCTCGAGGATGTGACGTGGCTTGGCGGCGCAGAAACAATCATCTCGCTGCAGTTCGGGTTGGAATCGGATCTTGTTGCGGAGCTCAATTGTGCCATCACGGCGAACGAAATAGAAGTTGTTACAGAAGACGAGCGCGTTCCGATATTCATGCTCGAAACCCAACACGTCACTCGTCTGGACTGTTGCGAGCTTGACCACCTCGTTGCGGATCTGGCGCTGACTGGTTTCGACATCTTCGATGACGCATCCCATCGCTTCTTCCGTGGTGTCGACTTGCGCTGGAGCGGGCTCGCAGTAGGGAACAAGAGCGAGCGCATTAGGAATCTTGCCGTGCTCGAGACACCAGTTCGCGTGACGAGCTTCGACGTTGTTGAGCAGCTCCTTGTACTCCTTCTCTTCCGTCATCGCGGCGATGCGTGCTTTGAGATCATTCACGGTGCATGGGCGCTTACCAAAGAAGACAAATGACTCGGCGCAGAACTCAGGAGCGAACTTCGAAACGGCATCATCAAAGCGCTGACTGAACTCCATTCGTTCTTTTGATGCGGCAATATTATTGCTTTCCAAGGAAACCTGGAAAGTCTTGAGTTTTTAGGCAAAAAATGTGGCTCCTTCGTTTTTGCTTATAATTGAGTCTGGGTTCCAGCGAAAGTGGTCAGCCAGGGCGTCGGAACCTTTGCGGGGTCGACTTCTTCTCCGAAGATGAACTCCTTTGTGAGTGGTCGACCTTCCAAATCGTAACGCTTCGCGTATTGCGTTTCGTGGATGGCTGTGCTATGACCCATGATTCTTGCGACCCACTGACGCAAGTTGGCGTTCCTCATGAAGATCTCGCTGAAAGTAGTTGAGAAGATAACGCGCAACGTGCCAACGGTCAAGCCGCGAACCCCGAATGCTGCAGCGACACGTTTGCCGTACTGTGAAGTGTACTGTTTGCCGGTTTTGGTCGGGAGGAGGAGTTGGTTGCTGTTTCCAACGAGATCCTTCATGATACGGAAGAGATCGAGAGGTAGAAGGAAGCGAGTCATGCCGTAGAGGTGACTCATCTTTGACTTGACGCGTACGAAGGTATGGTTGGTCCAATCGATCCAGTTACGATATTCATCAGCCTTGATTTCTTCAGCATCTTCAGCATCTTCGGCGTCATCTTCGGCGGCACCCTCGCGAACGACATCGTCGAGAGGTGCCTCGCCCTCAACCTGTACATCCTGTGGATTGATGTATAGAAGGATGATTTCTTCGACGCGAACAGGCGGAAGCAGGACATACATGCTAGTGAGGAAGGCATCGACTACTTTTGCCCGTGTTTCGGGATCCGCTGGCTTGATGGGATCGTGATTGAAGTCGTTGCCAGGGCTTTCGACGGCTGCCTTCAGAGCTGGCTCGCGCTCGAGTGCCTCTTCAAACATTGCGAGACGCTGCTGTTGCGCTTCAACAAGCTGCGTGTACGGCACCCATTGCTTCACGTGCTTCCGCAACAGTTGGGCAACATCGACCTTTGGCGTGGCCTCGCGCATCAAGGCGTTGTATAGCTGCTCATACATCACGCCTTCGCTGCCGGGCAGTTTGAGGCCTTGGATGAATGAGTTCATTGCGGCACCACGTACTTTCTGTTGTGAAGGACTAAGCGCCCGATCGAGCACGATTTGGCGAATCTCAGCGACGTTTTTGTAGAACTTTGGAGTCTGCATCTCGCGCGGTAAGCACATCAAGATGTCGCGAACCGCATGCCGTACATCTTCCGAGTTGATTTTCGGCGGCCGGTCCCCGACTCTTCGTGTTGATGAATGCGAACGTGTTGACAAGTCGCGTGAGCCGATCGCTTCATCTCTTCCGCGGCTTCGAACGAC
>JAPMOS010000346.1:0-25566 GCA_027972325.1 Paratrimastix pyriformis | reverse complement strand
ATTTGAACAGCAATAAGCTCATATAGCATTGAATTGCCATTATATGAACTTACATTCTCGCGGCGCCTAGAGCTTGCTCGCCAGCACTGTGAGGATGCTGCGAATGATCGCAGATACCCGATGTGAATCATTATGATAACATATTCTGAATGGTTTTATGTGTAGATCATGTGTGTAATGTTGGTTCTTAGCTCAATTCCGCATAGTTAATGAGCTATCTCACCATTTGACATTTTTCAGGAAATTACTATAGGAAAATCTCATTTTGGAATAACTTTTCAGAATTTATAAATATTTATAAATGTTTATAACGTTTCATGAACTATGTAACATATGTAACAAGGCTGGAATGAAATCTAAGGTTGCCGGTCATTAATGAATGAGCGCCTGTCAAAACATGTCAACATGTCAAAATCATGTCAAAATTTACATACATGATTTTTTGATGGAAACCCATCAGAATACTTCTAACTAAGTGTTTTACCACTTCAGAAACGGAAATTAATGGAAATAATCAAAAAAACTACTTAAAGAAAAAAAGTATATAGTATATTATATAGAATGAATACCATCAAGTTATTCGAACGGAAGAAGTTAAAACTGATCTATCGCAATCATGCGGTTTGGTCATATAAGTTTACAGCCAACATTCCTGGAACAGAAGTGGCGATCATAAAGAAGTATTGTCAAAAGATGTCACATGCATTCGTCGATCAAGGATATCATGGATGGATGATGATCTCATTTTTATATCCCGGTGGATGGGTTTCAGGGAAAATGACTGAATATGGACAACCAGTGGCACTCCCATCAGCGGGGAGTTATGATGGAATCGGTGATAACGTTGACCATTTCAAGAAATTCATAGCTATCAAAGTATTCACAGTGTTCATCACCATTAAATGCACATACCCAATGTGATCCTCTTTCATTTGATTTGTTCATATTGATTACAATACTTTCACCCTTCTTTAGTGGTGGAATCTTTTTAAGTTCGTCACGTGAGAAACATCCGAGAAATGGTGTATAAGCACTCAAAACCTGTGTGATTTCAATATCAAGTAAAGGATGAATCTTCAATATATGATTATAGTTCATTATATAATACAATCATATATTTATTTAGCGCATTGTAGTTCGCATAGTCCCAGGAAGGAACATTCCACCACCTGGATGTAACACACGTTTCACAATTGAGGCAATCACACGTTTTGATACGGCACCACCTCGAGTTTTACGATGAGTTGTTTTACGATGAGTTGTTTTGGACTTTCTTTGTGGCATTCTTATATATTCTTGGAAGAGAAAATAATTATAATCATTTAATTCTTACCAAATACTTCCTCGTAAACACGAGTCGCACCAGTGGCAACGGCTGCACATTCCCAAACAATTAAGAAGACCATATTCAGAGATGCATCATCTGTAACACCATCTCGTTTAATCTTTAATTTGATTGAGGTTGGTGTGCTATTGAGTTCTGGTAAATCTTTAATATTCTCATGAAGATCAAAAGCGAAAATAGTGTAGCCATTTCTAAACATCGATCTGGAGACAATTGATGATACAGACTTATTATCATAAAACTTAGTGCAGCGCATAAGATCACTATATGCCTGTCCGAAATTCTCGAAACCATTATCACCAGAAAATGAGAGTTCCCGTTGATTGAGATAGGGAATATTTTTCGACCCATTCACTTCGATATAGATCTTTGTGATTTTAGATGGAGCAAATAATGATGAATCTGGATGTGCTACTGCAGCAGCCAGCTGGTCAGTCACGACATTCGGTTGGAACCCAATAAACATTTTTGCCGGCCGGCTCGCACCGTCATAGATTGGATATGTAAAGTTACCGGTTGGTATAGTCACTGTCACACTATTGCAATTAAATCGTTCATATTGGTATACATTTGATTTTAAGTATTGTTGATCTAGAATCAATCCAAGTTCAGTATTTGGTGTAATGAGCTTGACGTATAACTTCATATCAGTAATCTCAACTGTCGGTATCTCATTCGCTGTAAAACGAGCCGATGTGACAAAGAGATCCTGTTTTCTCGATCTGAAGAATTTGAATGACACTTCTGTATTCTGGCGATAGACATCAGTCGAATTCAGTTGAGGAACTGGAAGTGGAAATCGAATATACACGGTATGATCATGAGACGCGACAGGGACACCATCTGCACGATTATTGTTCAACATAAAAACTCGGAAGCGTTCTCGAGCATTTGGATCAGGTATATACTTCCATTCATCCGCACGGACTGCAGCCTCAGTACCGTCACCATTATTCGTGGGAGGGGCAAGTTGACCGTCATTAGTTGAAATTGGATAAAACCCTGTCATCCCTTGGCCATTGAGTAAGACTTCTTTTGATGTTGATAATGTGTTTAACATTGTTGCACCTTGTCCGTATTGATCAATTGTTGTCTCTTTTCCAATGATACCAAGAATTAGTTTGTCAAGTATCCGAATCGGACCACCATTTGTGAAATTAATATGCCGAGGATCAAAGTTTGCAGCAGCTGTAAAATGTAAGGCCATTCCACATTCTAATGATCCCCAATCAGGTCGTGACCCATCAGTTGATGGTGTATATTTATATTCAGCTGCTGTTGATGATCCTTCTTGTAACCGTTGCCGTTCATTATCACCATTGCAGGAAATCTCAAGAACAGTGTTTCTAATTGTGCTATTATCTGATTTCACTTCACGAGACATTATGTAACCATAATCTAAAGGCTCTGGTGTAATAAGATCGTTTATGACTTTTGTTTCCATTATTCTATATATATATGCCGAACAAAATAATTAATTCTATACCCAACTAAATATTTTGTTCTTAAAATTCTCTAAATCCACCTCCCGCCTTCCGTTTCCGGTTATATCTTTGTCTTATCATTCGTGCTATACCTGATCCTGTCCCAACCTTCAATGATGCCTTACCATCTGATTCTCTTTCAACTTCTTGTTTTGTGATAGCATCTCTAACTCGTTCCATGTTATCAAGTTTCTCAGCTGTCTTTTCTCTTGATAAATCCATCTGTTCTTTCGCTATCTCTTGACGACGAATATTGGCAAGATCTTTCTGTTGTTTACGAATATCTCTGTCATGACGAATCAACTTTCCGACTTCTTGTAATGTTTTCGATGTGAATTCCACTGTCTGTGCGGGTAATATTTCTTTCTTTTCCGCATCCTTTGTCTTATATGCATCATAGGCTTTCTTCCCAAGGTCGATCGCACCAGGTAAGAGTTCTTTGGCACTCTCTATGATTTTCCCTGATCTCGGTGCAAACCAATTCCAAAACTTCCTTACATAATCCATAATACCATCTCCACGTATGTATATTTGATCTGTTCCTCGAATATTCCCTTTCATTAATGATGTATACACATATAACGGCACCTGATGTCTCATGAATTGCGAACTTCTCATGAGTTCAGTGTAGGTTAACGGTTTATAGTATGTTCCTTGGCGGCTTCTAAACATTTTGTATCTATATTACTACGGGAGATATTATTTTATACTTTTGCTATTTGTATCATCTTTTCATAGATCGGCTCTTGGATATAATGTTGTGATAACATATATCTGGCAATACTCTTATATTTCTGTCTGCTTCCTATGTCATTCGGATCTGCTATAATTTTCTTCTCTAAGTCGTCAATTTGATCACATAATTCATCAACATTATCATCTTGTGGTATCGCAGGTGGCGGTTTTGGTTTTGTTTGTCTGATCACTTTACGTCTGTCTCGTCTTTTGGCATTCTTCTTTGCCTTGAGTATTTCAGTCGCCATTTGATCAATATCAATGGACTCATCAGAATCCACTGCAACTGGTGGTGTGGTAGATATATTATCATCTTCAGAAGTATCACTCATATTCTAATATACTATATAATTAGATATTAAAATATTTTCCTAATGATTTCCGATTTCTATGCCTTCTTTAATGCCTCTGATACTGCTTCCTGTATGATCTGTTTTAAATTGGCCAATATGTTTGTCCCCTCATTGACCTCTTCTATCTGGAAAAGCATTATAATTGGATCATCAAAATCATTAATAACATTATTATTCTGATCAGTGATTCTAACAGAAATCTCACTAATTCGGGTCGTATTCAATGTGCATGCTATTGGATTCTTTGGTTCCACATTACACTGTGAATTGGGTGGCACATCAAACTGGAATGCATGTAATATATCTGAATCTTGACCATTGTAATATGAATACCCAACTAGTGAACAATGTATTAAAATATCATCATAATTCGTAATATCAATCTTGTTCGGTGCATCTATCGATATAAACAGTTTGGTTGATGCAATTTTGGCAGTATATACACGCTTCTCAAAACCCAACACACCTGCCAAATTATTCTCTTCATCCGTATCTGCGAATGAAACCTCCCATCCTAATCGTAAGATTAATGTGCACTTTGCTGTGGCCTCCACTCCTGAAAATGTGATCGGACTCACCGTATTGCCTGTCGTATTGTCGATTTCCAACTGATTGCTCTCGCTGAAATGAGTATATAACGCTGCATTCATATCATTCAAGTTGTAACATCCATCTGGAAATGTAAATGTAAACCATTCGAAGCCATCATTAATCTGGAACTTATTATTGTGTTTCGACTGGGTTATGTTTTTGATTGTATTCCATATCGTGGCATGAACTAACTTGATTGAGTATCGTTTGTCCTCATTGAAAGTAATCGGATTCATGTTATACTGAATCATGAAGTCACTGTTTGACCCTCTTGTTCGACGTTCTGAATTTATATATAATGGAATTGCTACTGCCATTGTTTTCTATATACTATATATCAGATATTATTTTAATGAATCAAATTAAATGCTTTCACATACCGATTGTATTTCCATTTCGTGATCACTTTATGTTTCAATAAATAATCGATATAATCATAGATCTGTCCTTTCAATTGTTTTGATTGATCTCCTTTCTTATATTTTATAATGGCCGCTTTCAGTCTGTCTTGCACTTCTTTGGGACCTTGTAACATGCCTTTCTTCTTATAGTTCTTTAATATGACTTTCACTTCTTTCGTAAGTTCAGGTGAGGTATTTCCTGCTCCGGATTCACCAATGAGAACCTGTAAGCGACGTTGTAATTCTGGTGAGAAGCGGAAGATCTCGCCACCTGTGCCTTTCTTCACTGTTTTATCGGTGAATCTATTGGCGGAAGTGGTAGATGTCGACGCCCAGCCATCACATCTTCAGCCATATCCATGAGTTCATCTTGTTCTTGTCGCTGTTGTTCGATTTCTTCCTCATCACGAAGGACATGAACTGGAACTGTATGGGATATTTTTGGAGATTTATGTTTTACTGGCTCTTCCTTCTTTGCTGCTAATCGCTTCGCTCTCGTCTGTTTAATCCCTAGAACCTTTCTCACTGCTGATACATGTTTCGCGTCCAATCTAAAACTTTCTGGAAAATAACCCTGTTGGCCTAAAAGTGCAATTTTCGCTCTGACTTCATCTTTGTTCATTCCCTTAAATTCTTCTCTAATAAATTTGGTTAGATATTGGTTCTGTAAAAGTGCTTCAGGTCGATTCAATCGCTTGCCTCCCACGTACACATTCTTTGCTTTCGCAAATTCCTTCCGGAAATCTGCTGGCGTCACTGGTGGCGTCACTGGTGGTTCCGCTTCTTCTCTTTCAGCTTCACGTTCCACTTGTTTCTCTACTTCACGTTCCACTTGTTTCTCTACTTCACGTTCAACTTGTTTCTCTACTTCACGATCAATATGGTCCAATTCCCCATTATCAAAATCCTCATTTTGTTCAAGCTTCTCAATTTCTTCAAAATCACGATCTAATTCTTTTTCATACTTCTTGATCTCTTTTCCCAATGCCTCAAATTGCTTATTCTTGATGATTTCATTAAATATCACTGGATTTTGTTTCGCCAAATTTATTAACTCGTCATAATTTATTGCATCCAGATTGAAAATGTTATTATCAGTTAAGTTTAAATATGTTTTTGCTTTATCAAGTTGACGTTTATTTTCTCGTTCTTCTTTTCTTTGTACCTTCATATCTTCTTTGACATCATCCAATTGCTGCTTTATTGCTTTACGTTGAGATTGGCGTTTGACATTCTTTGCCTGATTCATCAACTGAAGCAGTTCCTTCTTGGATAACTTTTAAAGATTGGTTTTCGTAAATCACTCATCTATATATTTACACAAGATATTATTTTTCTGTCTTCACGGAATTTCTGTTCCATGACTATAAATTTTGGTCCGTTTCCAATATGCCATCAAAATTTTGACGATATTTCAATTTTTCAAACGTGGTGACCAACTCAATCAGTAAAAGTTTAATTTTTGGGCCGTCGCTACATTATATAATGCTTGTATTCTTTCTTTTGGTTCACAAATTAACAAGTTCAAACAATTAATATCCCTCTTTGTCATCTTAAATATCAGGAAATATCCTGTATTAGCTCTGATTTGTGTCGGAATATTGTAGAAGTATTGTGCTAAATATATCACCGATGCTTGTTTATGTCGGCCTGATGTAAAGTATTCTGTCATAATCGCCTGTTTCTGTTTGGGTTCATTCATGAAATCATCAAATATCACTAACTTTCTGGATTCGTATGGTAACTCCTCAACTGGAATCACATCTTCTAGTTTATTTCCATAATACACCATCTCTAACTCAGGCTCCTCAAGTTGCTCTCTTGCATTGGCTTGAACGTCTTCAAGATATTCTATCAACTTCACATAGACATCGTTAGGATCATCCACATGTTTACTGTAGATATAGATCTTATCAAATGGTATCTGACCTTGCACTATCATTGATACAAGGGCATTGGTCTTACCACTTCCTGATCCTCCAACCATACACATCCGAAATAATCCTTGTGGTGCAAATGGATTCAGGATCTTTTCATTGTGCTGATCATCACCAAAAATTCTTTCACATTTATAACATCCATTGTTTCTATATAAAGAGGCAAGATATTTATTTTCTTCTGTAAATATATAACAATGTCTTTATTACCTTTTGGTTATTCATCAAGTTATACTACATCATCTCAACGTGGTCCTCGTGGTCCTCCTGGCCTATTACATGTCACAGATGGATTACAGTTGGAAACGTCTACTTCTACACTTTCTCTTACATTCGATCCAAATTCAATTACAAAGTATGTGTCAATGACTCGGAACCCTGATGCCCCTGATATCAATTATCCATTATGCACGTTATGGACCAATACTACGTCAAATACATGTTTCGTTCTTGTCAATATCACATATAATAGTGAGACAAAGCAAACTCTAGCCAATTGGAAACGTGTTTCTTCGAGTTCTTATGCCGAATCAGTTGACCCGACTGAAAAATCGGTAGTTATCCGTGATGACAGTTGTTCTGTGCACTCAAATGAGTTATTCCTTACTGGATATGTCGATAGAGTGAGCGGCAAAACTCTTCCTCTGAAAGTCACACCACATCAGTATGGTGGAAATTATACAGGAAAAGTAGAAGCGTCATTAATTACAGGCGATGATATTTCCACCAATTCGGCGATCAATGTTGCAACACTAAAATTAAATAGTTTCGGGACCACAACAGGTTATTTGTATCGTGCGACCGACGGAACTATTGGGTTAGCTGCTGCACCAACAGGTGAGGGTGGCACTACACCTTATATTTATTCAACAGATGCATATGAAAACTCTGTCGCAGTTCGTGATATGGTTGGGTCACTACATGCATACAATCTTTGGCTTCCTGGTATTGCCGATCCAACAATCTCAAAACTAGTCAAGATCAATCCTGGAACTGGTGAAATGAAAACTGCCTTAATCAATTATAATGACATCGATTCAACTGTCGACTTCTCTTTCCATAATGTCCGCATCCATTCTATCTCTGATACAGGAATGCTTGGATGTGATGCAAATGGGAATATTCAACGAGTGAACGATGGTGTATTCTCGCAAATTTATTCAGTCACTGGTCCCCGAAAATTCCCAAATGCCATCTCCACTGATGGTATCTCCCAATATGGATCTTCAGGTATCATCACCTGTTATAATACAATGAAGTTCCTCAATGGAGTCAGAACTACCCCTCACAAACTCTCCTTATCTTGCGACAGATACAAATGGTGATCTGATTTCAACATCTTTACCATCAACGATGTCTTTGTCTTCTTTAACACTTCCGTCATTACTGTCAAAGTCATATCTCGCAACCGATGCATCAGGAAATATAATTGCTGGTTCACCTCCAGCCGTCCAAAACTATTCACCACCAATCGCACTAGCCGCAGATAGTATTATATTTTCAAATACTGATAATACCGTGTCTACAATAAAATCATCCGGCAGTATTCAGTATGTTTGTGATTCAGATGCAGACGATACAACACCTGTTCATAAATTCACAAATAGGACAAACGATCTAGTATCAATGTATAATACAAAACCACATTTGCCTATCCAATCGAATGTCCTACAATATGTGCCAATGATGCGAATTCGCTCAAAATTTCAATGTTCTCATACGGTAACACGAATTGGGGCATTTATCAATCAAGCTATAAAGATTATATAGGAACAGATGGAGCTGCATGCACAAATCCTACAACCAGCACATCGAACGCTCTCCGTATTCGTGTATACAATGACCCAAATACTGGACTAATATTCGAAAACTCAAACAATGTCTGCAACTTTGCATCAAATGCCCAGACAGGTGCTTTCTATACTCGTGGCTTACTATCTGCTTCCGGAAATGTGGCAACATCTAAGATCGTTCCAATTGCTGCGACAGGTTTGAAAATTGCAATAACACAGAATAGTGACAATTGGGGAATCTATCAAGCTATCTCTGGCACAAACAATGATTTCGCTGGAACTGGTTCTGCATGTGCCGGGTATGATATGAATAATGGATTTCGTTTTCGTGTATATGATAGTGGTTCGACAGGTCTTATTTTTGAGAACTCAAACAATGTCTGCAACTTCTCTGCAAATGCCAATACTGGTTCCTTCTGGACTCGTGGATTGCTCACTGCTGGTGGTAACTTAGCAAGCCCGAAGATTAGCTCGCTTGCATCTTCTGCAAATCTTGGACTCAAAATTGGATTTAATGGAACGGCTGACAATTCTTGGGGTGCTTATCTGTCTGCATCAACTTCTTTCGATGGAACAACTGCATGTGTCGGATATGACTTCTCTGGCCAGGCACTTCGTCTTAGGTCTTATAATAATGCAAACTGTGGCATACTATTCGAAAACAGCGACAATGTCACTAACTTCTCTATCAATTCTAATAGCGGAGCAATGTTCGTTCGTGGTAAAGCTTCTTTTCCTGAAGGCATACGTCTTCCTCAAAATGTGAATGGCTATCTCGTGAGTGACTTAAATGGTTTTGTCACGACAACAAGCAGCATATGGCGATCTGAAAATGTTGCTGGTAAAAGCAATACAATTGCGTCAATCACTTCAACAGGCAACCTTATAAATATTTCAGGTGACAATGACGAAAGCTATTACAACGCAAATAACACAAATTATGGTGTAACCATATCTTCAAGTGGTGTGAATGCAATGAATTTTGGAAAAACACGGATCACTTCACCATTGATTCTAGCAACAAATAGTGCAACAGGAACAAACATACAGCAGTATATATATTAAATTCTGTATCTTCTTCAATCAGATATAAGGAAAATATCACCAACATGGAAGACACATCATACATTTATCAATTGCGACCAGTCAATTATGTATATAAAACAGACACTGAAAAAATGAAACGTTACGGACTAATTGCAGAAGAGGTTGAACTCGTTTCAAAAGATTTGGTCTACTACCGCGATGGACAAATTGAAGGAATTACACAAGACAAACTACCATTTATGATGCTCAATGAAATGAAAATAATGAAACAACAAGTCACCGATCTTGTAACTGAAAACACGTCATTGAAAGAACAGTTAGCCAGTCTTACAGCTGATATGATATCCATCAAGGCACAAATTGCATCTCTAATACAACCATCAGTCAAATTCTCATCTACAGTGCCAACATCAACAACAAATAATAGTTTAACATTTTATGAAGGTGTTGTAGACGAGAGCATACATCTCATGGCACGTTGGAAGAAGGATAACGTCTTAAAGGAACTTGATATGAACACAGATAATCAAAAACCAGTAAGCGAATAAATAACGGTTTTATCATGAGCTGAATGTATGAGACGATAATTAATAGATGATGATCTAAAGTGATGATAAAAAAGATAAAGAAAGAGAGTTACTGAAGGATATAGTAAAATGAAATGTCATATCTTTTCCCCCTAATTTTCCCACTCTCCCCCGAAATTTCTCCTGTTGACGACCTTTATGTTTATCATTCTTTCGTATTTTTCCATGTGATTTCCATCTAGGATTCATTCGTTACTCATCGAGTTATTAAGGAGTTACTTTATGTAGTTACTGAAAATTCTCATCATACTTGATTTTCATTCTTCTGATCTAAATCATCTATGAAATATCACTAAAAATAGTTACTCAAAAGGGAATAAACGACCAACTTATTACCAGGAAATACCCCTATTTTCCCCAATAATCTTCCCTATTTACACCCTTTGGGTAACTTTCTTGTGTTAAATCTCCTGACGTAAACCCATCATAAAGCTCATTACCTCTATGACACGAACTTTTGAGTAACTCTTTAATAACTCCTTTAGTAACTCCTTAAATATAACTACTTATATGATCTTATATCAACATAACTTATTAATATCTATTAAAATACAATCATAAATATTAATAGTTAATAAGTTACTGAAGAGTTACTGAAATAATAGATCATATAGGGTATCCATAATAAGATGTCCCGACTTCATCATACCACGGCTGCGCCGTGCATGATGAGCCGGAACATCCCAACCATATTAAGAAGATCATAATAGGGAAAGATAAGAGTAGAGTGGAGGCGCGAGCCGACATGATACGATATGAACACAAGGCTGTGCAACTAGCGGGGGGGGGGATAGAGACAAAAAAAGTCTCGGGTTGTTTATGCGTTCCCAGTGAACTTGAAGAGACAGTCCCAATGGGCCGGAATCTCGCGGTAGCAGGTGTTGGTGCGGAACTTGTGGCACTGAATCGACCAGTCATAGGTCTTCCGTTCGTCTTCGGAGAGAGCGAGGTATTCACGTTCGCAAGCCTGGAATACCTTGGGGAACTGTTCTCCGTAGTAGTCAGTGAGTTCCAACATGGAACGGTCATGAAAAACCTCCTTGACGTAGAAGGGGAAAGTGCGTTCCCAGAGGGCAAGCTCATCCAGCCTCATGTGGCCATCGACGGCACGGTCGACGCCGAATGCAGCCTCGGAATCCAGACACACAAGAATCATCAAGGCTCTTGAAGTCAGGAACTGGTATGTGTGTGTGTGTTAGTGTGTTATACTATTCAATCACCTAAACAGCACGACATAATCGAACTGAGAAATAGTGAATGAAAACCGTTGGTCCGGCCGAAGCCGGCGGGTAAAATGCACCCCAGCGCTCCCTCCAGGGGAAGGTGCACAGGGGGCATCGGGAGGAAGAGAGAGACTGGAAACTCGCAAGGAAACATCAACTCGCATACAAAATGGAACAAAGAGGACATGACAGAATGAGGGGGCGGGGGGACCGAAGAACAGAAAAAAGAAAACGAAAGTTAATACGAGAAGCACTCCTCGCGCCAGCCTGAGGGGGCTACTGCCCATCCACCAGCACCGGAATGACCGGTAGCTCAACTTGGATGGTCCCCTGATCCACCGTCCCCACACTGGCTCCTTCCCCACATCATGATCCCCCCGGCTGGGGACCAGGTCGGCGGCACCAATCTTGCGAACAGCAGCGGAAGCAGCCGGCGCCACGGCAGCGGGATCAGGCGCCTTGGTGTCAGCCATGGCAGGGCCAGACACAGACAAGGGGGCACAACAACAGGGACAGCAGGGGCAGGGGCACCCACTGCAGGGGCGATCGACTTCTTGCCTCCGGGCTCACCCCCTTCGCCGAGGCTGGGGCTGGGGTGCGGGAGCTCGCAGGCGGCTTGGCGACCACTGGGTCAGGAACCGGGGTGGACGGGGCGGTGGGCGCCGCCGGTTGATGTGCAAACGGGTTCCCGAAGGGGCCGGGACCGCAGGGGGTGCACAGTGGTGACCTCAAGGGGTTGGCAGCCCGTCCTTTCTTGGAGCCCGAGAGCGACTTCGGAGAAGGAGGGCTGCGAGGGTGTGGCGGACCTCCACCCAATTGACGGGGTGGGGTGGTGATACATGATGTCGGCCGACACCCACTCATTGAGGTTGTGTGACGTGACGAATCAGACGGTTTCAAAGAGCGGTTGGATGAGGCTGCGGGACCACCAAAACGCATACTCATTGGGAGCTCCTCGGACGATTCCGATGAGATACTCTCCAAGTCCGATTGTCCAGCATGCCACGTGACAGAGCCAAGCACTTGATAAAAGAAGTCAGTCATAGACGAAACGAGCATTTCTCGCTCGAGGCTGCCGAGCATTTCAACGATCGTCTTCAGCAATGCTCTGGAGACGACCCGCTGCTTGTGAACAGTGATGTACCCAAACAATTTCGCAAGCTCAGGAAGCATCTTTTGCGTAAGCACCTTGAAATCGCTGTCCAGATCCGTATAGCGGAGATGCTTTTCAGAGATGTCGCGGTTCAGGAAGCGCAGAAACGGATCATCATTGCGTTTAATTTCGGCATGCATCATGACGAAGTTGCTGACGTCTCCATCAAGATCGTCATTTTCCGAGCAGATTTCCATCCAACGGGACGCTCGGATTTGAATTCAAAAGGACGCCAATGCCGGGGGGCCAACTGGTAGGTCTTCTCGATATCAGCACTTTGACCGCAGGTCATCGAAAACAGGATTTTTCCGAAGGTGAGTCCCAACCGGTTAAGTACCTTGTGCATCTCAACACAGATGGCACCGGAGAGTCGGTACTCAGCCATGGTCTCGAAAAAATGAACAGGGACGATGAGACCGCGATTCAGATGGTTTGTGCTCGGGAACCAACTTGCAAGCAGCTTGGGAAAGATCCGTTCGTAAAATGCCTGTCGAGTGAGTTTCAACACTTCCTTTGTCTCCGATTGCCAGACGAGGTAGATCCTGGAGGAGAGGTTTTAAGGAACCCACAAGAGGTAAAACAGAAAAACAGACCGATTGAGGGGCGGGGGGGCGGTGTTCGACGACGACAGAGGCTGATGAGGACTCGAACTTGTGGGAGGGACTGATGACGTGGAACTCGTGGCGGTGCGGGGCGTTCTGGGAGGCACGGAAGCTCGATCCGGAGCCACTGCTGGAGGCTTTGCAGTCGTGCTCGTGGCGGTGACCGGGGCTGCACGTGGGGTTCTGGGAGGCACGGAAGCCCGACCCGGAGCCACTGCTGGAGGCGTGGCAGTCGTGCTCGTGGCGGTGACCGGGGCTGCACGTGGGGTTCTGGGAGGCACGGAAGCCCGACCCGGAGCCACTGCTGGAGGCGTGGCAGTAGTGCTCGTGGCGGTGACCGGGGCTGCACGTGAGGCGGAGGACGCGACAGGGGCTGCACGTGGGGTTCTGGAAGGCACGGATGCCGGAGGCGGAGGCGTCTTGAGAGCAACGATTGAACCAGCAGCCGGCGGCGGCGGTGAACGCTGGGTTGCCAGGATCGATGTCGGGGAACGGGAGCGGACCTCTTGATAGCCGGGGGCCTGTGCTGGCGTCTTGGGCGGGATGGAGTCGGGCAGTTTCTTGGGAGGCGAACCCGCCCTCGGTTTCGGAGGAGGGGCAAGCGACGACGACGGAGGGGCGGTCGGCGTTGGGGGGGCTGCTTTGAGGGCGTCGGAGGAGGGGCTGCGGTCTGCTCGGGTTCGGGGTCAGCTCAGGTTCGGCGGGCTGCTCGGGTTCGGCGAGCTGCTCGGGTTCACCAGGGACGGACTGCTCGGCGGCTTCCGGTTCTGTGCCGGTTTGCTGTAGTTCGGACTGCGCCGGTTCGGGTTCTGAGGGTTCTGCGGGTTCGGTGGTGGTGGCCTGCACAGGGTCGGAGGTAGTCACCTCGGGTTCAGTTGTGGTGGTCTCCCCAGGTTCGATGGTGGTCTGCTCAGGCACGGGCTCGGTGGTCTGCTCTGGCACGGTGGTCTGCTCAGGCTCAGGGGCCTCGGGCTCGGCGGTGGGCGGCTCGGGTAGCACGCTCGCCCGCGCATGTTCGCTGCTGGAAGAATGCTCGGCTGATGGAATGAAGACGACTGGGTGATGTTGATCGGCATCTTGGCTGGCATGTTGGATCTCCTCTTGTTCCTGTTCGGTCGCCTCGTGTTCCTGGCTGGCGCGTTGGGTCTCCTCTTGCTCAGCTTCATCTTCGGTGACAGTGTCCAGGCGAAGAGGCGAGGCCGGCGCTGCATCGGCGGCGGATGACTTGGGTTCAGCGCGCGCACGTTTCCTCGAATGGCCTCGCGGTTCCTCCTCCGAGGAGTCATCCCGCGAGTGACGAGGAGTCGGGTAACGGCGGCCGCTGCGCGTCTCACGAAGTTCCTGAGTGCTTTCCTTGGGCATTTTGGCGGGATCAAGTGTGGCTATTACCCAAGGTTAGAGCCACTAAACCATCAAATGTTTGTCGGGGGTACTAAAATCCATACCGGCGGTATGGATTTTCAATAGAAATCGAATTTTTCGAAGTGGTGATCTGACATCATCCCAAGTGTTTTTTCGATGAAACTCATCGATTTACATCATCAGAACCCGTAACGCGATGTTTGTCGGGGGTACTAAAATCCATACCGGCGGTATGGATTTTCAATAGAAATCGAATTTTTCGAGGTGGTGTTCTGACATCATCCCAAGTGTTTTTTCGATGAAACTCATCGATTTGCATCATCAGAACCCGTATCGCGATGTTTGTCGGGGGTACTAAAATCCATACCCTCATCGATTTACATCATCAGAACCCGTAACGCGATGTTTGTCGGGGGTACTAAAATCCATACCGGCGGTATGGATTTTCAATAGAAATCGAATTTTTCGAGGTGGTGTTCCGACATCATCCCAAGTGTTTTTTCGATGAAACTCATCGATTTGCATCATCAGAACCCGTATCGCGATGTTTCTCGCTAAAATCCATACCGGCGGTATGGATTTTCAATAGAAATCGAATTTTTCGAGGTGGTGTTCCGACATCATCCCAAGTGTTTTTTCGATGAAACAGAGAGTTATACGAATATGGAGGAGTAGAGAGTATCTCTACTCTTTGATGTAAGCGTTGCGATTATCATCCCCCTCGCGCAATGAAAGAAAAGAAAAAGAACGGAGTACCGGCACAGATAGAGATGCCAACCCCGGTTCGCGAAGATGAAATATCCCCGCACTCCTTTCTTCCAAGTTCGGGGCAGCTCGCTGGGAGGATGGGTGGGACCGAGTAGAGATACTCTCTACTCCTCCATATTCGTATAACTCTCTGTTTTGGGTCGATACTTCCCAAAACTACAGTTATACTCTAGGGAACACTCCCGTGTTCCTCGGAGTAGAGAGTATCTCTACTCTTTGATGGAGAAAAGATCCCAAGCCATGAGATCAAGCCCAACCCAACCGCGCAGAGAGCCGCGCCTAGCGGAGGTCAAGTCCCTGACAGGACTGAGAGTCACACGAAGCGATGCTCAGCACCGCACTCGTATTCCTCAACCAAGTGAACACACGAAAGAACTCAACAAACCGGTGAAAGCTTAAAGTTAGCTATCATCGCCGGGCACCCCAGCACGGGGCGAAGAATCTCAGGCGTAAATGGCCGCGCCAAGCTCGGCCACCTTACTGCTTCTCAAGTAGAATCGCGAGAAGGTATCGGAGCGACTGCTCCAACGGAACTGAAGAAGGACCAGGGGCTCTGGTATCCCCGCCTCCAGCGCCCTCGACGAGCCCATGCCCCTCAGGCAGTGGGGTTTAAACTTCTTGGGATCAATCCCCGCGGCGATCATCAACCGCTTCACGCACGACCCCAACCACTTGGCCGTACAAGGGGAACCATCCCGGAAGCTGACAAACAGCGGTTCCGGGGGGGCCGCCAAGGGGCGACGATCCAGAAGCTCGTCCACTGCCGCCACCGCGCACTTGAAAGGATGGGTGGGGCAGGCTGGGATGGGCTGGGTAACCCAGAGCATCGCTCTCGTTTCCTTCGTCAGAGCTCGGAAACGGAGAGCGTCCTTGCCAATGTCAGACCTGGTCAGATCAACTCTGACCTGGTCCGCTTTCCGCAACCCAAAGATGAGCAGGAGGGTCGCCACTTTCGCGACCAACTGCCAATCTTCCAAGGCATCGTTGGGCCCCCAACGATCCAAGAGCGCCCAGATCACCCCCAGATCAGGGTGTTCCGCATACCGCGGAAGCTCCGGGCGGACCAGTAGTTATAAAAGGAGAGTTCTGAGACAAGCGATTTTCACACACAATTTTTCACGCTTGCGTTGTTTTTTGAGGCAAAAATCGATTTCTTCAGAACAAAATCTTTTTTTCTCATTATATTTTATTGAAAAGGAGCATTTTATTTTATCAGCTTTGAATGATTTAAGCATTAATTTTCTCGAGCTACAAACGTTATTTGAGGCAAAAATCGATTTCTTCAGAGCAAAATCTTTTTTCTCAATGTTTTTTAAGTAAAACGAGCATTTTATTTTAATCAGCTTGGAATGATTTAAGCATCAATTCATTCGAGCTACAAACGAAATTAGAGGCAAAAGCGAATTCTCCATGCATTTTCAATTTTTTCCATTTTTGTCCCAGAAATTATTTTGCCATTTTTGTCAAATCAAACAATTCAATCATCTTAAGCATCAAACGAAAGAGAATTCAATCAGAAACAGCTTATCTCTTCATTCAAAATAAAATTGTGACAAAAGTGCTTTTCAAAAGTGATCATTAAATAATGCATCAATCTTAAGTAAATGATGCATTCTTTTGATTGAATCAGCTCAAATAATTGATTCTAAGAAAATGGAAAAGTATGACAAAATGATAAAACAATATGAAATTTGATTTCAGCACCGAGCCCTTTAAAGCGAAAATTTACTCAGCTTTGACATGAATTGAAAGAGAAATCAATCAGATTTACCTTCTATTTCAAAGAGATAAAAACAGCGTTTCATCATTTGAGCTATAAGGCTAATAAAGCGCAATTTTGATGAGCTACTGACGATATAATGAGGAATATCTCATCAGAATGCGCACTCATTATAATCACTGAATCAGTAAAGGTATTTTAAGAAAAATTATTATCTATAGTTAGTATATAATAACCACTAATGTCAAGCAAGCAATCTGTTGAGTCTGATATGCCAGTTGTGATCATTCCGAACGATTTCACAGTTAAGAAGCTGTCAATTGAAGCCTTATCTGAATCGTCCAGGAAGCAAGAGAAGACAATGAAGATGTGTCACATTGAACATAATGGTAGTAACCTCTTAGTTCAGACGCCACAAATCGACTTAGGACCTTATGGAGTGAACTTTACGAGAACACTAAAACCATCAGGTTACCAGTTGAGAATGTAGGCGATGACTTTAAGAAGATGATAGACAAGCTCGAGAAGTACTGTCAAAACAATGTGGAAAGCATTGTGAATGGTACTTTGAAGAAGGCAAACCAGATGAATTTCAATACAAATCATTTGCCAAGACGAGTGATAATGACAAGTTTCCGAGCTACTATAAAGTAGCAGTTGGATATGCAGATACACTGTATCCGAGTGTCTTCCGAAAAGATGAAGATGGTGAGGTAAAACAGGACACAACAATACAAACAAACGAGGATTTACGGAAAGCCGTCAATCCAGGGAGCACAGTTAAAATGATAGTCCAACTTAAAGTATGGGTTGATGATAAGCAGCATTATGGAATCTCAGCCTCATGCAAACAGCTACTTATAGTGAAAGAAGGGAAGAAGAAAGCAGACAATTCAAAGTCTCTTTTGCTTAAATATTGGTAGCTTGTCGTACATTGTTTATCTTCCATGTAGCCTTCAGTGTTGAGTCATCAGCGAGATAGAATGCCATTTTACCATTATCAATTGAAGAAGGTTGAGTAGTTTCGAACGTAACAGAAATCATCTGTCTGATTTCCGCTACAGCAGTTTTAAGTGTTTCTATTTGAGCTTTTAATGACATGTTTTCATCAGTGAGTGAATCACAATGTGCCTTTAGTTTTTCATCTCATTGAGCATCATGAAAGGCAAACGATCTTGTCGAATACCTTCAACAGCGCCATCCTTGTAATATACTAAATCAGGACATACATCAACACATTCTTCAGCTATTAGACCATAGCATTTGACCTTTTCTCATCAGCCTTGTAATTGAAATTGACGGGACGTAACTTATATAAATATGACGTATCAGCCATATCCATTACGTTTTCCTTGTATCGAATTGAGGATGTAGGAACATGTATTTTTCCAGTAGTATCGATGTACATTTGCAGAGAATCACCAGTTGATTGAGCAGTAGCTAATATGACAGGTGAAGTCACACGAGTCTTACCAAAGTTAATCACATTAGCCCTCCAACATTAAAAACAACTCCAAAGTTAGCGTTATTTGCATTAAAGTATGAACTTGTAGTATCACCAGAAATGTTAATAAGATTATTATTCGATGAGATATTAGTGGAAGAGCCACTATTAGCAGCGAGAGACTGAGCAGAAGTGGAAGTTACAGTAGTTGCGGTGATATTACCATTTGCATCACTATATAGATATCCGGAGGTGTTGTTAGGTAGTTTTAAGCCACCATTCAGTGTTGCCATGCCACGTAGCCAAAGATTACCACTGTTTGCATTGCATGAGAGGTTCATGACATTGTCACTATTTTCGAATATCATACCGCAGTTAGCATTGTTATATGCACGAAGTCGAAGTGCTTGACCAGAGAAATCATTTCCAACGCATGCAGTTGAATTGTCAAATGAAGTGGTTGCAGACATGTAAGCGCCCCAGGCGTTATCAACAGTTCCATTGAAACCAATTCTAAGCCCGAGATTTGCGGAAGAAGCAGGTGAACTGATTTTAGGGCTTGCCAAATTTCCACCAGCCGTCAGCAGTCCACGAGTCCAGAAAGTACCAGTGTTAGCATTTGCAGAGAAGTTGCATACATTGTTTGAGTTTTCGAAGATTATTCCAGTTGAAGAACTGTCATAGACACGGAATCGAATTGCATTGTTCATATCAAAGCCGGCGCATGCAGAACCAGTACCAGAGAAGTCAGCATTTGCACCAGAGCTTGCTTGATAAATGCCCCAGTTTGTGTTACCATAAGGATACATTGATATTTTGAGAGAGCCAGTGTTTGAGCCAATAAATGGACATTCAAATGGAAATGCAGTCTTAACTTTATTGGAATAGATAGAAAGCATGTCAGTTGCGCCAATAGTGAATGTATGATTTGGAGAAGTGTCATTAGCATTGTAATCACTATTGTATTTTATGTTGCCTTTTGACTTAATAGTGAAGGTAGTGTTATCAGCATTTTCGAATGTGGTGTCAGTGGAATTTACTGTGAAGTTACCTATTTTGAGAGAAGTATTAAGAGGAATTATGTTGTCAACAGCTATTGGATTGTTTATGATTAAGTTGCCACCAGTAGTTGTTATTGAATTAGCCGTTACAGCGAGTGGAAAAGCACCAGTTACAACATATCCAGATGAGTCAGTTCCGAGGATTGGAGCATCTGTTATTGTAGTCTTTAGAGTTCCAGTGCATAGAACAGCACCAGAAGTGATAGAATTGCATGAGATAGCAGCAGGAACACTCAATGTTGCACCAGTAGGAGCCACTTTATCAGCTACCACAGTAGCACAGTATATTGCTATTAGCATCACGTTGCACAATTGTTGAAGGCGCATTAGGAATAGATAAAGAGGCTATTTTTGCATCAGTCACAGCTCCATCAACGATATCGGTCGATATGATTTTAGATACAGCCAATTCACCAGTTGCAGTGGAATGAACTATATTAGCAGAAGCCATTGTAGGAATGATAATTTTTCCAGCATCATTCACTTGGAACAATGTAGAGGCGCCATTGTTTGTAGTTACAGTGAAGTTTTTGCCCGTTTCATTATTGTCATTATCAATATCAATGTTTACATTACCATTTGATTGAATGTCTAAGTTTCCAGAAGTCACTGATTTGACAGAGTTTGCTAATACAGTGTTTGCAGAGAGATTGTTTACTTTAGTGTCACCACTTGCATTTCTAAGAACAATAGTGGAGGCAGAACTTGCATCAGTAGCAGTTGTAGCAGAGTTAGCTATTTTTCCAGCGGTGCTAATAGTGTTAAGTTTAGAATCATTAATTGTGCCATCAGTAATATCAGAATTTATCAAAGTTGATGATGACATATTTCCAGAGGCGTCACAATGAACCAATCCAGCGGTGGTAAAAGAGGTGATTTGTGCATTAGTTGCGGTGATTTTTCCAGAAGCCAGAAGAACATTATTAACTGAAGTGCCATTACCGGCAGACATTTCTGTGATGGTATTGTATTTAGCAGTGGTTGATTCATTTGCAGCAGAATTCTTCCAGCATTGAGAAGTAGCATCATAAAGCAGTATTTGTTTATCGACAAGTCCAGTTGACACATCCACATTAGACAGTTGTCCAATTGACATGTCAGGAATAGGAGCAGAAGGCAAAATGACATCACTATTGAATTTGACGAGTCCATTAAATGTAGTTTCACCATTGACTGTATGAGTTCCACCATTGATTGTAAGATTGTTTCCTAACACAGTTTCTCCATCAATAGTCACATCCTTCTTTAGAACAGCATCACATCTAAGTTCGAGAGGATTTTCATTCTGAGTTTCGACAGCTACTCTATCGTAACCAAAAGTGTTAGCGAGAGAGATTCTATCAGTAAAGATGACTTTCTTTTGTGGTTCCATCTATATAACCGCAATAGAAAAATACAAAAACATGAAAAGATTAAGGTGTTGATTGATGATAAGTTTATAGCTTAGAGAGGATGTAAGGACGAATCATGTCACCGCCAATTACAGAGCAAATTACACCTACATAACGATTGAGCAGACTCACATCAAGTTTTGAACCGAATGCAAAACGAAGAGCCAGATACACAGCCATTGACATGCCACCATCAACGAGAGCATTCTTTAGCATGGTTGAGTCGAATGATAATCCAGCCATCAGGTCTCTTCCATCGAGGAGATTTTGTAGAATAGGAGCCACAATTGTAAGTCCACCAGCTCCAGCCAGCCCGACATTTAGATAGTCAGCATAATCACTCCGCAGTGACAGAGTTTTTGTGATAAGCCAATACAATGAGACACCACTGATTGATTTGATGGTGATGTCTTTTAGGTCGATTGCAGATTTAGTGTCAGAAGCCATGAATGATTCAATACTATTCATGGATAAAAAAATTAAGGACAAATAAGAATTAGGAGAAGAAGACATACTTAGTTGTGATTAGAAGAAGACATCCGATTCCGATGTAGCCGAACGTGGTAATACAGTTTGCGACACGGGTGAGTTTTTTTGGACAGTGTCGAGGGTTTCTTTTGCTTTAACGACAACAGACTTAGCGGCTTTCATATTAGAACTGACTTGTCCGAGTAAGTTTCCACCGAGAATCATCATCAATTGATACTTAGGTTGCATCATCTTAGACTTTAATAAGCCTTCCATATCACCATTCTTAATCATTTCATCGAGGCATTTTTGAATCTCCTCTTGAGAACATTCCAATGAGTCACGATAACCATGAAGGTATTTAGGCATTATCTTTTCAGTTATATCAGCAGTCTTAAGCAGCATTTCAGTTACATGTTTGCTACTGTGAAAGGATTCATCCATTTTTGCATCAACAACTTTAAAGAGGTCAATTTTGAATTGCATCAGTTCATCATCAGACATTGCGGCGAAGAATGCCACATTGTATTTTTCTTGGTCCATACCGAGTTGATTAGTCAGTACGAGCAGCTCATTGATGTCGTTTTCACGTTTGAGTGAAATCTTTGCCTTCTTAGGTTTCTTTGGAGGCTTAGGGAAATGAATTGCACGAGGTGCTCTTGGACGTGCTTTGAGTGCTTGTTTTGCTTGTTCCTGTTGTTGTTCGAATTCTTCTACAGCCTGTTGCATGAGTTTTTGTTCAGTTTCGACTTGTTCCTTTGTCTTAAACACAATTTTACCATCAGGTATTTCATTGTGTAGTTGGTCTTTACGAAGAAGGAAGTCCATATTATCAATCAGTTCATCCGACGATTTTTCCTTAGACTCATCTTTAGACTCATCTTTTGACTCTTCATCAGACTCATCAGAATCAGTATTGGATTTAGATGCGTCATCATCGACACTTTGAGAATCTACACTATTTTCATCATCTTCATCTGCAAAAAGTTGAAGAAGATGAGCAAATTGAGCAGAAGCAAGTCGTTTTCATACCACCTGAAGTAAAAGAAGATGATGCAAGCATTGTTAAGGTAGGTAATGTCAAAATGCCTAAGTTCAGTTCATTAGAGATTGTAGATAGGTTCAAAAACAAGAAAGAGCCTTTTATTTCACTCCACTATGGCATGAAGGAGAGTGGCAAAACGACATCAGTTCTCTCCATTATAAAGCAGATACGAAGTGAGATCGACAAGATCTACCTATTTACAGTTGCACAAGACAATAAAGACAGATATCAGAAAGAGTTAGGGAACATTCCAGATGACAGATGCTTTGGAGGCTTTGACGACGAGGAGACACCATTATTCATTGAGAAGCTCATCAAGTTCCAAGAGAAGACAAAAGGCAAGAAGTCAGTCTTATTGATATTTGACGATATCTTAGATGGCAACAACAAGTTACACCAAAGTAATATTTTAGGCAGTCTGTTTTGCAATCACAGAAGATACAACATCTCAGTCATTCTGACGACACAAATACCAACAGGTATATCACCAAGAACAAGGCAGAACACCAATTACTGTTTCGTCCATTACACCAAGAATGACTCAGTGAAA
This sequence comes from Paratrimastix pyriformis, assembly GCA_027972325.1. NCBI lineage: Eukaryota > Preaxostyla > Paratrimastigidae > Paratrimastix > Paratrimastix pyriformis. The sequence continues at coordinate 2,506 of JAPMOS010000346.1, read as the reverse complement.
GACATGATATACCATGATTATATGTCGTGTATGAAGAAGGCAGATTTCTTAGAACTATTCGAGAAAGTCACCGCAGACCACAACATATTGGTGATAAAGCCTCTACTCCATGACAATTACCTTAATCTTTACAATGCCTTTGGGATACCTCCAAAACTCAAGAAGATTACAGATCCAAGGTGAAAAAGGCAGAAGAGCATTGGGACCAGAAGGCAGTAAACACAAAATAGGCAAAATTTTAATAATTTGAGTATTTTTTTATCTTAGTATGATATTAATTATCACACTATGGCAACGGCTATTATTCTAAAATCACACACTACACAGAACTCAGACCTCGAAAGGAATGCAATCAAAATCAATGAGTTTACGGATGACAAAACCACTAAGATACGAACATGAGGTCGGTGAAGTTGCTGTCGACGCCCGTCTGCACGTAGTGCTGCGCAAACACTTTGGCCGAAGCCCAGCGGCCCAGGTGCAGGATCTTGTCGGGCATGACCTCGCGCGCAATGGCCTAGTTGGCCCCGCCACGGCGGAAGCCGCGGGCCGAGAGGAGCGAGCGATCGCCCCCGCCGGCGACGATGACCTCGTTGAGGATGTGGCTGATGGTGGCCGGCTTGACGCCCTCGTAGGGGCGGCGCAGCTGGATGACGACCCGCGACGGTCCGGGCGGGTCGGGGCGCATGGCGCGCGTGCGGCGGAGCCAGCACTGGTAGCAGCTCACCGGGTCGAGCAGCGCATCGGCGGCGCGCCAGATGGTGACGGAGGCGCCCTGGGCGGTGTAGTCGTTCTTGAAGCCCAGCAGGCAGACGACAAGGCGATCGGCGGCCGGCGGCACGGCCACCTGCGCCACGGTGGGCAGGGTCACGTCCGAGGGCCGAAGCAGCGCCAGGAAGGCCAGCAGGGCGACCAGCTTGGCGCGGAGGCGCTCCAGCGGAAGCGCCTCGTTGGGGCCCCACCGGTGGAAGAGCTCCACCAGCAGGGTGGGCGGCACGGGCAGCCCTTCTGGACGGGCTGCGTGGTGCGGCGCAGACGGATGGCCTTGCGCAGGCGTCCGTAGAGGTGGTCCCGCGCCGGGGAAGGCACCCAAGCGCGTCGTGAATCAGATTGACCACGGTGGCGATGAGCGACAGGGCCGACCGGGGCCGGCAGCTGGCCCGGGTGGCCTCGTCGGTGTAGTCGGCCAGCGCGCTCACGGGCATGGGCACCAGCGGGATGCCCGGCGGGCGCAGAACCGCGCCAGGCACGCAGCCGGTTGGTGAGGCTCTTCTCGGTGGTGGGCTTTACAGCAGCCGAGACAAGTAGCTGGCGACCTTGGGCGCTCCAATGGGCCGCTCCGGCCGCCCAGAAGATCCTGAAGGCGCAGACGCGCCAGCTGAGGTTCTTCGTCGGCTCCGAGTGGCCGGAAGCAGCCGGGCGGAAGGCCCGCGGGTCCTGCGGCAGGAGCACGGGCCAGTCCACCGTCAGCGCCAGCAGCAGGGGCCACCAGGGCTGGCTCGGCAGACCGGGGCCAGCAGGGTGCACTCCACGCCGGGCCCGGAGTGCTGCAGGTGGCGCAGGACGCGGTGGATCTGCGAAAAGGGCGGGTTGACCCAGCTGTTCTCGCCGGGCTCCCACCGGGCCGAAACGTGTCGGCGCGCAGGACGCACATCGCGGTGGCGGCTCGTAGCGGGGCACCTGGCGCGTCGCGAAGGTGGCCATCGATCGAGTGCGGGCCCCAGAGCCGGTCCAGCGAGCGGAACAGCGCCGGGTGGAGCATCCAGTCGCTGCGGTCGAAGTCCGCGAGCTGGTCCGCCGTGGTATTCGTCACGCCCGCCACGTGCTCGGCCTGCAGGGTGATCCGTGGCGCGCTGCAAGGGCGTGGATGGCCCGGGCGATCCCGTCCAGGGCCTGGTTGAGGCGGCCGAACCCGCTGAGGGCCACCGTCGTCGCGTTGTCGACCTGGAAGAGCACCGTGTGGCCCCGCCAGGCCGGCGTCGCCCAGATGCGCAGGGCGTTGAGCACGGCCATGCTCGCGCTGGTTGATGGGCGTCTCGCGCATGACGCCGTCCAGGGCCCGGCTGTCTCTGCGCTCCAGCCAGCAGGCCCCCAGCCGATGTCCGAGGCGTCCGTGGCGCAGGTCAGATCGGCCGGCGCCGGAGCGGACAGGCCCCGTTCCAGCCCCGAGGCCCTCCAGCCACCAGCGGAGGTCTCCCCGGGCCGGTTCGTCCAGCATCACGCAGCAGTGCCAGTTGGGGCTGCGACCACGCGGTAGACGTTGCGCAGGAGAAACTTGGCGGGCGCCACGGCCCGCGAGACGGATGGCAGAGGCCCGCCACGTACCCGGCGCACGTGGGGCCGCGAGCAGCGCAGCAGCCGGGCGATCTCGTGCCGGATGGTGCGCCGCTTCTCGGCGGCACGCAGTAGCGCACCTGGGAGCGGTCTCGACCTCGTACCCTCAGGAACTGCTGCTGCGCGGGCGGGGCGTGGCACTTCTCCAGCTTGAGGTTCATGCCCGCCTGCA
>JAPMOS010000345.1:0-25944 GCA_027972325.1 Paratrimastix pyriformis | reverse complement strand
TGATTGGATGATGGCGATGATGATTGGACGAGGATGATGATAATGAGACAAAGACAGACTCGTCTCGGTTCAAGTCGATGGCCTCGCAGCTGGTCCGCGTAGCCGCGCCAAATGGGGCGGAAGTGCCGACTCAGGGCCAGCATCACCTCACCACCTTTGAAAGATCTCAAGCTCTCGGCCCGGCGAACGGGGGAACTCCGCCAACAGAAAGCAGACGGCGTCAATGGCCATTGGGGGGCGTGGGTCCTCATCGGGCGACTTCGCTGGACTGATCTGAGGAGTCTCAACCCCGGTTGGACGCGCAGCCGCGTTCTTGCTGGAAGAAAAATGTGCCATTGATTGGGTGCCCGATCGGACCTGGATACGAACGTAGATCGCCGCGGATAAGGCCAAGTTCAAAATGGGAATTTCTCGCAGGCTCTTTTCGATATCCCGCAGGTCAGCCAAGGAATCGCGGATGATGTTCATGGCCCCGCTTCTCTCTCGCATCGTTTGAGGATTTCGTATGCTCTGTTGAGAATATCTTCGAAAACCCCGAACGTGCGGGTCATAGCATCAGTTTGTGGGAGTCCGCAGTGGGCAAGGTCTTGCATGATCACCTCGAGTTGATTCAACACTCCAATGAGACCGGCGAGTGCTGTATGAGTCTAATTAAAACATAGAAAATCGACACGAAACAATGTGCCGACATCTTTGTGCCTCTTGATGATGGAAAAGATACCTTTGACCCTGGAGAAGAGGGCAGTAGCCGGGACCCCAAGAGGTCCAACAGCTTGAAAGAGCGCCTGAATGGTCCATGAATTTCAACGATGTCGTGACGACATCGGTGGCATTCACGAGCGCTTTCGAATGGCCCGCCCCCATCTCCACAAAAGAGACGACCCCACCGCCGGAGATTCCACTAGCCGGAACGGTACGTTCGTGGAGGGTGGTTCCCGTGTGGGCGCAGATGTGACGTGGTATTTCAGCAGTTGAAGTGCCTTGATTCTGGGGTCCCACCCCAGCCACGACGTCGCCGTCGCCGGAGATGAATTCAAGACAGCGATGGTGTGCACCTCAACGCGGCTCGGTGTCTCGCGTCGCGGGCCCAAACATCATCAGTTAGGAGGATGACATCCTTGCTGATTCCCATGAAAGGTGAGGCGCAGGTGTAGATGCCTCCTGTTGCACCCGCCCCTGTGTCAACAAGTGGCCCGTATTGGCGACCCTTTCTTCGTCTGGTGGGCTGGTGAAGTGTCACGCTCCCGGCTCATGGGCTGTCACCCTTAGCCGCCCCCACCCCCCCCCCTCCCCCCCTTTTTTTTTTTTGGTTAAACCACTCTTATTGGAAGAAATCTCCAAACAAGAGGGTACAGTGGCTTCAAGCCCAAAGGGCAAAGAAGATACTGTGTACCCGCAGACAGCCAAAAAAGTAACACAAAGAACCGATGACCAGAACAAAGAAACAAAGTCCGAGTAAGAAAAATCTCAAAGAACAATCACATAACAAACCAGGGGGGAGAACGACCCATACCCCACCGGTTATAAGTGCGCCACACATAAATCCGACGACACCCGTACTTCAGCAACCAATTCCCCACCCCAGCCAAACGCGAGATCGGTGCAGGGGCGGGCTTCTGGGGCTTCGGCTTAGGAGCGGAAGCTTCCACTGCCTCACGGGCCTCGCGGGCCTCCCGAGCAGCGACTTCTCCTCGCGTCATAGCAAAGAAAGCAGCCTTCCTCATTCTTTGCACCTTTTTTTTTTTTTTTTTTAATCAAACCCAACCCAGAATCTTTGCACCTCCTTCTTCTCTGCTTTGGACATGGCTGGAGGGGGCGGTGCCTTGAGGCTGGGTGGAGACTTTTTTTTTTTTTTTTATACAAACCCACCCCGGCTGGTACTATCGACTATCCGCGCAAGCCTGAGTTTTTCACTTCTTCATCTCGTTTATTGAATGAATACGGAAGTTTTTTCGTCGCCAAACTCGCCCTTGCGCCTTACGGACTCGCAGGATGCGCCGGCGGAACTTGTGGAACAAAATGATATTCAGACGCGACCCGCCTCTTTCCCGCCCGCTCCGCTTGAGTCTGAACCGTCTGGTACGGCGAGCACATGCACTGAGATTGCTCACGCGCTCGCCCAATCCGCATCGTCGGAAACGATTTCGGCCCATGGCTGTGATGTCCATTCCCGGATGAACTCTCCTGTCGCTGCTCCACGGCACGCCGCGCGGTGCCCTGACAGGGGGGAGCGCCCGGGCGGGGTGCAATTCCCTGGGGCCCCAGACGACCTTCAAGATGACCCGGCGACGCCCCCCCTGGCTCGAGCTACCGACCGGGGTGCTGAGGTGGAACCTCTGGTTGGCTCCTGTGGCCGTCGTGCGGCCTCGGCCTCTCGCGGCAGCCGCCGGGTGACCTCCCCGGTCCAGAGCCTGGGGAGACCTGTGGACTGGGCCCCGTTGTTGGATGTCCTCGCAGCGCCCGAGCTGCGCCAACTTGCTGCCTCCCTGGGCAAGGAGGATTGGTTCGGGGAGGAGCCATCAGATTCGACTAAGAAGACTTTGGTGCCCGCCCTCGCCCGTGCCCTGGAGGGATCGCCTGGGGACGTCACATTGGAACTGGTGATACGCTGGGCCTGTCCTGGCGGAGCCGCCCCGGAGACTCGCGCACATCTTCAGGAGCTGCTCGCCTCACAAGCTCCGGCGGAACGCCATATGACCACGCCGCCCCCAGACCCCCGCCTGGCAGCGACCCGAGTGGGGCGAGCTCCGTCTCCGCTGGCCTCCTCTGGTCCTCTCCCACCCCCCCCGGCGACGCCAGGGTTGCCAGCAGCGCCTTTGCGGAGCCCTCCGCCTGCACCTCCTCCCAGGCTCGGGGCTACAGTGGCATCTCCGCTACCGCGGCCCCGTTTGCTTCGCCACAGCTGTTCCGAGATTCTGCTGTTCCTGGGGCTGCTGAGCCCCTCCCCGCAGCCGGCCGCATGTTCACCCTCGCAACCCGCCCTTAAACCTGCTGCGCTCCTCCCCGGTTTCGGCAGGGTGTGGTGCCTGCCCCCTCCAAACTGTCGTGCGTTCCCCGCAGCCTGCTGTGCCCGTTCCGGCTGCTGTGCCTGTAGCGCCCGCTGCGCCCGCTGCGCCGACCGCTGCGCCGACCGCGGTGCCGACCGCTGCGCCTGCGGCGCCTGCTGGCCCCTCTCGAGCTGCCCTCCCCTGTGGCCTGGAGCCTTGCTCCTCTGCCGGCCGTTGGTTCTACACCTCCGCCTGCTTCAGGGGCCCCGGCGGAGCCCAAGGTCCCTGCCCGTCGGTCCGGGCTGCGGCCCTGGCTCCCCAGCCCCATTTGCGTGGGTGACGTACGCAGTGCCAATCTGCGAGTTGCCGCGCGGGCTGGCCAAGAGCCCAGTTGCGAGGGGGGCGCCCTCGCCGGTCGAGCTTGTGATCGGACAGGTGCTGGGTTTGGTGAGCGGCCTGCTGAAGGCCCTGGGACGCCACCTGCCGCGGGTGGAGGACCCTGACGTCTTTGACACCGTGGCTGCGTTGGCGATGGAGTTGCGGCGGCTTCCGGTGGATGACCTTCCGATTGACCTGGCACGGACTTTGCGTTCCCTCCTGCTCGCCTTCGGGCCTGCGAGCGGAGCCGTCTCCAATGAGCCCGCGGTTGGCCCCTCGGTTGGCGGGTCGGCCCCGGTGACCGGTGGACCAGCCCCCGGTGGCCCTGCGCCGGTACCCGCTGGCCCTGTGATCTTCACGGCCGCGGAATCAGTGGTGAACCCAGCCCGTGCTGTTGGGGTCCCTGTGCCTCCTGGCCCGGTGCATGCTGTGACCTCGAGACCGGCGGCGCAAGAGGCACCGCGAAGGGCGGCCGAAAAGCAAATGACCGTGTTCCTGCGCCGTCGGGGGGAAACCCTCTGGCAAGAGGCGTTGGCCCAACTGCCGGAGGCCCCGTCGGAAACCCGATATGGCCAGCAGGGCCTGGAAGGCCGGTTTTGTTTCGTCGACCTCTCCTATGAGGCCGGCAAGCGGCTGTTGGCGAATCCTCCGCCCGGACTTCATGCCGATCGGGCCAGGCCGCGCAGGGTTGAAGCCGAGACACGGGGGGAGGCCCAGGCTCAGCCGCTCTCAGAGGTCCGCCGGCCAGAGACGGGGAGAGGACATGCTGGTGCCTCTACGAAGAACGTGGTGGCTGCCCCGGTGGATGATGACCCTGTGGTGATTGCGACTGGGCCGGTAGTCCTGGATGATGAGGACGATGGAGGGATGGCCCCGGTGGCCCCAGCGGGTGAGCCGGCCCAGAGGAGGAAGCCTCAGCGCGCGGGGAAGCAGCCAGCCGGGACGGCCCCAGGTGTGACTGCCCCTGTGAAGAGGCAAGGCGGGGAGCGACGCCGGCGCCGGTTACAGAATGAAGCGCCCCAAGGCCTCATCCAGCTGCTGCCAGACGGAAGATTCGCCTGGGTGGAGCCAGTGACGCTGGATCAAGAGAAGGGACGTGCCTTTCAAGGCCGAGGCCATCGTGGGCGAGGCCATCGTGGGCGAGGCCGGGGAGGCCGGGGAAGACCCCTCTTCTAAGTCCCTCTCAAGCCCACCGCAGGCCCGGGCGATGCGACTCCTTCGTGTGGAGTTTGAGAAGGAAAGCATGGGACACCGGTATCCCCAGCCGGTGCCGCAGGGCCTGCTCTCTGGTGCTGGCTTGGCTGTTGCTCTGCTGTCGCCTGTGCTCTTGGCCCCGCCTGCTGCGCCGCTGCCGGGTGCCGCCTTGGCCGCTGTTCCGCCGGTGCCTGGCCCTCGGCCGGGTGCTGGCGCCTCGGGGGGCCGCCGCTTGTCGGTGCCGTCGGCCGGGCCGCTCGGGTCCGCGTCTGGGGTTCGGTGGCTGGCCCGTCGGGGTCGGCGCCGTCCCCGGGGCCCCCGCTGCCTGTGCTCTTGGCCCCGCCTGCTGCGCCGCTGCCGGGTGCCGCCTTGGCCGCTGTTCCGCCGGTGCCTGGCCCTCGGCCGGGTGCTGGCGCCTCGGGGGGCCACCGCTTGTCGGTGCCGTCGGCTGGGCCGCTCGGGTCCGCGTCTGGGGTTCGGTGGCTGGCCCGTCGGGGTCGGCGCCGTCCCCGGGGCCCCCGCTGCCTGTGCTCTTGGCCCCGCCTGCGGCGCCGCTGCCGGGTGCCGCCTTGGCCGCTGTTCCGCCGGTGCCTGGCCCTCGGCCGGGTGCTGGCGCCTCGGGGCCGCCGCTTGTCGGTGCCGTCGGCCGGGCCGCTCGGGTCCGCGTCTGGGGGTTCGGTGGCTGGCCCGTCGGGGTCGGCGCCGTCCCCGGGGCCCCCGCTGCCTGTGCTCTTGGCCCCGCCTGCTGCGCCGCTGCCGGGTGCCGCCTTGGCCGCTGTTCCGCCGGTGCCTGGCCCTCGGCCGGGTGCTGGCGCCTCGGGGCCGCCGCTTGTCGGTGCCGTCGGCCGGGCCGCTCGGGTCCGCGTCTGGGGTTCGGTGGCTGGCCCGTCGGGGTCGGCGCCGTCCCCGGGGCCCCCGCTGCCTGTGCTCTTGGCCCCGCCTGCTGCGCCGCTGCCGGGTGCCGCCTTGGCCGCTGTTCCGCCGGTGCCTGGCCCTCGGCCGGGTGCTGGCGCCTCGGGGCCGCCGCTTGTCGGTGCCGTCGGCCGGGCCGCTCGGGTCCGCGTCTGGGGTTCGGTGGCTGGCCCGTCGGGGTCGGCGCCGTCCCCGGGGCCCCCGCTGCCTGTGCTCTTGGCCCCGCCTGCTGCGCCGCTGCCGGGTGCCGCCTTGGCCGCTGTTCCGCCGGTGCCTGGCCCTCGGCCGGGTGCTGGCGCCTCGGGGCCACCGCTTGTCGGTGCCGTCGGCCGGGCCGCTCGGGTCCGCGTCTGGGGTTCGGTGGCTGGCCCGTCGGGGTCGGCGCCGTCCCCGGGGCCCCGCTGCCTGTGCTCTTGGCCCCGCCTGCTGCGCCGCATGCGATGCTGCCTGGCCTATCCGGGCCTGCCTTGCCTGCGCCCCCGCCTCTGGTGCATCTGCTGCCGTCCGGGGTCAGGCTCCTGCCTGCGCCGCACCGTCTGGTGGCCGGGTGCCGGTGCCGCCTGGCCTTTTGCCGGTGCGCTTGCCACCCGGGTGGCCGTCGTTTGCGGGTGGCCGCGTCCCGATGCCTCCGGGGCCTTTGTCGGTGCGCTTGCCGCACGGGGGGCCGTCGTTTGCGGGGCAGCGAGTGGCCCGCCCGGGTCCCCGCTGTCCTCGGGGCCCTTGCTGCTGATGCCGCCCGCGCCGCATGCGCCGCCTGCGCCGCCTGCACTGCCTGGCCTCTGTCCGCCTTCGCGGGCCTGGCCGGTCTCTGGGCCTTTGTTTCCGCAGCCTGCGTGGTCTTCCGCGCCGTGCGGTTTCCCGATGGTCCAGTGGACGCCTTTGCTGCTCCGCATGTCTGGCTGGCCGGACCCCGGGTGGCGCCCCTTGTGGCGCTCCCGGCACCCGGTCTCTCCCTGCATCGGGCCGCTTCGCCGGGTGGCCGATCGCTCGTCTTGCCGGTGCAATTTCCACAGCGGCCGGCGCAATGGAACGCTGAGGTTGGGCTGAGCCCGATCGGACCCAAGCCGCCCCCGGGCCCCGTGCCCGAGGCTCCCCCACCTGCTGCCAAGCCCTCGTCCTTGGACCTGAGGTGCTCTCCCCCAGCACCTCCCGAGAACTTTCGGGCCCTCTGCTGGAATGTGTCCAGCATCCGCGCACGGCACCGTGCCCGTGCGGTGGCCGATCTGTCCCGCGGAGTCCAGGCCGTCTTTCTTACTGAGACCTGGCTCTCCGACCAAGAGGCCCCCCGCATCCAGGGTTTCCGCTGGTTTGTGGAAGGCCACGCGAGCTGGACCGGCGAACGTCCCTCTGGCGGGGTCGCCCTTGGTCTCTCCGGGCCATGGGCCCAAGGAGCCCGCCGTCTATCCCCCTACCTGCACGACTGCACGGTATGGGTCGTATCAAGGGGCGTTCTCTTTGGGGCATGCTACTTTAAGCCACGGAGCTTCGGCGCCTATACGGCTGGGGAACTCTTCGAGTGCATCCGCACCCTGCGCCCCCTGCAGCCCCTGTGGTGATCGCCGGCGATTTTAATGTGCATGTCCCTCCCCCCTCGGACAACGGCAATGAGCAGGGGGAACTCCTGCAGCTGCTGGCTGAGCAAGCCGGGCTCACCATCGCGGCCCAGGATGGGGACGCCCCGCTCCCAAGCTATGACCCTGGGGGCTTAAGGCATGTATCCACCAAGGTGGATTATTATCTGCTGGACGGCCTCCAGCAACCGCGGGAAGTGGTGGCACCGCGGGCGGCCAGCCGCAATCTGCTGGACCCGATGGGCCAGGAGGTCCCGGATTCAGCGTGCGAGCACCGCGCTGTCCACCTCTCAGGCACAGTCCGCGTCGCCCCGCCCCCGCCCAGGCGCAAGGGTCGCACCAAGCCGCGGTGGGCCTGGTGTTTGGACAAGGCCAACTGGGCCCACTTCGAGGAGGAGGCATCCCTCGGGGCTGCCGACCTCCTCTCTGCCTGGAGGCGGACACCAAGAGTCTGGCCTCCCCAGAGCTGCTGAAGTTGAGATGGGACCAATTGCTGGCTCTTCTCCGCCGCGCTGGCAGGGAAGCGGTTGGAAGGAAGCGGGTCACCGCGGCCTCCCGAGCATGGTGGACCCCTCGGCTCGCCGATCTGTGGCGGGCCAAGATGGCCCAGAGGAGAGGCCCTGGTGTGAAGGCAGCCCGCAGCGCCTTTCGGCGGGAGGCCCGAGCGGCGAAGAGCGGCATGATGGCCGAGTTCCGCCTCTCGGGGAGCGATCCTGGTGGTCCCTCACACGGCTCTTGGGGAGGAGCACCCTGAAGAGGCCGACCAGGAGCTGGGGTGGGCCTCGAGGAGTTCACGGCCCATTTCCGCAAGGTTGGAGAGATGCTGCCCGGGCCACCGCCGCCGCTACCCAGCCTCGAGTTTGAGCCGCCGTCAGCAGGCCGGATGGCAGCCACCATGGACAGGCCACTCACTCGGGAGGAGGTGGAGCTGGCCCTGGGGATCTGCGGAGTGGCGGAGCGCCGGGACCGGACGGCATCCCCCCGCTGTTCCTGAAGCGGGCAGGGTCAACGTTCACCGAAGCCCTCCGCCTCTTCTTTGAGCTCACCTGGCGGTGGGGCCTGTGGCCGGAACAGTGGCGCCTCTCCCACTTGGTACCGGTCCACAAGAGCAAGGGAGGCCAGAGCCCGACCGCATACCGCCCGATTGCCCTGGCCCCAGTGGCCTCCAAGGTGCTGGCCCTGGCCCTGGACCGGAGGCTGCGGTCCTCCCTGGAGCCGGGCCTGGCGGAGGAGCAGGGAGGCTTCCGCCGGGAGCACTCGGCGGTCCAGCAGGTCATCGCCCTGCAGGAGATCGTGGCCCTCCGCCGCAAGGCCAGGCTGAGCACGTACGCAGCCTTCTTGGACATCCGTGCCGCCTACGATACCGTCGACCGACACATCTTGTGGGCCATCCTGCAGGCGCGTGGCTGCCGGGGCTGCCTCCTGCTCCTGCTGATGGCCATGTACGCGAAGACCGAGGCGGCGGTTGTCGTACGAGGCGAACGGGGCCCATCTTTGAGATTCACCGTGGCCTGCGACAGGGGTGCCCGGCATCCCCGGGCCTGTATCTGTTCTTCATTGACGGCCTCGTGCGGAGGCTGCGGGCGCGAGGCCACGGCGTTCTGGTGCCCGGCAGGAGGGAGCGCATCCCGGGTCTGCTATTCGCGGACGACGTCTCTGTCCTTGGCGAGACCCCCGAAGCCCTGCAGCAAGCTCTCGACGAATGCGACGTGGTGGCACGAGAAAGGCGCTTCGAGTGGGCGCCTGACAAATGTCGGTCGATGGCCTTTGAAAACTGGGCGGCCCAGCGCGAGGAGAAGCGCAAGAAGGAGCCCACTGCTGCGAAGCCGAAGCCGGAACCATGGTCAGTCCGTCTCAGCGGCAAGACGTTGGAACAGACCAGAGTCTTCCGCTTCCTGGGCGCGGAACTCGAATGCGATGCACGTACAAAGGCCCACACGAGCGGACGGATCCGGGCGGCCTGTGCGATGAGGGGCTCCATCAGCCGGCTGCTAGGCCGTGTTGGGGCCGTCCCTCCGAGGCTGCTCTGTGCATTGTGGCGCACCTTTGCCCTGCCGAAGTTGCTCTGGGCGGCGGCGGCCTTCCCTGACCTGCGCGACCAAAAGGCCGAGCGAGCAATGGACTCGGTTCAACGCGTCTTCGCCTGCTATGCCCTCCAGTGTATGGGGCAAGCATCATCCGCAGCGGTCGAGGCCGATCTGGGCCTGATACCGGTGGCGGCCTTGCGGGCCCAGGAGATTATGTTCGAATGGGGCCGCATCAAGCTGCTGCCGCAGGGCCGCCTGGTCCGCGAACTGGTGGAGCTGGGTGAGAAGCTCCCAGAGGTGAGGACAGGACACCAGTGCATCGGCGAATGGGCCGGGGCTGCTGAGGCGGTCATGGCGGACTATGGCCTTGGCACGGGGTGCGCCCGGTGGACGAGGCCATCCGGACCATCGGCATCGGGGCCTGGAAGGACTTGGTCCGGAAGCGAGTGCGCACACATGTGGAGGCCAAGTGGCGCGCGAAGATGGAGGACGCCCACTCGCACCCAAGGCTGGCACTCCTGCGGCAGGTCAAGCAGGACTTTGGCCACAGCGAGGCCTACCTGGACGACATGAGCCCGGCGGGGCGCCGCATAGCAGCCCAACTGCGCGCAGGGATGTACCTGAACGGTGAGTTCATGCGCACCTGGAAGAACAGGCCTGAGGCGAAGCGCGGGGAGCCTGCATCTGCTGCAACGACGCGGGACCACTCGAGGACGCCCAACACATCATCCAGCAGTGCCCCGCCTACGAGGAGCTCCGCAAGAAGGCCTGGGACCGCCTCCATGCGGTCCTGGGGGCCCCGGACTGGGCCCATCTCGAGGCCCTGGGCGCGGACAAGTGGCAGGTCATGATCGGGAGGCCGGCCGCTGGTTGGGGGCGCCCGACTCGTGAGGCCGTCAACCGGATTGCGGGAGACTTCTTGGCCCAGGCCCATGCGCGCCGGCTGCAACTGCTCAAGGTGCGACGAGCCGAGCCACCGCGGACGGCCGGCGATCGGAGGGCCCGGCGGGAGACGACACCACCGGGGCTGAGCCAAGGAAGGCTACCTGCTGTGCCCATCCAGCAGACTAGCGGCCACCGAAACGAGGCCTCCACTACATAGCAATCGACCGAACCCCTCTCCTTTGCGGGTGGACGACGGCAGCGTCAGGCTCGCCGGGTGGGCTCGTCCTCAAAACCTGCGGGGAGGGGGGGGAAGTCTTAGGTCGTCGCTCTTCCATCCATTTTCTCTCCCTGGCTTGCTTTCGGGGCGACCTAGGATGGTGGCATACCGACCAAGCGCAACCACGAGGCCGAGGCTCACCAGTGAAGGAGGTGGGGGTGATGAGATGCGATGCACTTTGAGCCGAAGCCTATCGGAGGTGATGAGGTGACGGGGGAATTGGGGGATAAAACCTTTTGTGATTTCTTTCTCATGGCTCCTTAGTTAGCCTCACACGAGGCTGCATTAACACGAGACTGACTGACTGGCAACCGAAATTACCGAGCGGGTGCAGCTGCTGGGTGGAGACGACTTGGGGCTCGAAAGCGGCACAGAGGCCGCTTTCTCCTCCACAGGCGGTGGTTGTGGTGCTTTGCGACTCGGAATTACATTGCTCATCTTTCTCTTCACTCCCAGCGCTGAAGCAGGAAGCAGAGCCGATTGAGGTGGAGGTGCGGGAGTGGACCCGCTGATGATGCATTCCTCCTGAGACTCAGTGGCGTCCGGGTCACATTCAGACTCAGTTGCATCCGGGTCACACTCAGACTCAGTGGTGGAGTCTTCATGCGCCCCCGGACCAGGACCACCTCCAAGTTGACGTTCAGCTGATTGGGCAATGAGAACAGCAATCGCATTCACTAAAATGGCACCCTGTTCCAAAATAGCATCACGAGTAGCACCATAACAACCATCTTGGGTCGTGCACAGGCCACGAGGCAAACGAGCAGTGAAGAATGATTCAATATACTCAGGTGTCGGACGAGCATGATTCAAAAGAGTGGCACCAATAACAAGAGCATGCCGCATCGAATTAGTAACGTCAAAGCCAATTTTGGCAAATTGCGGCGGAGGAGATCTTGCATTCTCGTAAGGATCCGCAAACAAATGTTCAATCATTTCCAAACATGATTCATTGGCCACAAACTGGCTTGAATCAATAATCGGAACATCCTTGGGAGGCATCAAATGCCAACCCAACGGAAGAAGATTGGAAAATTGAGAGTGGCTATAACTGCGGGGCAATTTCCCCCTCCCCCCTCCCCCCCCCCCCCCAGAGACATGCTGTGTATTTCCCCACCCCTACAGGGCCATCTTTCTTTCGTAAACTCAGAGCCTGTGTGTGTGTGTGTGTGTGTGTGTGTGTGTGTGTGTGTGTGTGTGTGTGTGTGTGTGTGTGTGTGTGTGTGTGTGTGTGTGTGTGTGTGTGTGTGTGTGTGTGTGTGTGTGTGTGTGTGTGTTGTGGGCAGGGTGGGTGCAGAGAGGGTGCCTGCACGAGTATATTACCCAGGAGCACAATCCTATTCCAAACGCCTAACACGCACACTACCGAGACGAAGACACAGGTGAGGGAGAGGAAGGGGAATGGCAAAGGCAGGGCGAAGAAGACGGATGGAATAGACAAAACAAAGGGAAAGAAGTTCGGCTTTACGAACGACAAGTCCAGACCCCTACCCCTTCCCCCTCGTGGCCTTGCGAGCCCGACGGGGCTGGCCACGGGGCTGGGGCCGGGGCCGATCCTCCGAACCAGGCCGGGCATCAGGGTGAGCCCGGACGTATTCCTCCACCTGTACGTTCCCAGCACAGTTCTCGTACGGCTCCCAAGTCTCATCGGCGTCGGGATAGCCGAGCCAATGCACCAGGAACTCAAGGATTAGGGAAAGCCAGTCATCAATCTGTCTCTTCACAAAGGCCTCCTTTTTCCTGTGAAAACGCCGGGGAGGGGTCGAGACAGGGCTGGCTCCAGGCAAGAGCTGGACCCGAAAAGGCTCCATCACCGCGGGGGAAGAGGTGAGTCCCCCGAAAAGATGCGCATACTCGCCGAGAAGGTCGGTAACCTGCTGGGCCTCAGGGTCGGTGAGCACATCACGGCGAACAACAGGAAGGGTCGGTGCGGCCTTCCCAGAGTGAGGCTGATCAGGCGCGGGTGCAATCCACACAGGCGGGGATTCCGAAACTCCAGAAGGCGGAGTGGCAAGAGTGGCAATGCGCGGAGCAGCAAGAGCAAGGGCGGCCAAATCAGGTTGGCCGTCAGAATCAAGAGCACCAAGGGGACCGGCCAAACCAGGCGTCCCACAATGGCCTCACCACCATAATCATCATCACCCAGATCGTTGTCGTCATCACCAACAGGGATGTTGAGAGGAGTGATGGTTGGAGTATCACCAAGAACAAGGCCATGCCCGCGCAATTCAGAGAGACCAACCAAGATCAACGGGTCACGACCCAGATGGTACAAGACGGCCTGTTGAGGCTTACATTCGGGGCTCAGCCTCAAAGTAACGGGACTGAAACGCTGTACAGAAGTACGACTGCCATCAGCGAGCAATACCGAACGAACCGGGCCGTCCTCCACGACCGGTAGTGCCAGATCATGCGCAAAAGCCGGTGAGATAACGGAAATCATTGCGCCAGTATCCAGGAGAGCGGGCGCGGACACCCCGTTCACAACAACCGTTGTGGTAAGCTGAGGGTCAAGCTTCCCGAAAGATGGGAAAGTGACAGCGGTGGTAGCTGCCCCAGAGCATGGAGTGGTGGCCACAACAGAAGCTGAAGGTGCGGGGTGCCAGCCGGTACGACAGAGGTGACAGGCCCAACAGGAGTGGGAGGAACCCCAGCCGGTGGTGGACAGGCTTGGAGAAGCCGCAAGTGAGCCGGGTTCCGCGAACGGCGTGGGTACCGTCCGCCACCGAAAGTGGGAGCCGATGTGGTGGAAGTACCCAAAGGGGCTGGAGACGTCGAAGGAGGTGGAGCAGGAGCAGGTGGACGGTTGGGGCCAACCTCGGGGCCCCGTTGTTCTCAGGATGATACCTGCTCCGTCCGGGAATTCCATGATCGTTGCCCGGACAATCCGAGATCACATGACCGGGGGAATGACACCATGTGCAAAGCCCCTGGTCACGAAGGCGGCTACGCTCGACGGAGCCCCGCGAAGTCGGATGCGGGGGGACCGAGGCAGTGGCCGGAGGAGACGGAGTCGGAGGTTGAAAAGGAACACGGCCGGCGAAAGCACGTTCACGGTGATGGCCATGGCCGAAGGAGTGGCCGAAAACAGGGCGAGGAGCGGTCGTGACACCTCGTGACAGATGGAGCGCTGCAGCCTCGTCAAGTCTCTGCGCAAGATCGCGCACGCGCTCGACCGCTCGATGCAACTCGGTTTCCTGATCCAGGGCCGCCAGCTCCTGAGCGGCCTGTTCGGCAGGCGTCTTCGCAACCCCGGCAGAAGTACCCGCGGGGTCAGAACCAGAAGTGGCCGGAACAGAAGTGGCAGAAGCCAAAGGAGCTGGCTTCTCGTCCTCAGACGAAGACGAAGAGGAATCATCGTCCGAAGAAGGAGACGCGGCGCAACCAACAAGGAACTCATCCTTGACCATGTCGCCAAAGAAACCGCGGAAAGACTTGAGAAAGAGCTTCGCGGCGGCCTCAGCCGGGAACTTCAACCCATCAACAAACCTGAGGAACTTCCAAATATGTTCCTCAAGTGAGAAGGCGATTTGCTCAGACGTCGGTGGAGGAGAAAAAACAAGCGATGCCAAAAGACGAGTTCGGAGAAAATTTGATTTCGGTCGAGAGATGTCGTAAAGCGAATCAAAGAGATCTTCACAAGAATCGAAGCAATGTTGATTGTAACGCAAAAGAATACCCACCGCAGAAGGAGGGACCAATTGCCTCAAATCAACAGGAAGGCCATCAATCGATCCAATAGTCTGTGAGATGGTGTCCTCAAATCTCACACACTCTTCAAAGTTCAAGATGTTGCGGAGGCGAGGAAGACTCGGCAAAGGTGAAACAAAAGCTTCCGGCTTCATGCTCCGAATCTTCGACGGCAAAAGAATGGTGGCGAATTTCTGTCTAGACATGGTGTAACGGTTACCAGGCACTAGTTGAAATCAAGAAAAAAGGAGAAGTGCCCAGTATCGATACTGTGGGCAGGGTGGGTGCAGAGAGGGTGCCTGCACGAGTATATTACCCAGGAGCACAATCCTATTCCAAACGCCTAACACGCACAGTGTGTGTGTGTGTGTGTGTGTGTGTGTGTGTGTGTGTGTGTGTGTGTGTGTGTGTGTGTGTGTGTGTGTGTGTGTGTGTGTGTGTGTGTGTGTGTGTGTGTGTGTGTGTGTGTGTGTGTGTGTGTGTGTGTGTGTGTGTGTGTGTGTGTGTGGGCTTACTTTCGTCCAGCTCGTCCCTGGCACTGAACACAAGACGCTCTGCGAAGCCCTGCGGAGGATCAGCGGGGACTTGACGCGGAGCATGCTGGCACTGTTCCTCATGCGAGGTGGCCGACAGTGACCGCAGGGACCGAGCCAGCACCCAGATCCACCGCCCGGCCGCAGCCCCAAGTGGATTTCTCCATCCCCCTACGACACCTTCACGGGTCGCCCTGATCCGCGCAGGGTGGGACGAGCCACGACAGCGCGATAGGAGGAGGACGCCGCCAGTAAGATTTCGTGCGTGCGTTTTCCTCTTAGCACTGTATACCCAACAGGCTCAAAGATCATCGTGTGTGTGTGTGTGTGTGTGTGTGTGTGTGTGTGTGTGTGTGTGTGTGTGTGTGTGTGTGTGTGTGTGTGTGTGTGTGTGTGTGTGTGTGTGTGTGTCTGTGTGTGTGTGTGTGTGTGTGGTCTCTCTTCCCTCTTTTCAGCTGCTGCTGCTGTGGCCGCAGCCAAAGCCCCTGCCCCGGTCCCTGCTCCTGCTCCTGTTCCTGCCCCAGCTGCTCCAGCTGTCCCGCCTGCTCCCGCCCCTCGCGCCCATGTCCCTGTCCCCGCCCCTGCTGCCGTCCCTGCTGCCGCTGCTGCCGCCCCGAGCTTACTTGATCTGGCCCGTGACTGGGTGATGTACGTTGACCTGCCCGATTTCCCGAATGGTGTTCCCCTGGATGCTGCACTGGGGGTGCCGGCACCCAGCAGCGCCCGGACCTGGTGCTGCGCTCGGAGACACTGAAAGATTGTGCTCCTGGAACTTACAGTCCCCTCGGAGCACAATGTGAGTGCGGCACACGAGCGTAAAACAGCCCGCTATCTGGCCCTGACCCGCGACCTGGCGGTGAAGGGCTGGACGGTGGAGCTGGTGCCCTTCGAGGTGGGCTCCATCGGGTTCCTGACACGTTCCTATCATGCCATGACCCGGCTGCTGGGCATTGGCTCCAAAACCCTCTCCACCTCGATCTCTGACTGTCCTGCGCTGCAGTTACTGGATCTTCCTGTCCCGGGGCGACCAAGTGTGGACCCCATGGGCGATCCATCTGTAACTCAGCTGCCTGTCCTGACCCGTGTCCCTTGTCCCCTGTCCTGTCCCGCCACGTCCCCTTGCTCGTCCCGTCCCTTGGCTTTGCTCGTCCCGTCCTGTGGTGGTGTGTGGTCGGGGGGGATCCCCCGGAGGTGGTGGCACTGCCCCTAACGCTCCGATCAGTAGGCTCATTCTGGGTGCCACTACACTTTCCGGATCCACTCCCCGTCTCGTGGGGATGGACCGTTTTCTTCCTTCTCCTGTCCCTACTTCTGCTCCCCCCACACTCTCCACACCCCGGCCCCGTCCCGTCCCGTCCCGTCCCGTCCCGTCCGTCCCGTTCTTCATCGTGCCCCTCTGTGCTACGTGCGGCCTGTCCTGGTCGTGCTGCCCCTACGTCCCGTCCCTGGTGCGCCGTCCCGTCCCGACCCGTCCCGTTCGTTGCCGTCCCGTCCCGTCCGTCGTCGATGCTCGCCATCGACATTCTACTCTGCGCACCCAATCGAAAAGGTCTGTGTCATATGCTCCGATTGCCCCTTGTCTTGCCTGTGTCGGGGACCCCTTTGGCGCGACACATGCTGCTGCCGTGCGATGTGGTGAGAGCGTGAGCTGTCCATCCACACCATGTGACGGATCCCTTGTGGGTCCTGATTTCCGGTCTCGGATGTTGACGTGCTCTTCCGCCTGAGCGCTTTGCCGTTGACTGACCCTTGTTCGCTGCCGCCTGCTTGCGTATGTTGGCTTGGTGGACACTGCTTGACTATGGCGCTTCCCTCGTGGACTGTGCCTACATTTCTTGCGGTGTCTCTTCCCTCTTTCAATGTGTGTGTGTGTGTGTGTGTGTGTGTGTGTGTGTGTGTGTGTGTGTGTGTGTGTGTGTGTGTGTGTGTGTGTGTGTGTGTGTGTGTGTGTGTGTGTGTGTGTGTGTGTGTGTGTGTGTGTGTGTGTGTGTGTGTGTGTGTGTGTGTGTGTGTGTGTGTGTGTGTGTGTGTGTGTGTGTGTGTGTGTGTGTGTGTGTGTGTGTGTGTGTGTGTGTGTGTGTGTGTGTGTGTGTGTGTGTTGTCATTCGCACTCAAACTCGCCTTTGAGTGCGCTCTTTCTTCAAAGAATGAGCTCTTCTCAAGCAACCTCCGACTCTCTTCAATGGCTTCGTAATGCCATGAAGAAGCACGAGAATGGTCTCGCTCGTCGTGTCCGTCACCACTATGAGAAAGATGCCGATCATCTTCGCTCCGACATCTGCTATATGGTTGATTTCATTGCCGAGTATGTTCCTAAGGAATTCATCGGGAATTTATCGTCCTTTCTTTTTCCGATGCTTTCTTCCACCACCATTGAGATGCTCGATGGTTACGATGAATTCAAGAAGGACCCACATTACCGGGCATTGAGAAATTCAAAATCGGAATCGGAACCCCAGCCTCCGAAACCTAAGAAAGCATCGCAGACTCCGCCAGCTAAAAAGAATCCCGAACCGCCAGCATCAGATCATGCCATCACACCGACTCCGACTCCGGCTGCAAAGTTGGAGTCTGCAGTGAAGCATTCCGAGCATCGTCAATGCTCTCCATCACCACCACCGCCAAAGCATTCTGCACCACGCGACAATGGCAATCGACACTGTCCACAACCATCGGCGCCGGCCCCCCTTGTGCCCCCGCCGCCATTCCCATACGGGCCCGTCATCCCTCTGGAAGCTGTTCCCGTGCAGCTCGTGCCCGTCCCAGTGAAGACGGTTTCCGTGGTGCCGCTCGACTCTGGGGACCCTGGCCCACCCCAGCTGAGAGCACGCCGCCGTCGCCGGAGATGAGCACCCCGGCGACAGCACCCCCATCCTACGACATTTACGGGTCGCCCTGATCCGCGCAGGGTGGGGACGAGCCACGACAGCGCGATAGAAGGAGGACGCCCAGTAAAATGCGCGTTTTCCTTTTAGCACTGTATACCCAACAGGCTCAAAGATCATCATGTGTGTGTGTGTGTGTGTGTGTGTGTGTGTGTGTGTGTGTGTGTGTGTCGGCCCGCCTCACCCGCAGACGTCAGCCCCCTCCCCGAGCGACCAGGCCACCACCAACACGCCCGAGGAGGAACACCAGGACCACACGGGCGCACCGCTCAACCACAACCGGCCCCGCAGCAGCGAGGACTTCGTGATCTTCTACCCCCGGGGCCGCCAGGAGATGGGGCCCAAGCCCGTCGCTGTCTGGAGCCGCAGGGTGGACGTGGGCGTCCTTCGCGAGCCGCGCCGAAGCCGAATCGGCGATGCAGACGGCCACCCGGAAGGCGATGTGGGCCAAGTCAACTGCCGAGCGCCTCGGCATTCGCGTGGAGGCCCGTGTGTGTGTGTTATACTATTCAATCACCTAAACAGCACGACATAATCGAACTGAGAAATAGTGAATGAAAACCGTTGGTCCGGCCGAAGCCGTGGGTAAATGCACCCCAGCGCTCCCTCCAGGGGAAGGTGCACAGGGGGCATCGGGAGGAAGAGAGAGACTGGAAACTCGCAAGGAAACATCAACTCGCATACAAAATGGAACAAAGAGGACATGACAGAATGAGGGGCGGGGGACCGAAGAACAGAGAAAACGAAAGTTAATACGAGAAGCACTCGCGCCAGCCTGAGGGGGCTACTGCCCATCCACCAGCACCGGAATGACCGGTAGCTCAACTTGGATGGTCCCCTGATCCACCGTCCCCACACTGGCTCCTTCCCCACATCATGATCCCCCCGGCTGGGGACCAGGTCGGCGGCACCAATCTTGCGAACAGCAGCGGAAGCAGCCGGCGCCACGGCAGCGGGATCAGGCGCCTTGGTGTCAGCCATGGCAGGGCCAGACACAGACAAGGGGCACAACAACAGGGACAGCAGGGGCAGGGGCACCACTGCAGGGGCGATCGACTTCTGCCTCCGGGCTCACCCCTTCGCCGAGGCTGGGGCTGGGGTGCGGGAGCTCGCAGGCGGCTTGGCGACCACTGGGTCAGGAACCGGGGTGGACGGGGCGGTGGCGCCGCCGGTTGATGTGCAAACGGGTTCCCGAAGGGGCCGGGACCGCAGGGGTGCACAGTGGTGACCTCAAGGGGTTGGCAGCCCGTCCTTTCTTGGAGCCCGAGAGCGACTTCGGAGAAGGAGGGCTGCGAGGTGTGGCGGACCTCCACCCAATTGACGGGGTGGGGTGGTGATACATGATGTCGGCCGACACCCACTCATTGAGGTTGTGTGACGTGACGAATCAGACGGTTTCAAAGAGCGGTTGGATGAGGCTGCGGGACCACCAAAACGCATACTCATTGGGAGCTCCTCGGACGATTCCGATGAGATACTCTCCAAGTCCGATTGTCCAGCATGCCACGTGACAGAGCCAAGCACTTGATAAAAGAAGTCAGTCATAGACGAAACGAGCATTTCTCGCTCGAGGCTGCCGAGCATTTCAACGATCGTCTTCAGCAATGCTCTGGAGACGACCCGCTGCTTGTGAACAGTGATGTACCCAAACAATTTCGCAAGCTCAGGAAGCATCTTTTGCGTAAGCACCTTGAAATCGCTGTCCAGATCCGTATAGCGGAGATGCTTTTCAGAGATGTCGCGGTTCAGGAAGCGCAGAAACGGATCATCATTGCGTTTAATTTGTGTGTGTGTGTGTGTCATACATGTTTGCAACATAGAGATGCAAAACTCCCGATTCCGGCCGAAGCCGGGGGGTAACATGACCCCCAGTCCCTCCCATGTCCCCCGCAATTCTGCGGGCAACTAGGGCTAGGGGCGGGGGCTATGGTGACAGGGAGAGGTAGAAAAGAACGGGGGGGGAGGGGACCAAGGAATAGGGTGGATCGAGGAGATAAATCAGGGAAAAGACTGAACAACGGGACAAAAGATTGAACCGAAAGGAACACAATTCCCTTACATTGGGACTTCTTGGGCGTTGGGCATCCGCGTCCCCATGTACCATCTGGTACTGGTGCGGAACACGAACATCGGGGCGTGTTGTTGGCGGATCCACCATCCAAAGTCCCGCCTCCGCGGCCCGTCCGGTCCCGCGGGCACTCGAGCCGCCCCGCTCCCCTTCAACCCCAGATCCGTGGGGCAGAGCGAGGCTCCCTTCGGCGTGGCAAGAAGCCCTTGCGCTGGGGCAGGGACAAGCGCAGGGGCAGCATGGGCAGGGGCAGCATGGGCAGGGCAACATGGGCAGGGGCAACATGGGCAGGGGCAGGGGCAGGGGCAGGGGCAGGGGCATGGGCAGGGGCCACAGTGGGAGTCGCAGTGGGGGCTGGTGCAGATGCAGTGGGGCTGGTGCAGATGCAGTGGGGGCTGCTGCAGATGCAGTGGGGCTGGGGGCGGCACCCTGGCGAACGGATTCCCGACCGGCGCGGGCTGCTGGTGGGCAACAGCAGGGCGCACAGCAAAGGATTGCTGTCAGCCTTTCTCCTCAACCCTGTCCTTCTTCTTTGCTGGCGAAGGTTCAGGGGATGGCGGACGTGGCCGACTCGTACCACCTCCAAGCTGAAGCGGGGCAGCTGAGGGGTCGATGCAATGTGCGGTCACTTTTCCGGGAGGCTGTTTGACAGTGCTCGGTGACTTTGGACACAGGCCGGATTGCGGCGAAGCAGTGGACGGGTTCACCGAAGCCACAGGTCGGCGGGAACGGGGTCGCCATCGATACTCGCGATACAGTAACGGGCTTGCTGGAAGACTCCAAATTGAAAATGGTGGCACCACAAATGAATTGAATCAATTGCGCAAGCTTTTGGCAGCACAGAGATTGATCGCCCCCCGCCGACCGTAGAATGCTCAAACTGATGCGCTGAAGCAACTTGGTCGACGGGATGCGCTTCTCAGAGGCCACCAAATACCCAAAAAGTTTGCCAAACTCAGGGATCATGGTAGAAGTGAAGGAAAGACGGCTCAGCTGGTCCATGCTCCGGAAGATAGCTCGATGATCGTCGAGCTCGTCAATAAAGCACAGAAATGGATCTTCTTCATCAAGAATAGAAGCATGTTTTTCAATAAAAGCAATGGTTGCGTCGTCCAGATCATCATTCACCGCAGTGATTTCGCAGGCCATAGCCCTGCGTAAATCGTGTTGAACTGAGAATAGTGCCGGGGAAGGCGTTTAATTTCGGCATGCATCATGACGAAGTTGCTGACGTCTCCATCAAGATCGTCATTTTCCGAGCAGATTTCCATCCAACGGGACGCTCGGATTTGAATTCAAAAGGACGCCAATGCCGGGGGAGGTGGAGGCCCGCCGTCGCCGACACACACCCGGCACGCCAACAGGGGACACCGACCGGCCGGCCACAGGCCGAGGGGGCCCGTTCGAGCTCTACTTCCCCGACGGAGCCCCGGATGGCCTCACCCCTGCCCCCACCGCAGTCCGAACCTCCCGTGAGGGCCAAGCTTGGGCGGTGTTCTCCTCGCTGGAGGATGCCACGGCGGCCCGAGCCGGCGCGAGCACACGTGTGGCCTGGTCGAAGGCCACGGCGGCGCGGCTCAACCTCCCGCCAGAGGCGACGAGCCCACGACTCCCGCAAGCGCCTTCAACAGTCAGCCCCACGGCGGCAGGGGCGCCCCGCCTCGGGCGGGCGGGGTTGCAGCGGGCGGCGGCGGCCACACCCGCGGGGGCAACGGCCATCCGCGCGGAGAACACCGAGACCGACGACGACGACGAGGCCGAGACTGGGCCTCGCGGTGCCACGCAGAGAAGGCGGCGAGCCCGAGGGGATCCCGCCGCCGAGGCCCCACGGGGATCCCACTGACCTGGGCACAGGTGGAGGCTCTCCAACCCCTGAGGAACGCCCGAGCCAGAACTGTGCGACCGATCCGCCCCGGGATGCGCGGACCAGCGAGCACTCTCCCACCGACAAACGCCATGGGCTACCCCCGAGACCGTATTCATCCTTCCCAACAGCATGCCCATGGCCCAGCTCGCCCTTGCCGATGGCCGCCCTTTCGCCACTAAGTCGGGGACCACCGACAAGTCGGGTCCGGTGCCTGGTCCCCCGCCCCCGCCACCACCCTGGAGCCAGCCACCCCCCTCCCAGTGCGCGGCCGCCACCAGCTGCCTCCACCTCTCCCGCCAAGCACCCAACACCCCGACCGGGCCACCCCGCCACACGAGCATGGAGGGCAAGGTACCCACCCTGTACCTGCTCTCCGACCGAAGACGCCATGTGTATGTCGGAACGACTGTCAACCTCACCCACCGGGTCCTCCAGCACAACGGCCTGCTCGCCGGGGCGCACAGCAGACCCAGGGCCACCGGTGGCACCTCCTGGCCGCGTGCTGGGGCCCCCGCTGGAGCAGATCAGGCAGCTGGAGGACCTCCTGCACCGCCCGGACTCTGGCTGCGGCTTCCGCAAACCCGTCACCGTCAAACAGACTGTAGGGGCCCTCTGCTCCCTCCTCGCTCGCCTCAAGCTCCACCGTGCTCACCTGCATCTTGTCGCCCCGATCCGCACCGACCTCGCCACGGCCGTAACCGGCTGCACGGTGACACATGGACCCCTTCTCCACACCTTCCCACCCGAGGCCCCAACCGCCGGCCGAGGCTCCTCATCGACAACCTCAGCAGGGACCCCTCCGGCAGCGTCGCCCTCCCAGGCCCGAGGCAGCCGCGCTCTCCGACCAGGAGCGCACCTCGCTCCGGGCCGCTGCCACCTGACCGACCCGGAGGCCATCCTCGAGGCAGTCATCCCCGTCCTGGCCCAGCGGACTCCGGCCAGGCGCCCCCACCCCACCAGGCCCCCGCGCCCCGCACCTCGGGGCCACTGCGGGCCGCCCGCGAGCGGGTGCGCCGCCTCCAGATCCGACTGCGCGCACTGGGCCACGCGACGCGCCGTCCCCAGCACGCACCCCTCGCCTCCTTCTCCTGGCGCAAGGCCCGGGCGAACCTGGCCACGGCCCGAGTCCGGACACGGACCGCAGCTGCCCGCACGGCCGCGCGCCAACAGTTGTCTTTGTTCTTCAAGAACAGGCGCAGATTCTTTGCCACCTTGGCCGGCGACACCCAGCGGCCGCCCTGCCCCATCTCCTGGCAACAGCTCAACGAGCACCACAGCCGTGAGGCCGCCTCTGGTGGCCCCGAGCCTCCCACCCCCGGCATCCCGTGGGCGACCCTGGCAGCGACAACCCCGCCCCTCACCCCGGCCGAGGCGGCGGCCCTCGAGGCCGACATTTCCGAGCAAGAAGTGGTCGACCAGGTCGGCAAGGCCGCACCCCACACCGCGCCTGGCAGCGACGGGGCCGGCATCGACGCCCTCAAGCACCTAGTCAAGGACCCGGCCCTCCTCGGCGCGCTGGTGGCTCTCCTCCGTGCCTGCTGGCAGACCAAGTCCACCCCTGCCCGCTGGCGCGCGAGCACGGCCGTGCTACTCCTGAAGCGAGGCAAGGACCCCACGGCCGTCTCGAGTTGGCGCCACGTGGCCCTAACTGTACAGCGGCATCCTGGCGCACCGCCTCACGGACTTCCTCGGCCATCCGGGCCGACTCGCCCCCTCTCAGCACGGCTTCGCGCCGGCGCTCGGCCCGTTGCTCCACGTCAGCACCCTGCTGGCCACCATGGAGAGCCGGCGGGTGGCCGGGGACCCTCTGCGCCTACTTTTTCTGGATTTGACGAATGCCTTCGGGTCGGTGGAAGCGTATGTCATCCGGAAAGGCCTGAGATTGGCCGGCATCCCCGGCCACCTGCAGGCGGCCATCCTCGAGCTCTACCAGGGGCTCTCCATGACCTGGCGGGACTGCTACGACCGGGGCCGCCCCGACGAGCCCCTCCCCCCAATCGCTCTTGAAAGGGGGGTCAAACAAGGCGACGCACTGAGCCCGGTGGTGTTCCTCCTCGCCCTTGATCCGCTCCTCCGCTGGCTCGAGCTGCCCGACCCGACCCTGGGCCCGCTGGGTGCCGGCCTGGCCGGGGACCCCACCACCGCCGCCAGCTGCCAGGCCTTTGCCGACGATCTCGTGGTGACCGCCGCCAGCGACGCGGCCCTGCGGGTGCTCTGCGACAGGCTGGAGGCCTTCCTGGCCTGGGCCCGGCTGCGCCTGAATGCGAAGAAATGCGCCATCCTGGCCGCCGACAAGGGCCACGCCCAGACGGGCTTCCTCCTGCAGCTCCAAGGTCAGCCCATCCCGGCCATGGGCGACACCACCACCTACACCTACCTGGGATACACCGTGCGCTTCGACGGCTCCTGGGACGACCACCTCCAGCGCATCACGGCCTCCTGGAACGACCGGCTGGCCCGCATCCATGCCTGCGCTCTGCCGCCCCTGGCGAAAATCGAGTGCGTCAGGGAATGGGCCTTCCGACGCTACTCTATGGCATGACGGCGATTTGTCCATCGACGGAGCAGTGCCGCGCCCTCGAGGACGACCTGGCCCGGTACGCCTCCGCATGGCTCACGGGTCGCCCACTGAGGACCGACAAACGCTTCTTCCCGGTGTCCCGCGCGACTTCTCTTCCACGGCCAAGGCCCGGGCCTCCCGAGGATCGAGGCCTCCCTGCGCCAAGCCCACCTCTGCCTGATCGCCCGGCTCCTCACCCCGCCCCCCAACGGCCAGTTCATCGCCCAGTGGGAGCGCCCCAACGCCATGGCCCGGGCCCTGGCGGCCGCCGCCCGACCCACGATACCCCGCAACCCGCCCGCCGCCGCCCCCACCAGAAGGGGCCCGTGGCGCCCCACCCCCGCGCAGCCTCTGGCAGTGGCTGGCCGAGGCGCAGACACGCCACTCGTTCACTCTGGCGCGGGCCAGGGCGGGTGGCTGCTGACCAGCCACCTGATCCGGGGTGGCCGACTGTTCCCCGCTGCCGGGGCAGTGACCCCGAGCCCGTGCGCCGCAAGGAGCTGCGCCTGATGAAAGTTGTCGATGTCCTCCGCGCCATGCCCGCCGATGCCATCCAGGTCTACACCGACGGGTCCTTCGAGTGCGGCCCTGAGGGCCAGCTCCGCGGGCGCCGCCGCGGTCCTGATCCACCCCGACGGCCGCGCACTGTCGTTGCGCCGCACCCTCCAGTGGCCCACAAGCAACGCCCAGGCCGAGATCGAGGCCATCCGGCTGGCCATCGACCTCGGCCGGGAGTCGGCCGAGACCGGTGCGTGCTGCTGCTGTCGGACAGCGAGTACGCCCTCGGTGCCCTGTGCCGCGCCACCTGCCTGACCCAGTCGCAGCAGGAGGTCCTCCGACTCCGGGACGAGCTGGTCTCCCGGTGGCCGCGCCTCCTCTGCCATCACGTGCCCTCCCACGGGACGCGGTGGCCCCGGCTGCCCCCACCTGTGGGGCAATTTGCAGGCCGACCGGCTGGCCGGCGAGGCCGCGGCAGCCCCGCCCCCACCGACAAGGCCGGCCCGCCACCCCCATCCAACAGGGCTTGGCCTGCCCGCCGAGATGCCCTTCCGCCCTCGGGCCCCAAGGACGCCCCGTTGCCGTACCCCACCCGACCCTTCACGCTCGCGGTGGCCCGGGATTCTGCCAGGCCCTCCAGTGCGAGGAGGAGGCCCGCGGCTGGGCCCCCGGCGCAGCCGATTCTCCTCGGGGTCACCCTGGACGGCCTCGAGCAAAGCTGGCTGCGCCCGCCTGGCGCCAGCAGGCCGCCCCCGACTGGAAGGTGCGCCGGCTCGTCTGGCTGCTGTTCGGCACCTTCCCCACCCTGCAAACCATTCGGTGCCGATACGCGCGGAAGGCCTCAGCATCTGCCGGCGACGCCCCCGGTGGGGTCACCTGCCCACTCTGCCACGGCGGCCCCGAGACCATGTCCCACCTGCTGTCCGGCTGCGGCAGGTACCACGACTTCTACACGGCCCGCCACGACCGTGTGGTCCGCCGACTCTGGCCTGGTTCGGCGGGCAACGCGACTGGGTCACGCGGCATTATATGGGCGTGTCGGCAACCAACTGTGCGCCCGCCTTCCCACCCACCCTGCTGGCCAAGCTCCCCGCCGCCCTCCGCGACGTGCACCCCGACCTGGTGTTGCAGTCCCGTGGCTCTGACGGCACCTGGTGGCTGCTCGACGTGGCCATCACTGGCCAGACCCACGACTGGCCGGCGCGGGCGGCGGCCAAGGCGGCCCACTACGTCGCCCTCTGCCAGGCCGTCACGGAGGCCACCGGGCAGCCCTGCCGCGCGGTGCCGGTGATCTTGTCGGCCCGAGGGACCGTGCCCCGGCCACATGCCAGGCCCTGTCGCGGCTGACACCGGCCGACCCCTGCCGCGCGAACCGACCTCCAGCGGGCCCTCTCCTCCGTCTCGACCCTTCTGGTTCGGGACGCCCTCGCGCTCATGACCATGCGCAACGGCGCAGCGCTGCCGCAGGCCCCGCGCCCCGGCCACGCCGTAGCGGCCGCCCAGGGCCCACGACCCGCCCCACCCGCCCCTGAGCACCTCCCCATCACCCACACCCATCACTGGGCGGCCCCGCCACCAGGCGGGCCCCGGCCGGGAGGAGCCACCATACGGG
>JAPMOS010000344.1:0-25956 GCA_027972325.1 Paratrimastix pyriformis | reverse complement strand
GCTCCTTTCCTCGCTCCGTGGCGTTGTCTTGCCAAGAGACACGTTACAATCAACAAGAAGGGGAAAAGGTGAAGGGTCTGCTGCTCACCAACTCGCACCGCACAATGCTGAAATACTCGATACTCATCAGTTCTTTGGTTCCGGGAAGCCCAGTCCTTTGTGGTGTTCCACTCAACAACCGTGGCTAAACTGGAAACAACTTCTGCACCAGTTCCACCGGCACCGGACGTATCAGCACCGGTGATCACACCCTCGCAGGCGTCGTCGCCAGCACTCGGAGAGGCAGTCTGTATGAGCCCTACCGCACAGTCCTCTCACACTCAGAGCAGGACAAGGCAGCAAAGCCCGTGGGGCAGTCGGGGCGGGCCTGGGGTCCAGTCCAGGCTCTGACGGGTCGATGGAGAACATCACCCAGGGAGACTCGCGGCATGGGAACACTACCCACCGGAACCCTCCGCGCGAGGACATTACCCCAGGTGAGGCAGGCACTCACCGGAGAGACCCCGAAGGGGCAGCACACAGTGCTGACGGAAGGACATGCGGAGGCGATCTCGTCGGGCAAACCTGAAACCCTCATGGAGGTCTGCGAGGTTGGGGACTCGGACAGCAACTCACACCCCAGGTTAGCGTCGTCACCTCAGCGGGGCGAGCGTCACAAGGGTCCCGAACGTGGGGGCTACACAGAGACCGGCGAAAGGATCCGCCGACCTTGGGCGAGGGTTTGTGAACCCGAGACGGACCGATACACAGTCAGAGGCGGTCACACTCCCCAATGCGGGGACACCCGGGGAGGTCTGCGAGGCAGGGTCCAGGAAACACCCACTCACACGTTCCGCTAGCGTTGGCGGTGAAGCTCATGCACCTCAGTGGCGGAGGCAGCGACTCGCGTCCCCACCCCTCCGGTACGGGTGCGGGGGGGTGGGGGAACCAGGCCCCTGGGGTGGCGCCGATAACCCCAAAACGGCCAGATCAGATGGCAGGGCAAGACCTACCTGGCCCGGGAGTGGGACCAGAGCAAGGGAGGGCGGCAGCAGTCTGTCCAGCACACCTGCACCACCCTTCATGCACTCCTCACCCCTCCGCCCGTCTTGTTCCCGCTCTCCCCACAGCCCCGTCACGGGACCGGAGGAGGGTGCCAAGTCCCGGGCAGGCACCCAACTCGGGAACCTCACCCACCCCTCAGGGCTCTGCCTCACCCCATATGCGGCCCAAGGGGCTCAGCTCGGGGGGGACAGTCCCAACCCTGGGGGACCTTCCTTCTCGGACTGGACCCTCAATGGGACCGGGAGCAGGCCAAACTGCGGCTGCTGGCACAGCACCCACCTCGGGGACCACTGGCAGGCAGGCTGGCTCGGCACCGGGAGGAGTGGTTGGCCCTCAGACCACCTCGGGAAGTGGCAGGTGGTATCGGAAGGGTTTCACATCCCGTTCAAGGGACCCCCACACCCAACCCGGGGCGTGGTCCCGGGACCACCACACTGGTGGGGGAGGAGAAACTGGGCTTGGAGGCGGTCCAGGAGTACCTTGGGATATCGGCACTGAAAACGATCCAGGGGTCGGACAAGGGATGAGATCTCCCATTTTTGGGCGGCCCAAGCCCGGCGGGAAATGGAGGTTGATCCTGGACCTCACCGCCTTGAATCACTTCATCTTCTGCCCCTCCTTCAAAATGGAGGGTGGAAGACGGTGAGGGCCGTGGTGGAGCCATGATGTGGGCCACCAAGATCGACCTCAAGCATGCGTACTTTCACATCCCGATCTCCACCTCACCGGAAATACCTGGGAGTCGAATGGGAGGCACGGAATATCGCTGTCCCTCCATTCGGCCTGAATGTGGCTCCCAGAATCTTTACAAAGACCATGAGAGTGGCAATCAAGGAAGCCCGAAGACACGGCATCTTGGTAGCCCACTACATCGACGACCTCCTGGTGTTGGGCAGGTCACCACAGGAGACCAAGCTGCATACACTGGCACTCCTTCGTCACCTTCTCTCACTCGGGTTCGAGATCAGCTGGGACAAAACCCAAGTGGAACCAGTTCAAATGCTGGAGTTCCTGGGGTTTGTCCTCGACACTCGAGCGATGACACTCACTCCCACCCGAGAAGGCACAGAAGGTGAGAGAGATGGCGCACAACGCAACAGTGCACCACCATCAAAGCCAAATCATTGGCAGCGGTGATCGGGTTCATGTCGTCATGCAGGAGACGATTCGCCCGGCCTGCTTGTACCTGCGCAACCTGAACATCGACCTGTCCACGGCGATCAAGGCGCAGGGGGGGTGGCATGCACTGGTGACCCTTTCGGAGGATTCACACAGGGACTTGGAGTGGTGGGAACATGCAGTACCCCACCAGCACCCCACTTCGGACCCCACCAGCAGAGCTGATCCTGACCACGGATGCAGCCGAGATGGGCTGGGGGGCAGTGCTGAGGACTCCGGCACAGAGCATCGAGCAGGGCATCCCAGCACACGAGTTGTGGAGAGTGACGGACCTGCAGGAGATCAGTTCAATAAACCCGCTCGGGTGGAAGCGGGCATCAGGTCCTCCACCTGTTCCGGGAACAGGTCACGGCAAGTCCGTACTTTGGTTCTCGGACAATTCGTCTGTCGTGTGGTCAGTCGGCAGACTCAAGTCACAGAGTCAGCAGCTCAACACCCGGTTGAGAAAACTCTGGGAGTTCTGCCAGACACACCGGATCCCCCTCACCACAGAGCACATTCACGGCACCGACAACGTGAGAGCGGACAGGCTCTCGCGGTGGGTCGACGCCGAAGATTACCAGCTCCACCCAGCCCTCTTCAGGGCGGTGGTGAAACTCAGGACGAAGCCGACGGTGGACGCCTTTGCATCGGCGCGAAACCACCTGTGCCCACGGTTCTGGTCCTTGGTCAAGGAACCGGGAGCGGTGAGTGGACTTCTTCCGGCAGAACCTAGCCTCAGAAGTGCCGTGGATAAACCCACCGTTCTCGCTCATCCTCAGAGTCTTGGAACGGTTGAGGGGAGCAGCGGGGAGAGCTCTTCTCCCTCACCCCGGTGTGGACATCGGCACCGTGGTGGCCAGTGATGCTGCATGGCAGTGGCACCACCCCTGACCCTACCACGGCAGGAGAACACATTCCTGGCAGGCACGACACGCAACCTCAAGGGGTGGGCCCCCACACTGGGAGTGTTGTGACACAGGTGTCGGGGACCCAGTCCAAGCCAGGGCACACCTCGAGTGGGGTTGGCAGACACTCACCAATCGGATCTCACCCTCGTCCAGGTTCCAGTACCGACATCTGCACCCCATGGGTCCAGCCCGGATCTTCGACGACCCGGAGGCCTGGTGGGGGAGCAACGAGCCCCTGATCCCACAGTGGGACAGGGGCTGTGAACGTCGACGCAGACTCGGGAGAGGACATGACCTTAGCCGAGCTGGCAGCGTCTCTGCGCTCAAAGCACCACCACCCCCACTCCCGCGACGCACCACCCGGAGTCCTGTGTGACAAACCCCGGGTCGGTCGGAAGCACCCACGAGCGGGGCCTGTGATGCCAGAACGCCGCGGGGACACCCGTGGACGGAACTCTGTTCCGCCCGGGCGAAAGGTCCTGCCCAGGACGCGCGACACCACACCACAGCCCGGAAAGCTCTCAGATGAGGCTCCTGCTTGGGCCCCTAAGCATCCGGAGCTGTCGGCAGCGGCAGGTTATTTCATTCAGAGGTCATTGGCAGAAAACCTCGAAGAAATACTCACACATCATTCGCCGCTATGAAGAGTGGTGCGCGCTCAAAGACCTGGCTCCGATCACGGAGGCGACCGACCAGAATGAGGTCCAGGTCGCCTCGTTCATTGCGGATGAGGCCATGGAGGGACCTCAGCTCGGGCTCGGCAGGGCACGTCGCTCAGCACTGTCCATGTACTTCACCATGAGTGGCCACCCTCTATCACCGGAAGGCAAACTGGTGAAACAAGTCGTCACCGGCATCGGGAAGGACAAACCGGCTGGGGGCAAAGACCTCGGTCCGATCTGGGACCTAGCAGACCTCTTGAAATTGCTCGAGGGGAATGGGCTGACAATGCGACCCTTGACCAAAATCGGCTCATTGGTAAAGTCGCCAGCTTGTTGGAGATCGCGGGGTTGAGGTCATGGACACAACCTCGATCTCTTTTCCGACTCACGCTTTGAGTTCGGCCAGCCGGGGTGCGAGCACTCAGTTCGGCTGAAGGTGTGCCCGAAGGAGCACACAACACCAAGATTCGATGGGTCCAGGTGGTCGGGGCTCCCGACAACCCACTGTGCCTACACTGCGCCATGAAACAGTGGCTGACCAAGCGGCCGACGGAACCAGCGGTTGCGGGTCAGGCAGTGTCGGACACCTTCTTTGTCTTTCCACGGGATAATTCAGTGAAGTGCAGGGTGGGCAAAGCCATCTCGGCAGACTGGATCCGGAACTGCGTGCGTTCGACGATGACGGTGGCAGGCATTCCCCTGCAGTGGGGTGCCCATTCAATTCGCTCAGCCGCCCCGTCGAAAGCCGCTGCACTGGGCATTCCACTGCCACAGATTCTGACCAGGTATCGTTGGAGCTCAGGTCCAGCACCTACCAAATGCACTATGGTCGCACAGTGGAAGGAGTCACGGATCGCTTCGACGAGGCACTGTTGGCGGGTCGGTTCAGTGGCAAACCTCATGAAATGTCGGGGCCGCTGAACCTGACAAGGGGGGACCTAGGGGTTCCCCCTTGCGAGCACGAGTTGGGAGGCAGTGTGATTCCTTTGGCATGCTGTCTATTTTCCTGGGGTTTGGGAAGATGAAGGTCGTCGAGATTGATTACTCGTTCGCCGAGGCTCCGAGGCTGAAGCGAGGAATCATCGAGACTCTTCTTCTTCAAACTATCCCACCCGCCTCCCTGGTGGCGTGGAGCACCACATGGCTTACAGCCCTGCCTCTCCTGAGCCTGCCGACACCACCTTTGCTCTTCCTGCCATTTTGAGGGAGCAAAAAGGGTGGGAGGGAGACAGGTCATGTTTTCCCCCTCTGTCACAACACAACCACTCGCCCGCACAGCCCTCGCGCTGGACCCGGGCAAGGAACTCTCGGTCTACAACGCCAACCGGCGTCTGACCAAGCAGGGCTACGATCACCCCAAGGCCGCTACGCGCCTCTTCACTCTGGAAGATGGGTCGAGGGGTGGTCGTTTCCAACACCGCGGCCGCAGTGGACATTGGGTCTCGTCGCGCGGACGCGGGAGGCTCTGCTGTTCGAGGCGCGACCCGAGGATGGTCTCGGGTGCTACTCGTGGCCGTGGCCGTGGCCGTGGCCGTGGCGGCCGTAAGTTCTTTTCGGCCGCCTCTTCTGCCCGTGGCAAGAGCTCCGCTGAGGAGTCTGCTGCGGAGGGGAAGAAGTGAATGGAAGGCACTTCGTCCCCCGGGGGTCTTCCTGAGGCTTCGCCCCCTGTATTTTTCCTGATTTTTTGCGTGACCTGGTAAGCCGGAGGTTTCTCCACCCTCCTCTTTCCCTCCGCAGACACATGCTTACCGGGGTGAGCTTCGGCGGCTCATGGGGAGGAGAAGTTGAATTTTATTGTGCCGATGTTTGATCAATCTTTGAAAGCCTCTTTTGTTTTGTCTCTCTCGTCTTTCTTCTCTACATTCTTTCTTTGGGATGCGTCTGGGCCTGACCACACCTTCCGGAGTGGTGCCCGGCCCCTTTGACGTGCTTACGCAAGGGCAGGGTACACTATCCGTGTCAGCTGACATGGAATTTCTTTCTATTTGTGGTCAGTGCCGCTTTTTGCGTTGCCTGACGTGATGTCTATTTTCCTGGGGGTTTGGGAGGAAGAAGAGTCTCGATGATTCCTCGCATGCTCTCAGTATAGTTCGCGTCCGTGTGTGAAGTGTGATCCCACTCCAGGCAGGACAGCACCGCAGAGCACCGAGTAGGGGAGCAGAAATACTATGGAATAATGCCACCCGGCTGTGGGCAAGGCGGACAAGTGCACTGTTCTCAGCCTTGCCTGTGAATGGACAGAGTGACTGTGGAGTGATCGTGATGGGTCCAAGACAGGGATGCTCGCCCTCGGGACGGGAGTACTTCATCGCTAAGCCCTCGGAGGTGGGGATGGGATGAGCCGGAATGGGCAGGGACTGGAAGGTGTACGTGGGTGCTGAGGGCGCGCACTCGGAGGAGGGAGAGTGCAGAGATCACGGTGGTGTTTCACCCAAGAGGGCGGAGAGGGATGGGCGAACCTCTCTCGCTCCCGTCGGCCTTGACGTCTCGTGCCCAGGCTGAGTTGAACGGGGTATTTGTGAGCGCCCTCGGCCGCTGTATAGTCCACCCTTCGCCGGGTGGAAGCTGCGGCTACCACCTTCATTTGGGGCCCCCGCCGGCGCGGGCCCTGGGGCATCCTCCCGTGCCCCCAATGGGTCCCGAAGGAACAGCCGCCAGTGTCAGTCTCATCGATCAGATTGTAGGGGACGAGGACGTGCGTTCGACCGACGCTCACATTTTGCAAAGGAGCAGGCAGTCCCAATCCCAGCATGAAGGCCTCAGCTCCGATGTTGCATGGCCGAGGCGGGGCGCCGCGCCAGCATGGATGCCCTAGCCTGAGAAGAGCTGTGTGTGAGTTCAGGACGCTCACGATCTTGGGCTTGGGCAACTGAGAGTTGTTGAGCAGCCCGTGGTCATGGGGAGCCTTTCTGGGTGGTCCGCGGTGGTGGCTCCCTCTTGTCCGGGCGATGTTGTCCCCGGGAGGAACGGTACCAGGGACACTCCCGTCGGGTGTTGTGGGTCCAATGGGCCAGGAGAAGAGGACAGCACGATGACCTCACTCGTCTCGCAGAGTCAGGGAAGGGCTCTTTCACGAAGCCAGACTTTGTAACGAACCGTGCGGTACTTCACGTGTGTCGGGTACCTGACCGCTCACATTTTTGCAAAGGGGGAGCCAGTCAGGCCGGATGCAGAACCCCGTCACGAGGGGGGCGTGAGAACTCGACAGTGGGGCCTATGTGTGTGTCCTGGAAGCTCGCGATCCTGGACTTGAGGAAAGATACATTCCTAGAACACGTCTCCTCTTGGGGACATCTCCCCGATTGGGTGGAAGGGCGTAAACACTCACTGAGTCCCGCGGTGGCCCAGGCATGTCGATTCTCCTTCACGAGTTCGGAGAACGAGGGACAGCCTGGGATAGCCCCAAACAAACCCAAACCAAGAAGAGTGAACGCAGCAAGCACGCAAAACGGCACTGACATCCAAAAATTTTATCAAAAGAATTTGACATGTCATGTCAGTGCCGGCAGTCGACTCGTCCATTTGCGCAATAAGCAAATCGCAACGCATCTTTTATTCCCGGGTTTTCGGGTTTCTATGCTTTTTCAAGAATTTTCGAATAGTTACTCGAGCTCTGAAGACCTTGCATTTTGTTTCGTCGAGTTGGGTTGACTTTTGGAATGATCTAAGAGATGTCGGCCAACGTGCCGCTCCTTTGGCGCTCTGAAAGTGCTGGCCTTATTTCAATTGATGTTTCAAGGCCGCCTTGTCACTTCCTTGTAGCCTTGAACGACTGATCTCATTGATCAACTCATCGCGTCTCTCTCTTCCCACCTCCTCGTGGGTCGCCGCGTTTTACTTTGTGAGGGTTACAGGCCCTTTTGCCGGCCTCTCAAGGACGGACTGGAGAAGAATCACCTGGAATCTCAGAATCTGGATCCTCCTTTCCGGGTCTGTGGCGTCACAATAGCACTCGCTTTATATTTTGTCTTTACAAACCAAAAACGGAAGGAAACAAAACTTCCAAACCAAGATCAGAAAAACCAAAACGGAAAAGCAAAGAAAGATAGTCTTTATTCCGTTTCGTGACCGTCCTGCGTGCAACTTTGAACTGGCTGAGCTCGTTGGGCTTGGGCCAATTTGCGCCATCCTCCGCAAAGACTTTCGGTTGGGGTATCACCCCAGTTTCCTTTGGAATGGCACTGTTCGTTGGTGCCTGGTCACCCGGGACATGCGCTGGAATACTCATGGCTTCCGGGACGAAGGATGCCTGCTGAGGTGTCGGTTCAGTTTCAAAGCAACCTTGATACATACGTTCACTGACAGACCCACCAGACCACCACGTCACGTTTTGAGCGAATCAGTTTGATACTCTGCTCATTCGGCCCCACGGGGCTCGTTCGACACGCCAGCAACCTCTGTTGTACAGTCTGTTTAATTCCTTTGAAGGAATTTATTCACTGGTCGATTTGACTTTGCGGTTGAAAGGGCTGACGAATCAGTTCGATACTCTGTTCGTTCGACCCACGGTGCTCGTTTGGCACAACAACAAACTTTTCATACAGTCTGTTCAATTCCTTTGAAGGAATTTCATCACCAGTGTCATTTGACAGGCGGCTTAGAGGATCTCGGAAATGCTGGTGGTCTCTCTTCTGGCCATGTCTCAGACTCTGCAGACCACTCAGTCTGTGGTTGGCAAATATTTCAGGCCAAAATCCTTCATGGGTTTTCAGGATCGAACAATGAGATGAATGGAATGCTGGGTCAACGGTTATCCGGCGAGGGACGCCCGTGCACTCGCTCTGGGCCCGTCAGTGGATGACCTCCGCTATCAGCGTTTAGTCCACGTGTGACTCTGAAATTCGATTACTGGTCACGCGCGCAACTCATTTCAAGTTCTTCTCAAGCCGGTCTTCCATCTGGGGTTGATTGACCTGGTCGCTCGGGAGGGAGAATAGCGAGCAGCTCCGAGTCACTTCTGAACAATCGACCAGTTGTCTTGTGGGTCTGCACTTGGCATCTTCACGTCGCCCTCTTCATTCCGTGGCCATTCTTTGTGCCGGAGGGCAAACCTCCCACTTCGAACCTCTCACTTCGCCAGAACGTTTGGCTTCGACCATCTTCGCGTGGCCGTGTTGTCGCGGAGCCCATGTTGTCGCGGGGCAAGGCAGGAGGTCCCATGTCCACCACGCACCGTTCGACCGGGAGCCGACTCATGGCCCTGATGATCTGCGGGCACACAGGCGCGTTCCTGCGGCACAACTCGCAGGATTTTACAACAACACACTGCGAGCTTCTCCTCTTCAACACACACTGGCGGTTGCAGAGAGGAGCTTCATCTATTTTGGGCGCGCAGGGGCAGCCAACTCCCGGTTTCGGAACACGATGACTCGGTCCGGACTCCATGTCCCACATGGAACCATGGCGGTCGCCACACCACGTTTCAGTTAGGTCTTCTCTTGGAACCGAGGGAAACACCCCCGTTGCTCTTTCACACGAAATACGTTTAGGAGGCATCGTGTGCTCGACATGCCTGGGCCACCACCCCGCGCGGGACCGGGTGAGCGACGTTCCCCTGGGAAGGGCCTGATGGATGTCCCCAAGAGGAGGAGACGTGCTAGGGAACGGGTCTGTCTTTCCTCAAGTCCAGGATCGCGAGCTTCCGGGACACACATAGCCCCACTGTCGAGTTCTCTACTGACCATGCACGGGTTGTCCACCCCTCGTGACGGGGGTCTGCATCTGGCCTGGGGACTGGCTCCCCCTTTGCAAAATGTGAGGTCTGGTCACCCGACACGTGAAGGAGAATGGAACGTGTGACGGAGTGCCTCGTTACAAAGTCTGGCTTCTGAAAGAGCCCTTGACTCTGGGTGCGTAGAGACGAGCGTCAGGGTCCTCTTCTCCTGGCCCATTGGACCCACAACACCCGACGGGAGTGTCCCTGGTACCGTTCCTCCCGGGGACAACATCGCCCGGACAAGAGAGTCATCTCATGGTCCCATAAGTGAGCGTCGGTTGGCGAACTTTTGTCTCGTCCCCCACTTATCGATGAGGCCATGACACGGGACCTAACAGGGGAGCGGAGGAACCCCAGGGGTCCGGCGCTCTACAAGTGGGGCCCAAATGAAGGTGGTGCAGCCCACCCGGCGAAGGGTGGTGGGACTAGGCGCCAGCGGCCGAGGGCGCTCTACAAATACCCGTTCAACTCTCAGCCTGGGCACGAGACGTCGGGCAAGCTTGACGGGAGCAGAGAGGAAAGTCTGTCGTGCATCCTCTCTCCGCCCTCTTGGTGAAACACCACTCGTGATCTCTGCACTCTCCCTCCTCCGAGTGCGTGCCCTCACCCACGTACACCTTCCAGTCCCTGCCCATCTCATGGCTCATCCCCCCACCTCCGAGGGCCATGATGGAGCTCCGTCCCGGGAGGCAGAGCATCTGTCTTGGACCCATCACGATCACTCCTGCTTGGGGTCACTCTGTCCATTCACAGGCTGAGCAATTGCACTTGTCCGCCTTGCCACGGCCGGGTGAACATTCCATAGTATTTCTGCCCTACTCGGTGCTCTGCGGTGCTGTCCTGCCTGGGTGGGATCACACTTCACACGGACGCGAACTATACTGAGAGCATTTGGTTGGGCGGGCCTGTGTTTGTCTGCGCCACACCCTCACAGACCGTACAGGGGTCAGAAACAACAACAGACTGTGAGTGCAGTTGCGCGCATTTGTGCCGGGTCCACTCGGATCGAGGAGGATCCAACAAGCTGGCGGTCAGGTCAGAAACAACTTTGATTTCGGCACTGCTAGGTCTAGGGTGGAGAGAATTCACTGACCAGCAAGCCTCATAGTTACGTCGTTCCTCAATGGGTTCTCTTCCCGATCCCGTGTGCTGTCACCGCACCTGAAGTCGTGTTTTTCCAGGCGGGCCCTCTCTGTATCTGGCACACCTTTACCAGTGTTCGGTGTTTTTTCTTTGGGGTAGGCCCATGACCATCACCCCAACACTGGGACCCTTGTGTGATTTCAGCGCGTATCTGCTCGTTTTTACGTTTTCTCATGAGGGCGCTCCGTTGGTTTCCGGATGCCCCTCTGCCTCGGTGTGTACGTTGACTCACCAACACCGTGACGATGGCATGCATACCGCTGGTTTTCAGGAGGGCGATCCGTATGTTCGGATGCGGTGCCCGTGGGTACACCATACCGGGAAAAATTGGTGCTATGCACTTGAGGGGCTTACGCATTCATGCCCCGTATGTTCATCAGGGGCGGGCCTGAGTGCGCCCAACATGCCTTGGATACCTCGCACCGGCAGCATCATCACAGCACCACCACCAGCACGCACCATCAGTGTGGCGTTGCTCATGGAGCGAACCTGTGTGCTCATCATGTGAATGGGTCCTGGCACAGGACATCTGTTTGATACGTCTGGGGGCGGGCCGAGGTGTGTCCCTGGTGTACACTCTCACAACAGTATCATCAGCACCACCAGTGTGGTGACTTTTCGGGCAGGCCTGTATGTCTGTATCATGAATTGTCCTGACGTCTTGACGGCTGCTTCTCAGGGCAGACCTGTGTGCCCTTACTGGTCTTGTTCTCACACCAGCAGCAGCAACAACACCATCACCCAGCACCACCAGTGGTGTTCTGTCGAGGCAGGCCTGTGTGTCATCATGCCTGGTGCGCCCTGGCACACCAGGACAGCTGCGTGGCGAGGGCGTCTGGGGCGGGCCTGTGTGCCCATATGCCTCCCTGGTGTTCATTCTCACTTCAGCAGCATCACACCCACACCATTCAGACCAGAACCACCACACCAGCACCATCAGAGTGGGGCTTTGCTGGGGGCAGTGGATGCTCGATGTTCCTTGCCTGCCGATTGTACCTTCTTGTCTACTGTCTGTGACTCGGCACCTTTGGGGAGCGACCCCGGACACACGCGGGGGGACACTGTGGAGTGTACCACCTCTCAGCTGTTTGATGCTCGTTCTGGCCTCCGGCACTCCAACATCAGGATGGGTATCCGTAGAGCCGGCTCATCGGCCAAGAGTGTTGGTGAGCATCCTTAATAGGTCACGTAAGGTCTGGAGGGAGAAATATTCCTTTGGTATGGTGTTCACTCTTGGTTTGGGTTTGGGGCTATCCGACGAGCAACCTCGTTCGAACTCGTGAGGAGATGGTGGAATGTAAAGTAATCTCTCCACAAACCAATGCAACTCTCTACCCACCTGGCTGACGAGTGGCACTGGGTTTGTTTGTTGCTGCCCCCATGGTCATGAATGATGGTGGGCATTTTGTAGCGCAATCTGTTGCTCCACTGAAACTTACTGTCACTTGCCTGTTCAGCCCGACAATCTGATTGACAAGTCGGGAGGGCTGCCTCGTGGGGAGGCGAGTGGCTGTTGTTCAACCTTGTTTGAGCATTAGCAATGTGTGGGGGTCTCGTCAGGGTACTTTTGACCTTGAGACACCATATCACCATCAACCACCCTCATCCCCAGTCTGATGTGATTGGGCATTCATGGTGGGGAGTTGTGGTCATTCACCCCCAGCTACTTTGCTTGAACAACAGCCTATGGTCATCCTGCTCGTTGTACTCTTAAGACATCCATCATGCACCTTCATAGCGGTGTGGGGTGTTGTCTTCCTCCCTTTCTGTTCTGAATGGGCAACAGCTCGAGGAACTGCTGGGGCCCTTTCACCCCGTTTTTCGTTTTGTTGTGGCACAACTGTGTGGCTTTACCATGGTCGTGGTGGGCACCATGCATCCTCCACATTCGAATGGGGGGTCGGGTTTGTTATTCACCGTCGTCTGTTCTGTTTTGACAACAGCTCATGATTTCATCGTGGGCGTTGTGCCCGTGAACCACCAAAACTGCCCACCGCACCTCCCTCGCGGGAGGGATATTTGTTGAGCACCCTGAGTGGCGATCGATACGTCACCTTTTGTGCTCTCTCCCTTCGGGGTTTGCGTTTTGGTGGGGCTTTACAGATCGACGCCTGCACGGCAAGGGTGCCTCCACCGCTTCACCGGCGCCGGTCGGCGACTGGTGACGAAGAACCCGCGAGCACGGGGGCGGAGAACCCTTGGAGGTCTGCGAGGTTGGGGACTCGGAACAGCAACTCACACCCCAGGTTAGCGTCGTCACCTCAGCCGGGCGAGCGTCACCCAAGGAGGTCCCAGACGTGGGGGCTACACAGAGACCGGCAGAAGGATCCACGCCGACAGGCGAGGGGTTTGTAACCCGAGACGGACCGATACACAGTCAGAGGCAGTCACACTCCCAATGCGGGGACACGCGGGGAGGTCTGCGAGGT
The DNA here is from genome assembly GCA_027972325.1 of Paratrimastix pyriformis. Taxonomy (NCBI): domain Eukaryota; phylum Preaxostyla; family Paratrimastigidae; genus Paratrimastix; species Paratrimastix pyriformis. The sequence continues at coordinate 12,893 of JAPMOS010000344.1, read as the reverse complement.
AGGGTCCCGGAAACACCCACTCACGTTCCGCTAGCGTTGGCGGTGAAGCCATGCACCCTCAGTGGCGGAGGCAGCGACTCGCGTCCCCACCACCCTCCGGTACGGGTGCGGGGGTGGGGGAAGCAAAACCTTGAGTGGCGCCGATAAAGTAACCCAAAACGGCCAGATCAGATGGCAGGGCAAGACCTACCTGGCCCGGGGTGGGACCAGAGCAAGGGAGGGCGGCAGCAGTCTGTCCAGCACCGCACCTTCGCACTCTCACCCTCCGCCCCGTCTTGTTCCTCTCCCCACAACCCCGTCACGCGGGACCGGAGGAGGTGCCAAGTCCCGGGGCAGGCGCAACTCTCGAGAACACTCACCCCCCCCCGGAAACTCTGCCCCCCCATAACACGGCCCAAGGGGCTCAGCTCGGGGGAGGGACAGTCCCAACCCCTGGGAGGGACCCTTCCTTCTCGGACTGGACCCTCAATGGGACCGGGGCAGGCCAAACTGCGGCTGCTGGCACAGCACCTCGGGGACCACTGGCAGGTGGCTGGCTCGGCACCGGGAGGAGTGGTTGGCCCTCAGACCACCTCGGGAAGTGGCACAGGTGGTATCAAGGTTTCACATCCCGTTCAAGGGACCCCCACCCAACCGGACGTGGTCCCGGGACCTTACTTGGTGGGGGAGGCTTCGGCTTGGAGGCGGTGGTCCAGGAGTACCTTGGGATATCGGCACTGAAAACGATCCAGGGGGTCGGACAAGGGATGAGATCTCCCATTTTTGGGCGGCCCAAGCCCGGCGGAAATGGAGGTTGATCTGGACCTCACCTCTGAATCACTTCATCTTCTGCCTCCTTCAAAATGGAGGGGAAGATGACCGTGGTGGAGCCATGATGTGGGCCACCAAGATCGACTTGAAACATGCATACTTTCACATCCCGATCTTTCCACCTCACCGGAAATACCTGGGAGTCGAATGGGAGGGCACGGAATATGCTTCCAAGCCTCCCATTCGGCCTGAATGTGGCTCCCAGAATCTTTACAAAGACCATGAGAGTGGCAATCAAGGAAGCCCGGAGACACGGCATCTTGGTAGTCCACTACATCGACGACCTCCTGGTGTTGGGCAGGTCACCACAGGAGACCAAGCTGCATACACTGGCACTCCTTCGTCACCTTCTCTCACTCGGGTGAGATCAGCTGGGACAAAACCCAAGTGGAACCAGTTCAAATGCTGGAGTTCCTGGGGTTTGTCCTCGACACTCGAGCGATGACACTCTCCACCCGAGAAGGCACGAAGGTGAGAGATGGCGCACAACACCAACAGTGCACCACCATCAAAGCCAAATCATTGGCAGCGGTGATCGGGTTCATGTCGTCATGCAGGGAGACGATTCGCCCGGCCTGCTGTACCTGCGCAACCTGAACATCGACCTGTCCACGGCGATCAAGGCGCAGGGGGGGTGGCATGCACTGGTGACCCTTTCGGAGGATTCACACAGGGACTTGGAGTGGTGGGAACATGCACAGTACCTAGCACCCCACTTCGGACCCCACCAGCAGAGCTGATCCTGACCACGGATGCAGCCGAGATGGGCTGGGGGGCGGTGCTGAGACTCCGGCACAGAGCATCGAGCAGGGCATCCCAGCACACGAGTTGTGGAGTGACGGACCTGCAGGAGATCAGTTCAATAAACCCGCTCGAATTGGAAGCGGGCATCAGGTCACTCCACCTGTTCCGGGAACAGGTCACGGGCAAGTCCGTACTTTGGTTCTCGGACAATTCGTCTGTCGTGTGGTCAGTCGGCAGACTCAAGTCACAGAGTCAGCAGCTCAACACCCGGTTGAGAAACTCTGGGAGTTCTGCCAGACACACCGGATCACCCTCACCACAGAGCACATTCACGGCACCGACAACGTGAGCGGACAGGCTCTCGCGGTGGGTCGACGCCGAAGATTACCAGCTCCACCCAGCCCTCTTCAGGGCGGTGGTGAAGCTCAGGACGAAGCCGACGGTGGACGCCTTTGCATCGGCGCGAAACCACCTGCCCCCGGTTCTGGTCCTTGGTCAAGGAACCGGGAGCGGTGGGAGTGGACTTCTTCCGGCAGAACCTAGCCTCAGAAGTGCCGTGGATAAACCCACCGTTCTCGCTCATCCTCAGAGTCTTGGAACGGTTGAGGGGAGCAGCGGGGGAGGCTCTTCTCCTCACCCCGGTGTGGACATCGGCACCGTGGTGGCCAGTGATGCTGCACATGGCAGTGGCACCACCCCTGACCCTACCACGGCAGGAGAACACATTCCTGGCAGGCACGACACGCAACCTCAAGGGAATTGGGCCCCACACTGGGAGTGTTGTGTGACACAGGTGTCGGGGACCCAGTCCGGCAAGCCAGGGCACACCTCGAGTGGGGTTGGCAGACACTCACCAATCCGGATCTCACCCTCGTCCAGAAGTTACAGGACCGACAGCTGCACCCCATGGGTCCAGCCCGGATCTTCGACGACCCGGAGGCCTGGTGGGGGAGCAACGAGCCCCTGATCCCACAGTGGGACAGGGAGCTGTAGACGTCGACGCAGACTCGGGAGAGGACATGACCTTAGCCGAGCTGGCAGCGTCTCTGCGCTCAAAGAGCACCACCACCCCCACTCCCATGACGCACCACCCGGAGTCCTGTGTGACAAACCCCCCGGGTCGGTCGGAAGCACCCACGAGCGGGGCCTGTGATGCCCAGAACGCCGCGGGGACACCCGTGGACGGAACTCTGTTCCGCCCGGGCAAGAAAGGTCCTGCCCCAGGACGCGCGACACCCACACCCACAGCCCGGAAAAAGCTCTCAGATGAGGCTCCTGCTTGGGCCCCTAAGCATCCGGAGCTGTCGGCAGCGGCAGGTTAATTCATTCAGAGGTCATTGGCAGAGAAAACCTCGAAGAAATACTCACACATCATTCGCCGTTATGAAGAGTGGTGCGCGCTCAATCTTCCGTCCAAAGTAGGAAGAATGAGAGCTACTCATCGGTAAGGGGGGGCTGTGCTCATGACTAGTCTTCGTATTCACCCGACTTTCAAAGAATAATAATAATAAAAATAAAACTGAAAATAGTCCACATCACCCCGTCGTTTCTTCGTCGAACCCGACTGAGAAAAGCAAAAATTTTGCGTTACCACTTTTTATTGGTTTCAAGACAACCAAGCATTACTCGTTACTATGCAACAACAAGATCAACAACAACAACAACAACAACAAGCACCACCAGCGGCGGCAGAGTCGGCTCCTTCCAAGGACCAGTTCCTTCCCACGCCGACCTTGGCAGCCGCCTTCTGGTCCTCGCCGGATGCCTTCGAGCACCCGCTTGACCCGGCCCATCCGGAAGTCTTGTCCTTTGAAGAGGCGCGCCGTCAAGAGGCCGACCCGCTGGCCTGCCTGGGCTCGGGTGTTGACGCTGAGCTGCAGCGCGCGTTCCTCAGGGACCTCGTCCCTGAGAGTTTCCTGGCCCAGCAACACCACGCCCTCCGGGACCCGGAGAAGGCCTATGTGAAGGCCATCCTCAAGCGCTTCCCTCCTCTTAAGCTTCTTGGGAAGCCCAAGGTGCTCAACGCCCCACCCAAGAGTGCCATGCACGCACGCGGGGCCCCCACAGACCTTATGGCAGCTGACGGCCGCCTGGTGTCCATGTTGGACACGGTCCAGCTCACCTCCAGGGCCTTGGCCTATGGCTACGTGGGGATCTTCGGCTCCGAGTCCGAGGACACGCAGCTGAACGCCGACCAGCTGAAGGCCGCCCTCAAGGCCGTCCAGCTCGGGTTGGTCATGCTGACGGAGCAGCTCTCCGAGGCCCGGAGAGCCGCCATGGAGCCCCACCTCGACGCTGCGGCCCTCCTGGCCCATGCCCTCCGCCAAGGGGCCGCCGGCCGCCAAGAGCTGCTGGCCGTCAAGGGCCTCAAGCCCAAGTCTGGTGGTGGTGATGAGGAGAACGAGGACGAATCCGAGGCGGACCAGGGAGCTGCCGCGGCTCTCAACGAGGTCTCCGAGGACCTCTTCGGTCCTGTCGAGATCAAGGGTCTGTCCCGCTCCCGACTGGTGATCACCTCGGGGGCCGCACTATTGCATGGCAAGAGTCAGTGCGAAGTGTCCAAAGTGACAGCGTCTTCACAGACCATTGTCCACCACAAACCGTTCAACAGGCTGGCACGGTTCTCCGCGAAGCGCACCGCAAGACAGCAGGCAATTGCATCTGCATCAGCGACCGGTGCCTCGGTGTCGGTGGAAACCGAAAGCAAAAGCACAGACCATGTACCAGAAGTGCATAAAAAACCTCGAACCGAACCAGCAGAGAGTGAACAGCGGCAAGCCGCAATTGCATTCGCTGAAGTCGAGAATGGCCGTGAGGCCCAGTCCGCAAAGACCCAAGTCTTGGAGGTCCATGACCTAGAATTTTTCCAGTGGGGAGAAATGAAAAACCTCACAGTGAAACAAATCCAGACCTCATTTCAAAGGCGATCGCCATTGGTGGGCCCTCTGGCGGGCCGAGTGAACCGCGAACCACACCGCTCACGTTGGCTGAGCCTACCACTACCACTCGAGGTGAAGAGTTGGGTGGAAGAGGGTCTGACCTGGCATTGGTTGGGGACCCACCGATTGCGCCAGTGCGCATCCCGTCGCGCCGCCCGAGAATGGGCCAAACCAGCAAGACCGAGGAGCCCCAGAACTCCCAGAAAACGGTGGGATGCACCGCACCACTGCAGAGCACAGAAAGCCGAGCCCCTCTTATAGCAGGTTCTGGAAGGACACTGGAAACGGGGACCAGCAGCTGGCTCGCCGGAGTCCACTATTTTGGACCAGAGAGCAGAGGGAGGTCTCGGCAGTCTTGAGCGAGTATGGAACGCTCGGGGCAGTCCAGGAGTGTGGTACCAAATTATTGTGGGAGAGTCCGATCTTCGGCGTCCCCAAGCCCCATTCCTTGAAATGGAGGTGGTGATCGACTTGTCCGCACTAAACAGGCGGATCGATTGCCCCATTTCAAGATGGAGGGGCTGGGGACAGCCTTCCACTAGCCCCTCAGGGCACGTTCTTCACGAAAGTCGATCTTTCGAACGCTTACCTGCACATGGGAGTGGCACCACACCTCATCCCGTACCTGTGTTTCAGCTGGGAGGGGAGGGAACTCCAGTGGACGGCACTCCCGTTCGGCCTCTCAGTGGCCCCACGCTCGTTCACCAAACTGATCAAACAGGCGGTGAGAGTGATGCGGGCAGCAGGCGTCCAGGTAGTCTTCTACCTGGACGACCTCCTCTTCATGGCCCAGTCCCCACAGAAGGCACGCAGGGACACGATAGCAGCGATGTATTTCCTCCACCAGCTGGGGTTAACTGTGAACTGGGAGAAGACAGACCCCAACCCATCACAGGTCGTCGAGTTCTTGGGATTCCAGCTGGACTCCAGGACGCAGACAGTGCGGGTCCCCGTGGAGAAGATGGAGGGATCAGACAGGAGTGTCGGAACCTCATAAAAAGGACAGACTGCTCGTCAGGGCACTGGCCCGCATCATCGGCAAGTTGTCCTCGCTCCGCCCGGCCGTCGAGGCCGCTCACCTGCACACCAGGGGATTGGACCGAGTGAAGTCACGTGCGGTGTGGTCACACGGCTGGGAGGGCATGGCCACCCTCGACGAGGCAGCCAAAGCGGATCTCCACTGGTGGGCCATGGTGCCCCAGGACCAGTGTCAGCAGTGCTGGAGGGCAGTCCCCAGCGTGGGAGCTGACCACCGACGCAAGCGCCTACGCATGGGGCGCGACGCTGCGCAGTCTCCATCCCCGCAGGCGGGCAGGCCACCCGCAACCGATCCACGCACGGGAAATCTGGGAGAAGGACTTCCTGGAGACGCAGACATTCTCCTCGGTGAATCGCCTCGAGCTGGAGGCGGGCATCAGGGCGGTAGCTCTCCTCCACAGCCACTTGCAGGGCCAGACGGTCCAGTGGCGCTCGGACAACAAGGTAGTTGTTGCCTGCGTGGGGAAGTGGAAGGGGAAGAGCGTGGACATGACCGAGGGCACCCAGAAACTGCACAACCTCTGTCAGCAGTGGGACATCACTCTCCTCCCAGAGTATCTTCCCGGGGAAGACAACGGAGTGGCGGACCAGCTCTCCAGAGGTCGAGCGCGAGGATTGGATGCTCAATCCGGCGATCTTCCAGCTGGTCACGAACCTGCGCTTCCGCCCCATGGTGGACGGCTTCGCCTCAGCGCGCAACCACCTGTTGCCAAGGTGGTGGAGTTGGGTCCTCGAGCCGGGTTGCTCGGGGTGGATTTCTTCCACCAGCCCCTCCGGGGCTGCCCTTGTGGCTCAATCCGCCCTTCTCCATGATCGGGAGGGTGCTGGCAGCCCTACGGGATCAGAGAGGGAAGCATTAGTCCTGATACCAGAGTGGGACACGGCCCCATGGTGGCCAATGGCCCAGGGGATGCAGATCTCACCCCTGGCGCTCCCTCGGGTGGACTGCCTCTTCCTCCCGGGCCGCACCCGGAACCAGACCCCAGTGGGGCCACCCAGATGGCAGAGCAGAGTGATTCATGTCAGCGGGGAGCTGGCGAGGGTCGCGACAGCGAGGCAGACGTGGGGGAGAAGCTCCATCAGCTGGACCTGTCGTTATTGACCTCGTGGGAGAGGACTCACCCCCCCACCAACTGAGTGAGGCAGCCCGGCAGCTCATCGCTCACTCGGTCGAGAGCAAGACTCAGAGAAACTACGATACGGCCATTGCCCAGTTTGCTGCCTACTTGGGAAAAATGAGCGGGAGATCTTGCAAGCGACGGACACAGACCTGGCAAACTTCCTCGCGGAAGGTAGCAAGAAATGGGCGCCCAGCACCGCGATGAAAAGAGATCCGCCATTGCTCGCTACTTCCTCCTCCACGGGAGGCCTGATCCAGGCACCTCAGCCACAGTGAAGGCCGTTTTGACGGGGATGGAGAAGACAAAGCCAGTGTCAGTCAGGAAGGGAACCTTCGACACGGACCTCATCTGGCGCCATCTCAGATCACTTGGGACAAATTCCAAGCTGGACCATCGCGACCTCCTGGGAAAAATTGTCCTGTTGGGCGAGGCCCTCGGACTGAGAGCGGCGGACCTCAACACCGCACGGTTGGAGGACCTTCGCCTCATTGATGGCGACCACATGTGCGAACTCAAAGTCCTGCCCAAGGAAAGGAGAAAGAAGGAATGGGTCATGCAAAAATGGGAGGAAACGAGGCTGACCCACTGCTCTGTTTTCACTGCGCGGTGATTGAATTGAATGACCGCCGTCCAGAGCGGTGCACCCCAGCTCTGATGTGGAAGCTCAAGAATGGGAAAATGCTCAACAACATGGTTGTTGTCTTGTGGCAAGCGGCTGATGCTGGCCGCAGGCTTTGGGCAAAGAGTGGGGCCACGCACTCTGTCAGGGCCGCTGCGGCCTCGAAGGCAGCGTCGACTGGGCTTGACGGGCTGGCTGTGTCTGCACAGTTTCGGTGGTCGCGCAAGGGTGCGACACTCACCAAACATTATCTCCACCAGTCGGTTGGCACTGCAAAGGCTTTGGCTTCGGCAGTTTTCGGGCCGGCAGATGCTGCCGGGCTCGATCGAAATAGAATGAGGACCCAGGTCGGCATTTCCTTTCAATTGTCATGAGCACAGCCCCCTTACCGATGAGTAGCTCTCATTCTTCCTACTTTGGACGGAAGATGGATGAGCTACAAAGGGGGCTGTGCTCATCGCTCCCACCCTCCCACCGCAATGTGATGTCGACCAGGTCCTCTTTGGCTCCAGCCTTGTTTTCGTGTATTTTGCTGACACCAAGGCTGATAGTTTTCGCACGCAACTCCATGGGAGTAGTGCGGTCAAGTTCGATGATCTCGGGGTGCTATGAGCACCGGGAGGTCTCATCTTTTCACTTTGTTTCCCTCTTCGCTGTCCCTTTTTCCTTTGTCTTCCTCGTGCCTGGCCCTTTGTCTTCCCGCAGAGCGCATCGCGGGCAACAAGGCGGCCGCGGCTCTGTTCAAGGCGGCCAACGGGCGTCCCTCCCTGGCGGGCCGCAAGCACCAACGCGGTTTCTTCCAGCGTGGTCGCGGCTCGGCTCCTGCGTCCGGCCTACTTCCGGCGGCCAGCACCAGCCCTCTTCTGGTTTCTCTGGCCGTCCTTACCGGTTCGCGCGCTTCAGGGGCGGTTTCTCCCGGCCCGGGCCTGCTGCGGGGCGCCTCCAGCGGCCTCCACTCCTGCGCCGCAGCGGCAGCAGAAGTTCCAGCGGCCGCGCCGCTAAGCCATTGGAGGTGGGTTTTCCTTTTGTGACCTCGTTCTGGCTTTTTCCTCTCTTCTTCTTGACTTCGTGCTGGATTTCGCGTGGTAGGTCTTCTCACCTCAACCTCGCGGTCCTTTTCCGTGGTCTTTCCTTCTTTGCTGACTTTTTCCTACTTATATGTTAGTTCCCCACCCTTCCCATCCCATTTGGATTGGATTCGACTCGAAACGACGGGGTGATGTGGACTATTTTCAGTTTTATTTTTTATTATTATTATTCTTTGAAAGTCGGGTGAATACGAAGACTAGTCATGAGCACAGCCCCCTTTGTAGCTCATCCATCTTTGCTGACTTTTTCCACTTATATGTTCGTTCCCCACCCCCATCCCATTTTGGATTGGATTCGACTCGAAACGACGGGGTGATGTGGACTATTTTCAGTTTTATTTTATTTTATTATTCTTTGAAAGTCGGGTGAATACGAAGACTAGTCATGAGCACAGCCCCTTTGTAGCTCATCCAAGACCTGGCTCCGATCACGGAGGCGACCGACCAGAATGAGGTCCAGGTCGCCTCGTTCATTGCGGATGAGGCCATGGAGGGACCTCAGCTCGGGCTCGGCAGGGGCACGTCGCTCAGCACTGTCCATGTACTTCACCATGAGTGGCCACCCCTATCCCCGGAAGGCAAACTGGTGAAACAAGTCGTCACCGGCATCGGGAAGGACAAACCGGCTGGGGCAAAGACCTCGGTCCGATCTGGGACCTAGCAGACCTCTTGAAATTGCTCGAGGGAATGGGCTGACAATGCGACCCTTGACCAAAATCGGCTCATTGGTAAAGTCGCCAGCTTGTTGGAGATCGCGGGGTTGAGGGTCATGGACACAACCTCGATCTCTTTTCCGACTCACGCTTTGAGTTCGGCCAGCCGGGGTGCGAGCACTCAGTTCGGCTGAAGGTGTGCCCGAAGGAGACACAACACCAAGATTCGATGGGTCCAGGTGGTCGGGGCTCCCGACAACCCACTGTGCCTACACTGCGCCATGAAACAGTGGCTGACCAAGCGGCCGACGGAACCAGCGGTTGCGGGTCAGGCAGTGTCGGACACCTTCTTTGTCTTTCCACGGGATAATTCAGTGAAGTGCAGGGTGGGCAAAGCCATCTCGGCAGACTGGATCCGGAACTGCGTGCGTTCGACGATGACGGTGGCAGGCATTCCCCTGCAGTGGGGTGCCCATTCAATTCGCTCAGCCGCCGCCCGTCGAAAGCCGCTGCACTGGGCATTCCACTGCCACAGATTCTGACCAGGTATCGTTGGAGCTCCAGGTCCAGCACCTACCAAATGCACTATGGTCGCACAGTGGAAGGAGTCACGGATCGCTTCGACGAGGCACTGTTGGCGGGTCGGTTCAGTGGCAAACCTCATGAAATGTCGGGGCCGCTGAACCTGACAAGGGGACCCCTAGGGGTTCCCCCTTGCAAGCACGAGTTGGGAGGCAGTGTGATTCCTTTGGCATGCTGTCTATTTTCCTGGGGTTTGGGAAGATGAAGGTCGTCGAGATTGATTACTCGTTCGCCGAGGCTCCGAGGCTGAAGCGAGGAATCATCGAGACTCTTCTTCCCAAACCCCAAATACCCGCCTCCCTGGTGGCGTGGAGCACCACATGGCTTACAGCCCCACTGCCTCACCACCTCCTGAGCCTGCCGACACCACCTTTGCTCTTCCTGCCATTTTGAGGAGCAAAGGGTGGGGAGACAGGTCATGTTACTTCCCCTGTCACAACACAACCACACTCGCCCGCACAGCCCTCGCGCTGGACCCGGGCAAGGAACTCGGTCTACAACGCCAACCGGCGTCTGACCAAGCAGGGCTACGATCACCCCAAGGCCGCTACGCGCCTCTTCACTCTGGAAGATGGGTCGAGGGTGGTCGTTTCCAACACCCACCGCGGCCGCAGTGGACATTGGGTCTCGTCGCGCGGACGCGGAGGCTCTGCTGTTCGAGGCGCGACCCGAGGATGGTCTCGGGGTGCTACTCGTGGCCGTGGCCGTGGCCGTGGCCGTGGCGGCCGCAAGTTCTTTTCGGCCGCCTCTTCTGCCCGTGGCAAGAGCTCCGCTGAGAGTCTGCTGCGGAGAAGAAGTGAATGGAAGGCACTTCGTCCCCGGGGGTCTTTCTGAGGCTTCGCCCCCTCTGTATTTTTCCTGATTTTGCGTGACCTGGTAAGCCGGAGGTTTCTCCACCCTCCTCTTTCCCTCCGCAGACACATGCTTACCGGGGTGAGCTTCGGCGGCTCATGGGGAGAAGTTGAATTTTATTGTGCCGATGTTTGATCAATCTTTGAAAGCCTCTTTTGTTTTGTCTCTCGTCTCTTCTCTACATTCGTTCTTTGGGATGCGTCTGGGCCTGACCACACCTTCCGAGTGGTGCCCGGCCCCTTTGACGTGCTTACGCAAGGGCAGGGTACACTATCCGTGTCAGCTGACATGGAATTTCTTTCTATTTGTGGTCAGTGCCGCTTTTTGCGTTGCCTGACGTGATGTCTATTTTCCTGGGGGTTTGGGAAGAAGAAGAGTCTCGATGATTCCTCGCTGACTAGACGTGCACCCCCGGGGGGCGGGTCGCGACCCGCTTGAGGAGATGTTTGGGGTTCGCATGGTTGATCATGAATCTCTTCTTCGTTTTCATTGAAACCTTCGGGAGCTGTGACTCCCAACTGGATTGTTTTTACTGCGTTGCGCGGTACTGACTCCCTTCCCACCTTTCTCTGCGTCGGTGGCTGGCGTGTCGTCGTCCGAATGGGCTTATGCTTAAAGGACAAGTCGACTGCCGGCACTGACATGACATGTCAAATTCTTTTTGATAAATTTTTGGATGTCAGTGCCGTTTTGCGTGCTTGCTGTGCAAGTGTTCACTCTTTCTTGGTTTGGGTTTGTTTGGGGAAGAGATTACTCGGCTATCCCACCAGCTCGCGGTGCGTCATGCCCGCGGTGCGCCATGTCCGCGGTGTGCCATGTCCGCGGTGCGCCATGTCCGCGGTGCGCCATGTCCGCGGTGCGCCATGTTCGCGGTGCGCCATGTTCGCGGTGCGCCATGCCCGATGGTCCCCTGGCAAATCTGTGTGGGTCCGGGGCGCGCGTTTCGCGCTGAACACAGTGACCGAAGGCAGAAACTGAGTGGTGAGTGGCGATGCCCCGCCTCTTGTGCAGACCACGTCCGAGTTCCCCCGTGGTTCAAAAATGTACCCCTTGCGAGAATTTCCAGTTGAATGCCCTGAAGGCGAACTGACGGTTCTTTGTCGTCCGCTCATGGCGGATGAGTGGCCAATGTGCGCCCGAACGGGTGCGGCCGAGCGGCTCCAGTTCCCTTGTCCTTGTGCTCGACGGCGCCAGAGGCGGGCGTCGTCGGACGGGCCGGGGTCGGGGCGGTCAGGGCGGTCGGGGCCTTCGGGGCGGTAGGGGTCGGGGCAGGGGGCGCTCCTGGTGCGGTGTGCGTGGCGGCGGGGGCGGGAGACCTAACAAAGAACAAATTTAGCACCGAGCCGGAGGTGCGATGCAAATACGGACGAGGGCTCCTCGCGTTCGGGCTCGTCCTCCTCCCCACCGATGTCGAGGAGGAGGTCTTTGCCGGCGGCATCCGGTGAGGACGGCCGGAAAAGGCCGTCAAAAGTCTGTCGAATCAGCTCCAGATGGTAGGGCGTCACGAGCCCCGCGCCCAACGGCTGGGTGAGGGAGTAGAGGCGTCGACGGAAGCTATGACAACAAGTTTCGGAAAAACGAGGGAGCGAGTAAAACAAACCAATTGATCGCCTGGTAACCCTCGGCCCATTTCGGGGTCCTGGCCGATCGCACCTCGCAATCCTCAATGGCTTTTGGGGGGTGGAACTGGTTCCAATCGATCCGGCAAAAGGCGCGTTAACAAAGGTTAGAACCCGGGTAAGGTCCACCTCGCGAGTTGAATGAGAACACCACCACCTCGAAAATTCGATTTCTCTTGAAAATCCATACCGCCGGTATGGATTTTATACCCCGACAAACATCGCGATACGGGTTCTGATGATGTAAATCGATGAGTTTCATCGAAAAACACTTGGATGATGTCAACACCTCCTCGAAAAATTTGATTGAAAATCCATACCGCCGGTATGGATTTTAGTACCCCGACAAACATTTGATGGTTTAGTGGCTCAAACCTTGGGTAATAGCCACACTTGATCCCGCCAAAATGCCCAAGGAAGCACTCAGGAACTTCGTGCGAGACGCGCGGCCGCCGTTACCCGACTCCCTCGTCACTCGCGGGATGACTCCTCGGAGGAGGAACGCGAGGCCATTCGAGGAAACGTGCGCGCGCTGAACCCAAGTCATCCGCCGCCGATGCTGCGCCGGCTCGCCTCTTCGCCTGGTTGTCACCGAAGATGAAGCTGAGCAAGAGGAGACCCAACGCGCCAGCCAGGAACACGAGGCGACCGAACAGGAACAGGGGAGACCCAACATGCCAGCCAGGATGCCGATCAACATCACCCAGTCGTCTTCATTCCATCAGCCGACATTCTTCCAGCAGCGAACATGCGCAGAGCGAGCTACCCCACCGCCGAGCATGAGCAGACCGCCGAGCCAGGAGACCCCTGAGCCTGAGCAGACCACCA